>BSBK01002152.1:7872500-8474293 GCA_027943335.1 Chamaecyparis obtusa | reverse complement strand
TAGGAAAAGAGAAATTTGGCTTTAAGCTGTGCTCTAGAGGAAATTTCCTGTTAGAGGTGGGGTTTATTTTTTATTTTTTTTGCATTTTCTATTAATGAAGTATGTCTATATATCATTGTTTGGTATTTATTTTAGAAAACACTATATGCAGTAAGTATTTATAAATGATAATGAACATGTAATTAATTTTTACCTAATTGATTGACACATTCATCCTGACGTGTTTCTTAATATACAAAGTAAAACATAGCCATACTTCATTAATAACGTGGGAACTAGATAAGGTTATATTATATATGTTGCATGTTCACATTAGTCTTCCAATTTTAATGATTATGTAGCCTTTGGTGAAGATATAACATTATAAATCTAGTGAAAAAGGCATTATGTATTGTGATCTTTTGTACTAATTTGGTTTGCAAGGTGGATGTTTGTTGTGAATTCTACAAGACTAGAAAGGTTCCACGCAGATCATATCAAAAGAGGAACAACCCAGTTTCAGAACAAAGGAACATGGATAATCAAGCAACTGGAGTAAAAGCCTATCTGGTTAAAGATAACCATGAAAATGAATGTATTTATATGCACTCTAATTGTATCATTTGTAATAAGGTAGTTTTCCTTTCTATGTAAACCCATTTTTGTATTCGTATATTCCAGACTGAATAAGTCACGGGCAAGATGGAGGTTTTCTTAACTCTGTTCTTTCCTACCAATGCCCGCATCGAACAAAGATGTATTTATAATTGTAGTTTATTTGAAATGTAATAAAATCTCAGCTTCGACATATTACTTATAAAAAAAATTCAATGCCAAGCATACTGAAGAATTCTTTGAAAATATTTCATACCATAATAAGTTGAAATAGGAAAATTCTTCATGAAGAGATTGAAAAATATCCAAAAAAGTGGAGCATGAATACAAAACTCAAAGTTGAAAGCAAACAATACTTCAAATGCGATGGAATTCTGAACAGGTAAAGAAATGCAATGAAATGCTAATTAGACATTGACTTCCTTAATAACGTTCATTGAAAATAGAAAAAATATCCAATGAAAAATGAAGAATCTGTTGGATATTGCTAATGCATTGGGGAAATGGTTAATACATTTAATATGTTTAATCACTACATTGAGTGATGCTAGAGCTACTACTATTTTCATTAGTGTTTTGTCACTGATGTCAACATATGTTTCTGTGAAGAGAACAAGTTGGTTACTACAATATTTACACACTGTACAAATGTTTCAGAACATATAAAGATAGATGAGAGTACAAGAAGATGTTGTGATCTTATATCCAAGATTGCATCATGTAATGTTTCATATTGGATGAGTTACAAATGTTTTGGTAAAGACTGGTTATTGGACTGTGATAGTGGAAGTTGACAAAATGAGTCTCTGTGTTTCTGGTATATCTTATAGAAGGTATGGATTCAGTGTATGCAAGCTTAACAAATGAAAGACAAGGTACTGAAGAATGTTTGTTGGTTAGCGCAAGGTAGGAAAAGCAGGATGACGTCAGTTGTGGTGTGTGATCTGGAGAAGACTTATTTGGGAGCCGACTTCAGCGATGTAGCGTGCATTTTGTTTGGCGAATGTGAATTAAGGATGTCAGTCCTTAATTGTTGTAATGTAATCATTGTAAAATTGTTTTAGATACTATGTGTATCTTAGTAAGGGTTTATGTAATTGTTTGTATATTAGGAAAGTCTAATTTGCTGACCTGATCATGTATAATATAATAGGGTATATATGTAAGATCTTTTATTTAGAAAAGATAATGGTGAGAATGTATGTGATGTAAAGAAGATTGTGAAAGCTACGAGCTTGTGTTTGTTGGATGTAGAGCAGAGAATTGTTAGAGTAATAGATTATTTTGATATTTTATTCCTCTCTAAAGATTCACTTAGGGTTTCTCATTCTCCTATTTAAAGATGAATCTTGTATTTGGTCTTTTAATTTCTCTAATGCAATTTTACTTTTGAGAGCTATTGTAGTTTGTCTCCATTCTTCTCTTTTAACAGGTTATTCTAGTTTGCAGATATTCGTGGGCTATGTGGATTTGTATTCTCAAATCCTTCATGGTATCAGAGCTCAGATCTGTTGCTGCATGTTCTTGATGTTTTGAAGTTTTATGGAGCTTTAGGGTTTTTCTATTGGATCTAGGGGGACCTATTTTTTTGGTCATCTTGGCTTCAAATGGACCTCACGATTGTGTTCACAGTATCCAAGAACCCCTAGATCCATATAAAATTTGTCCAATTTGGACAAAGTTGGAATCTGTGAGAAATTTGTTTTTGCAACCGGCCTCGACATGGATCCTGAGGCATTCACCTTTTTTAGAGCATTTCTAGCCAAAATAGATCTCACAGTTGCATCTGGAGCATCCGAGAAACACAAAATTCATATAAAACTTGTCATTTTTGGACAAGTTGCCCTTTGGGGCAAATTTTTTTAGCATACCAGGGCCGTAAGGCCCTAACATGTAGCCTGAGGTTGACGCAGGTGTCAAACAAAAAAAATAAAATTCATTAGGCCCACCACCCAACAGCCACCGCTGAGAGCGGCCTACGACATCACCATTGGTGATACTGTCGGAGTCCCCTTTCCGCCTTGTGGTGCTGACGTCAACCCGACATCACTGTGCATGACACGTGGCCCCACCTCCCTTTCTGATGATGATGTCAGTGCGACATCATGCATGTGCAAGTAGTGTTGATGCTAGTGTGACGTCGCGCGTGTTTGAAGTCATGTTCAAACCCTTTGTTGCATGATCCTTGGTTCATCTTTTCAGACATGGAGATCATTTTTTGAAGATATCTTGAGCATCCAAGATCAGAATTGGGCATGCGATATACCGATAAAAATATGGTTCTGAGCCCGATCCAAATTTGTAGGTGTGGTTTCTTGATTTTACCATTTTGCTGTAATTTTTCGCTATCAAAGACAAAGGTTTCTCTGTTCTCTTGGGTTTCAGCCTGCCTGCACTCCAGGATTGATAACTTTTGCATCCGGGCTTTGTTTGCTTCAAACAAAATATCATCGGAAAGCTCATTCAGAGATTTATTCAGATATGAAGGTTTTCAATTTATATTTTGATATTTTTTTGCTCATTTATTCTGTCAAAGGTTGAAGTACATCTGTGCACTCCTGGAGCCCTAACTTTTGCATCCGAGCTCCATTTTTCAAAAATGAAATATTTCCAGAAAGCTCATTCAGATCTCTTTTTAGATTTGGAATTTATTTTTAGAAAATTTCTCATGTACATGGAAATTTATCTAAAACATTACATTCTTTCTTTCTTGCATTTAGATTGTACCAGGGTTTGGGTTCTCTATTTGTGGGGGGGGGGTGTTTTTCTCTTGCTTTCTATCATTTGTTTCAAAAATACAAAACACAAACCCTTCTACTTCTTCTATCTAGTTCTGAAAGAAAACCCATAATAAGAAAAAATAACAGGTATTCAGATCAGTTATCAACATGGTAGATCCAGCTTCAGTTGAGCTTCTCACTCCGCACAATTATCACATTTGGAAAGCTTGCATGATGAGGCTTCTCAGATCACATGGATTATGGTCCCATCTAGATGAGGAACAACCTCATCTAACTCGCCCCTATGAGATTATGCAACACAAGAACAAAATGGATGAGGCTATCGGTGCGTTGTCTTTGCATGTTTCAGACATCCTTCTTTTCCATCTCGATGGTTGTCTTACTCCTAGGGATATGTGGAAACGGTTTCAGACTCTCTTTGGCATAGTTAATGAATTCAGGGCACTTCAGATTGAAGCAGAATTGACCTCCATGGTACTTGATTCCTTTCCTTCTATTGAAGATTACTTGATGAAATTCAAATCCATCAGATCTATTTTACAGGGTTGTGGCAAGATCAAGAATGATCAAGAATGCATTTACCTGATTCTTTCTAAGCTTTGAGGAAAAATTTAGATTTTCTCTTCTACTTTTCATTACACCATGGATGCTTTGGGACCTAGATTTGTTATGCCCTCTTTTGAGATATTTTGTGATCATTTGCCTCGAGAGCAATCTAAGCTTAAGCAATTGGATTCTCTCTTAGGATCACAAAATCAAGCATTGGTTTCTCAGACACTTATGGATAGCAGGAACCTCAAATCAAAGCCCAATAAAGATTCAGCTGGTAGTGAGAGTCCCTCCAAGCCATCTCATAAGTTAGATTCTAGATCTGATTCCACAACAAATCCCAGTTTCAAATAGGGAAATTATTCAAAGTCTGGTGAGTCTTCCTCCAAGATGAAGAAGAAATCAGAAGAATCTTGTAGCTTTTGTGGCAAGGAAGGACACCCATTTTTGAGGTGTTGGACATGATTAGAGGCTTTAGAGGCATCCATGCAGCAACATAATATCACCTCCCCTAGTCCTCCTTCCTCTTCCACTGGCAAAGGTCATGCTCTTTTTGCACGAGCTATGCCTACAGATTCTCCTTGGATCATTGATTCAGGTGCTTCGCACCATATGTCACACTTCCTAGGATTCATTACCTCACTTGCTCAGAGTGCCATTACATAGATTATAGTTGGTGATTTAGCACAACTTTTAGTTACAGATTATGAATCTGTTTCATTGGATGGTGGTTCTCTATAGGATGTTCTCTTGGTTTCGGCCATCTCTACGAACCTCCTGTCTGTTTCTTGTTGGGAATAAGGTCTCTCAACCTTGGATAATTCCTATTCTTATTATTTGTTTTGTAAAATGTATTTCTTGCAAATAATGTAATTAAGTGTGAGTGTACATGTCTAGTTGGCATGTTGATGTGTCACTCCACTTGATGTGTCAGCATCTTGAATTGTGTGTAAGGAGATCATGGTTGACACGGTTATGACAGATTCCTATGACACGTAAGAGCTATGTCTGGAAGATTCAATGACAGGTGAAGACATGTGGCAACTGATAAAATTAAGTACTGTACACTCTTCCCCAATTGTGGGGTTTCGGGTTCCTATTTTCTCAGAGAATGGTAAAACCCTAATATGGCTATCTTTGGATGTTGCCCTAAAAAAGGAAGCGCATGATATAATCATTTTTAGGGTTGCAAAGAGATGAGAATAAAGTGTATTGTTGGAACATTTTATGCTACCGCGATTTGTCTTCAAGAGTTGGAAAATCTTTTGAAAGAACTTGCATTGCAAGTGTATTGAAAACTGTAATAGTTTTGATTAATACACTGTGTAGGTTTTGGAGTGCTGGGGTTTTTACTGAAAGGTTTCCCTAGGGTAAATCATTATGTCATTCTCTATTTTCTGTATGCATGGTATATGGCTACAATATCTTTGTTAAAGTAGTTAACGAATCTAAAATTGTAAGGATTTCAAAGAATTTGCACAATACTTTCCTTTATAGATTAGTGTAGGAAGCTGTTTCCGCACCTGAGTTTCCTTACATTTCTCAAATCTGTCATTCTGGATCTAGTAAAATAGTTGAGTTCACACCACATGATGTGGTTATTTGAGACCTCCATGATCCTGATCTAGTTATTGCTACTGAGAGTGTTGATTCAAAGTCTCACTTATACAGGTTTGATTGCTTCGAGAGCTCCGATTCTACAGGTATTTCTCTTGTTTCTCATGCAGACATAGTGAACAAACTTTGGCATGAGCATTTTGGCCATGTCTACTACAGATATCTATAGCAGATGAGTACATAAGAGCTAGTGATCGGGATGCCTCAGATTTCTTGTAGTGATGGTGTTTGTCATGAGGGTGATCTATTGATTCTTGTGCTATATGTTGATGATCTTCTTATCACAGGTCCCTCATCGTCTATGCTTCACTATGTTCAGAGAGCATTGATGGAGTGATTTGCGATGACAAATCTTGGTCTTTTGCACTATTTTTTGGGCCTACAAGTTATTCAATCTTTGGATGGGATCTCCATACTCCAGCAGAAGTATGCTCTTGATATGCTCCAATGAGTTGGCATGCTTGATTGCAAGCCTGCCCCTACACCTTTTCAGTTAGGTGTTGATTTGTCACCATCATGACCTACTCCTTCAGTAGACTCTATTTTGTACAGACAATTGGTTGGCAATTTGTTGTACTTAACACACACTCATCCAGATCTTTCCTTTGTGGTTGGCCTTATCTCTAGATTCTTGCAAGATCCCCATGATAGTCATTGGCAATTAATTCAGGATGGTGTTCTCATCTTGGAGTATATTCCTACAGCTGAGTAGGTTGCTAACATCTTCCCTATATCTTTTGCCTCGTCGCGCTACCTTTAGTTGCGCTCGATGCTTGGGGTGAAGGAAGTTGTCCTTGGGGGATCTTAGTGAGGCCTTCCTTCATGTTTCTTTCTAGCATGTTTTTTCATATCTTTTTGTAGTAGAGTTTTTCCCATGAGGTTTTCTCTATTTCTCCACTTTATAGAGATTTGGTTGTGATTGGGTACCTGATCAGGCTCTGTTGTTGGGACCCAAATTTGCTTTTCAGCTTGTTTTTCTTTAGCTTCTTTAGCTTTTAGTTTGCATCTTTTCCCTAAGCTCATCTTAAGGGGGGTGTTAGAGTAATAGATTATTTTGATCTTTTATTCCTCTCTAAAGATTCACTTAGGGTTTCTCATTCTCTTATTTAAGGATGAATCTTGTATTTTCTCTTTTAATTTCTCTAACGCAATTTTACTTTTGGGAGCTATTGCAGTTTGTCTCCATTCTTCTCTTGTAACAGCTTATTCCAATTTGTAGATATTCGTGGGCTGTGTGGATTTGTATTCTCAAATCCTTAAAGAATTACAGGTTCACTTCATTGGAACTGATCAAGAAAAGATAGTTGTTGTCGAACAGTTTAAAAGATTATGTATTTCTTCATATATATTTGTGTTGCGAACAGTGAGTTCTGAAGGTGGATTTAACCTTCTTTCGGAAGTGAGCCCACCCCTCTTTCTTGACTCCTAACAGGGTCTGTCCTCTAACAAGGACTATGTACTTTAATGTTTCAATAAGCTCCTAACAGGGCTAGATCTTCTAACAAGGATACTATACTCTTAGTACATCATTTATGGGTGCTAATTCCCACTGGGGTTTTTACCTTTAACAAGGTTTCTCTGACACCAAAATATTGTTTTGATGTGTTGGCATTCATTGTGTTCATTGGATTTGATATAGGTGCTATTCAAAGTTTAAAGTTTAATAATCTATCATACAACTGATTCACCCTCCCCCTCTTAGTTGTATTATGGATTGTTATTCCAAACAATTGGTATCAAAGTTACTGGTCCTTAGAGAGAAAGCTCAACAACTTGAGGTGATCTTGGAGATGGTGTTCTATAAGAAGGATAGTCTGAAATTTGATCCTGAAAACTTTGACAGTTGGAAGAACAAGATGTGAACCCATTTGCTATGTTTGGGAATTGACTATTGGTTGATTACAAAGAATAAGGTAGCTATGAAGACTAAGAATGATTTTCCATCATCTACTGATGATAAGAAGAAGGTATTCTCACATAACATGGTCGGAAGGGAAGCACTAATTAGTACACTCTCTAAAGGAGAATTTACTGAAGTTAAAGACTTGGATTCGACCCACCAGATTTGGAATAGATTAGAAGCACTATATGAAGGAGACAAGTATACCAAGCAAGCAAAGTTATAGAACTGGAAAACAAAGATGCAGAAGCTATAAATGAATGGTGATGAAAGCATTAGGGCTTATGTTCTGATGCAGGAGCATCCTGGGTGTAAGAGCAATCTTGCATCACCCAAAAATATTTCTATTTTTATATTCAATAAGGGCTATTTTGTGCAGAGCTGCTATTTATGGAAAGTTACTATTTTTGGTAATTTTCGTATGTGCTCAGAATGATCTGATTTCTTTCTTGGAGGTTCATTTTGGTCATGTAAGTCTGCCAGTAAAGTTTCATTGCCAGATCAAGTGTATATTGGAAGATATTGAAGATTTTCTGTATTGGTAGCAGGGTACAGAAACTTTGAACTCAGTTTTGAAGGCTTTAGAGGCCCCGGATGAGGTCAAAAATTTGGGTGGCGGGCACTTGCATTGGTTGAGCCTGTAGAGCGCTTCGTGGCGTTTCCAAAATGGGGTTATAATAGCCGATCAGGTCAACTGGTGATGACTTATGGTCTTCGAAAGTTGGGCCACCTGAAATGGCGAAAAACAATTTTCTTCAAAATTTCTGTTCAGGTTTCAAAGGTTATCTTGAGCCGACTATGATGTAATAAAATGTAAAATAAAATAATTCTAAGTTTGGTCGGCCTTATTGGCTAAAATTTTGGAACCTTCCCAGGCGGTGGATAATTGCCTATATAAGGAAGGCTGTATTATTGTCTTAGGCAGTTCAGAATAGTTCTGGGTAGTAGATCTGGGCAATAATTCGAGGCTTTGTCCTACAGAATATTGTAAGGGAATGCCCATGTGGCTTTGCATATTGTAATTCTGAAAGTTTGTAATTCCACATTCGTGGAGATAATAAGAAGCCAATTTTCTTGTTCTTGCATATTGTTGTTGTTTCTCTGTTTCTGTTATGTGTTTGTGGTATTAAGGGGAGCACCCTTCATCATGTTCAAAGGGTTACAAAAGTTGTGGTTGGAATCAGAAATTGTGTAGGCACTTATGATGAAGAAGAAGTCATCGCAAAGATCCTCGGATCATTGACACCTGCTTACAAGATTAAGGCTATATCTATACAAGAGACTATACCTTTGAATTTGAACTTTAGCAGAGAGATGTTGATTGCAAAGCTAATTACCTTTGAAGTTGCTTAAATGGGAGATCCTGTACCTAAAGTTGAATCTGCATTTAAAACATCTGCACACGAGAAGATAATGTCTGCACTTTTGAGCACCAATAGTGAAAGCCTAAAAGAAGAGCTTGGTGAATACGTTGAGGAATGGGAACATATACAAGCAGAGGAAAGAAAGATGGATGAACTTCTTGCACTGATTACTATAAGAGAAAAGAGAGGTAAGGGTAAATTTGAAGGAAAGTTACCTTTGAAATGTTTTTTATGCAATAAGGTAGGTCATTTTGCATCTAGATGTCCTACAAGAGTTCCTAAGTACAAGCCTAAGTTTTTCAAGTCTAAATATTCAAAGGATAAGGAAAGTTATTATGCTAGTGAAGGCATTTCTGATGATGATGATTTAGATTATGAGGAGAATGGATTTGTTGCTATTAAAGATGAACTAGTACATGAGGAAAAGGCTTTAGTATCACATGTTGATAAGAAGTCTGAATGGATCATATACAGTGGATGTTCACATCATATGACTGGAGACAAAAACAAGTTTGTTAAATTAGTGAAGTACGATGGTGGAGTTGTAAGATTCAGAGACAATCTTCCTAAACCTATCATAGGAGTAGGATCTATTACTCTAGATGGAAAAACTAATCCTGATAATGTACTACTTGTTGATGGACTTGAGCATAACTTGTTGAGTGTTGTACAATTGATGGATAAAGAGTTCAAGTTTCAATTCAATGATGGTAAATGTTTTATCAGAAGTAAGATAAGAAAGCTTATTACAACCGGTACTAAATCTAGAGGTAATGTATTTGAATTAAATACATCTGGAGCCTCTTGTTTTGTTGCAAAGGTAGATGACAGTTGGTTATGTTACAAGTAGTGGTTGTCATTGCACCAAAAGATCGACCTGTTAATGCCCGACACAACCACTAGACTTATAAGAGACATAGGAGGTTGTTAAACCATGTTGCGAATCCCGAGGGGAGTGCTGACCATTTTTCCAACAATCTCCCCCTCAGCGTTACTTGAGGTGATTCAAACCTGTGACCAACCTCTGATACCACTTCTTACAAGTAGTGGTTGTCGTTGCACCCAAAGATCAACCTGTTAATGCCTGATACAACCACTAGACTTATAGAAGACATAGGAGACTATTAAACCATGTCATGAATCCTGAGGGGAGCGCTGACCATTTTGCCAACAAGTTATGGCACATAAAGTTTTGTCATGTTAAATTTGATAATATTGTGAAGGCAAGTTTGACTAATGTAATAAGAGATCTACCGAAGATTGTGAAACCATCTAACACTGTATGCAGAGAATATGTTATGAGAAAACATACTAGAAGCAGTTATAAAAGCAAAGCATATGCATCAAAAGGAAAGTTGGATCTGGTACATACATACCTATGTGGACATACAAGGACAAGATCATACTATGGTGAAAGGTATTTTATACTTTTTGTTGATGACTTTTCTAGAATGATGTGGTTTACTTACTTGAAAGAAAAATTGGAAGCATTTGATAAATTCAAGATATTCAAGGCAAAAGTAGAGAATGAATCAGGTTTAAAGATAAAATGTTTGAGATTAGATAGAGGTGGAGAGTTTACTTTAGATTTATTCAATTCATACTGCGAAGAGCATGGAAAAGAAAGACACACATCTTCTCCTAGGACTCCACAATAGAATAGGATAGCAGAGCAAATAAACATGACTATACTTGATGCTGCCAGGACAATGTTGCTTGAAGGAAATGTATCTCATATGCATTGGAGAGAGGTTTTTTGGACAACGGTGTACACATTGAACAGAGTTCAAATCAGAGAAGGTACAAGTAAGACTCCTTAAGAATTATGGTTTGATCATACTCGTACTGTAAAATATTTCAGAATATTTGGTAGTAAGTGCTATATCAAGAGAGATGATGAGATAGGGAAGTTTGATGCTAGAAGTGATGAAGGAATTTTCTTTTGTTATTCTACTAAGAGCAAGGCTTACAAATGTTTCAATCTAAGATTAGGAAGATGATTGAAAGTAACAATGTGAAGATAGATGAAAGGTTTCAGATACAAGAGAGAATGTATGATTGTAATCAAAATATAGAGATCAAAGAGGTTGATGCCGCAGAGGAAGAAGAACTTGTCGAGGTTGAATACAAAAATGAGACTTGTGATGATGACACAAATGAGGCTACTGAGGTTCCTAAGACTTCGAGGTATGTAAAGAACAATCATCCTGAAAATCAAATTATTGGTAACTCTAATCAAGGAGTAATGACTAGATCAAAGGCTAGAGAAAAAAATTGTTTGATTTCTCAAGTTGAACCAAAGACTACAAATGAAGCTTGTAGAGGTGAATCTTGGATAAATGCTATGAAGGAAGAGTTAGATTAGATGAAGAAGAATAACACTTGGGAATTGGTTCCTAGACCTAAGAACAAAAATGTAATAGGAACGAAATGGGTTTTCAGAAACAAAATGAATGAAGGAGTTGTTGTAAGAAACAAAGCAAGATTGGTATGTAAAGGTTATTCACAACAAGACGACATAGATTTTGAAGAGACATTTGCTCATGTTGCTAGAATAGAACCTGTAAGATTATTCTTGGCTTATGTTGCACATAAGAACTTCAAGGTATATCAGATGGATGTGAAATCTGCATTCTTGAATGGGGATCTTGAAGAAGAAGTGTTTATAGAACAACCTGATGAATTTCCTTTATGAGAAGATGGAGACATGGTATGCAAGTTGAACAAGGCATTGTATGGGCTGAAGCAAGCTCCAAGGGCTTGGTATGCAAGGTTAGACAAATACTTACTTCGGCTTGGATTCACAAAAGGTAATACTGACAATAATTTGTATTTAAGAACTAATGAAGATAGAGTCTTGATAATAGAAGTCTTTGTTGATGATATTATCTTTGGAGGCAATGCTGATCTATGTGAGAAATTTTCTAAAGAGATGGAAAATGAATTTGAGATGTCCATGATAGGCGAAATGAAATTTTTTCTTGGACTGCAAATAAATCAGAGTAAGAATGGAATTTTTATTTCTCAAACTAAATATCTTAAAGAAATGTTGAAAAAGTTTGGAATGGAAGATTGTAAACCAATTGGTACACCCATGGTGAATGGTAATAAGTTGACAAATAATGATGAATCAAAGTGTGTTTTTCAGACCAAGTACAGATCAATGGTTGGAGGATTATAATATCTGACTCACACTAGACTAGATATTGCTAATGTTGTTGGGATTGTGGCTAGATATTAGACAGAACCTAAAGAGACACACCTAGCTGCTGTAAAAAAGGATATTGAGATATCTAAAAGGAACAATAGACTATGGCTTATGGTATGATAGAAATGATAGTTTTGAACTTCATATTTATACTAATGCTGATTGGGCATGAAATATTGATGACAGGAAGAGTACTAGTGGTGGTGCATTTTTCCTTGGGAAAAAGTTGGTTTCATGGCTAAGTAAGAAGCAAGATTGTATAGCTCAATCTATTACAGAATTATAGTATGTTGTTGCTGCTATTAATTGCACTCAAATTTTTTAGATGAAATAAATGTTGAAGGATATTGGAATAACTTTTGATGAACCCGTGGTTATCCATTGTGATAACACTAGTACAGTGAATATGTCAAAGAATTCGGTGATGCATTCTAAAACTAAACATATTTCTATCAAGTATCACTTCTTGAGAGACAAGGTGGCAGAGAAGGAAATAAAGTTGGAGTATATTAATACAAAGGAACATATTGCAAACATCTTTACAAAGCCATTTCCAAAATATACCTTTGAATATCTCAGAGGTATGCTCGGGGTTTAGGTCCCCTCCTAGTAAGAATTAAATGATGTAGGGATGAATCAGTCCAGAGGTTTTTCAAAGCCTTATCATATTCTGGACTTGATGTAGGGATCTACTCCTCAGGGGGAGTGACCATTGAAGAAAGTTGAGAAGAACAATTGATGACTCATGGAACCCTTTGCCATTGTTGTCGAAGGGGGAGTGTTGCTATGAGAAAATCCCTACTATATGGGGATATTGTATGGAGGTGTACTATGAGAGTATTGTTTAGTTACATAACCTTGGATTGATAAAACTTTGGGATGGATTTTCCCATATGTTGACATCAATGCTAAAGGGGGAGATTATTGGATATTGCTAATGCATTGAGGAAATGGTTAATACATTTAATATGTTTAATCACTACGTTGAGTGATGCTGGAGCTATTGCTATTGTCATTAGTGTTTTGTCACTTATGTCAACATTTATTTCTATGAAGAGAATAGGTTGGTTACTACAGTGTACACACACTGTACAGATGTTTTAGAATGTGTGAAGATAGATGAGAGTACAAGATGATGTTGTGATCTTATATCCAAGATCGCATCATCTAATGTTTCATATTGGATGAGTTACATATGTTTTGGTGAAGATTGGTTACTAGACTGTGACAGTGGAAGTTGACAGAGTGAGTCTCTGTGTTTTTGGTATATCTTATAGAAGGTATTGATTCGGTGTATGCGAGCTTAAGAGATGAAATAAATGGTACTGAAGAATGTTCGTTGGTCAATGCAAGGTATGAAAAGTAAGATGATGTCAGATGTGGCGTGTGATTTGGAGAATAATTATTTGGGAGCTGACTTCAATGATGTAGCGTGCATTTTGTTTGGTGAATGTGAATTAAGGATGTCGGTCCTTAATTATTGTAATGTAATCATTGCAAACTTGTTTTAGATACCATGTGTATCTTAGCAAGGGTTTATGTAATTGTTTGTATATTAGGAAAGCCTAATCGGTCAACCTGATCATGTAGAATATAATAGGGTATATATGTAAGATCTTTTCTTTGGAAAAGATAATGGTGAGAATGTATGTGATGTAAAGAAGATTGTGAAAGCTGCAAGCTTGTGTCTTCTAGATGTAGAGCAGAGAATTACTGGTGCACTTCATTGGAACTGATCAAGCAAAGATAGTTGCTGTCGGACAACTCAAAAGATTGTGTATTTCTTCATATACACTTGTGTTGTGAATAGTGAGTTCTGAAGGTGGATTTAACCTTCTTTGGGCAGTGGGCCTAGGCAGTGAGCCCACCCCTCTTTCTTAACTCCTAACATGGTCTGTCCTCTAACAAGGACTGTGTACTGTAATGTTTCAATAAGATCCTAACATGGCTAGATCTTCTAACAAGGATACTATACTCTCAGTACATCATTTGTGGGTGCTAATTCCCACCGAGGTTTTTACCTTTAACAGGGTTTCCCCCACACCAAAATATTGTGTTGATGTGTTGGCATTCATTGTGTTCA
This sequence comes from Chamaecyparis obtusa, assembly GCA_027943335.1. Lineage (NCBI taxonomy): Eukaryota > Viridiplantae > Streptophyta > Pinopsida > Cupressales > Cupressaceae > Chamaecyparis > Chamaecyparis obtusa. The sequence goes on along the minus strand of BSBK01002152.1, from coordinate 8,460,237 downwards.
TTGGATTTGATATTGTTGCTATTCAAAGTTTAAGGTTTAATAATCTATCATACAACTGATTCACCCCCCCTCTCAGTTGTATTGTGGACTATTATTCCTAATAGAATCCCAGCAACAAAAGAGAAACCCCATATTAAGGCAATATAACTTATCAGAAACAAAGAAAAAAATAACAAATAAATAAAGTACAAACCGTGTGATATATATGCTTTAGTTTTCAATAAAAGAACTACAGCTTTTAATTTTTTTTTTGAACTTTTTGGCGATATACCTAACTAAAAAATTGGGGAACTTTAGAGATTTGATGTTTCAAGTCATGAACAAGCTCACTAGAATAGAAGAATTTACACAACCCTCCTGAATGCAAGAAATAATTCATGATAGAATAATGAAATCTTCAATAAGTTAATGGTAAATTCGAAGCTGAAAGCACCAAAAACATTAAAGAAATCCATGGATCAATGAACATAAATTCTAATTGTTAGTTTGAAGCAAATACAACATAAGAAGCTAAAAAAGAAAGAAATAAAGATAATACTTACAAATTGAGACCCAAACTTTGCTAATAAATTTTTGGTAAAACCCTAAGAATTTGTAGGCTAACAGTCATCCTCGAAATTTCAGCCAAAGAAGATGATAAGATGGAAGATGTGTGTAACAAGAGCGACATGATTCATTGGATCCCACCTTGTCAAAAATCTACTGCAAAGGGGTTATGTAGTTCACAGTACTTTACCAAATCCTAGTAATTGCTAACTCTCCTTCTTCCTTCATCTTGCATCTCTTCTCATTTATACACCATATAAATTGTGTACTAATTTTAGTCTCTTGTAAAAAATCTTGCTAAAATCAGTCATCTGCTATCCCTTCCGGGAGCCAGAGAAAGACTCCAACTGTTCAAAGCGAATCTTTTGCAACATGGTAGTTTTGATTTTTCTATTAAAGACTGCGATCTTGTCATCAATTTGGCCATTGTTCTAGTTTTCCATGCAATATGTTTATCTACCCACCAAAATCCCATTATTTTGCAAATGTTTTATGGATGAGATTGAGGCAGTGAGTGGATCCATAAGCTTCTTTCGTTGAGCCCACAAAACATTAAAAATTTATAAAAAAAAAATACTTGCTTTTGATTGGTCAGTTCAATTTGATTTTTAAATTTTTAAATTAAAAAAGAATTAAATCACTAGAAAAATCTTCAACAACCAATAGAAAAATTGTAAAAATCAGAAATAAATTAATTTGATAAAAAATTTACAATAAACTATAAGATAGAATATAGAATAAATTATTGAATAAAACATTAGTCTCTTGCCTTATAAGGCAGGGACTAATAACTTCACAAAAGCATTCAACTTATGAAATAAATTTCACAAATTACATATCTAAACATAAATAAATTAAGTATAGAAACCCATCCCTTAAAATAGGAATGAAATCAAATAAGACTGAATTGAAGGACATATAAGTGGACTGAAAACGGAGGGCAGAAATTAAGTGAACAGACTTTGATGTGGAGTTTAACGGTAAGATGACATTGTAGTGTTGCTGTCAAACAGTAAATTATAATATTTCCCGACAACAATAATTGCTAAATCATCTGTTCTTGGGACGGAGACGATTGAAGGACCACCTGTCTGCCAACAGGGCACAGTTTCCACGTGTTCACGCTCGATATGCTGATTGGATATAGCCGACCCCGTCAGCCGTAACGGAGGAAGGCGATTCCCCACACTACAAATCCCGTTCTCGTGCCGTTCCGTCAGGCAGGTGGACAACACCGTTTATGTATAAACAAGACCCTTCTGTGTATCTGCAGTCTTCTTTGTTTCCGTTGTTAACATTTTTATTATTCCCTCGTAATATCTTAACCGATCAGAGGTGCTATGCTCGAATCTCCAGGAGTTTCAATTCTCTCACACTGGTAAGTATTTTAATCAACATTATTTTTATGCCATGTCTTATTAGTTTTTAAGTCGCTCTGGTTCTTGTGGTGATGTTTGGCCACATTGATTAACGCGGCGGCCCCTGGCCGTTGTTTGGCTTGTAATATTTAGAATTGAGGAAGGTGAATGTATATGTAGCGGGGCTTTCGTGCTGCCCCACGGGTATCCCGTCGCTCTCCATAGAGCCCTATACTGCGACTTTTTTCAGGTGGGGTTACCCTGTTTTGGAACGCTCTGCTTATCTGGTGTTGAAGTGGCTTGGCTATTTTTGAAGACGTTGGATGATCTGGCCAAGTTAGGGTTTGGTCTGAGTTTCGGACTGTGTATAATGAGAGGCTGAAATGAGGGTTTTGGTCTTCTCAAGGAGTTGTTTGCCTCCTTGTCTGGCGTGTAGCTCTGTTGATTATGCGAAAGGCAACGAGCCACTGGTTCGGAGTCCGTTTAGAAAGCATTCTTCATGCCATGGTCCCGAAATTACTGATACTCTGAGTGCAGGGTTTATCTGGATGAGTTAGCCTACAGATATTTTGTGGCAATTTTGGGGTTGTGGCCATTTTCTCGCAGGATTCTCATTTATTAATGGCAATTTGTACATATTGGATTTTACGGAATACTTTGTCGGAGAAGCAGTCTCCTTCTTGCTAGGGATTTGGCACAGGTGTTGGAGTTGAAAGCCATTGCAGCATTGCAGGCTTGTTGTGGGCAGATATTATTGGAAGGTAAAGCATCTAAGGCTTGTGTTATGTACAAAGGATACACCTTAATATCAGTTTGGCGTGGGCTCTCTCTCTGTTGAGGGAGAGATTAAGAAACGGAAGCACGGGGATAGCTAAGGAGAATTTGCATGGGCGATCATGAAGGCTGGGCACAGCCAAACGGCCTCTTGCCTGGCGAAGCAGCATTTGTCACACGACACTTGGACCCAGAGAGATGGACCAAAGCTGAGGAGAGAACCACAGAGCTGATTGCGTGCATCCAGCCGAATCAGCCCTCAGAGGAGCGGAGGACAGCCGTTGCAGATTATGTGGAACGCCTTATCCGCAAGTGCTTTGAATGCCAGGTGAGATCTGATAGTTGCTTTTTTAATTAGGTTTAGGTGCTAGATTATACAATTTAATAATTCAATATGATGGATGTTTCTTGATGTTTATCCAGGAGCTTGATTCGAATAACAAAAATCTGTGTTGTCAAAACTTTTGAATTATCACATGCATTGTAATTAGGTTTCAAGCTCAAAGAAAAGTTAACTGTGCTGGATTATGCAAGCACATTTCTGACAGTATCAGTGCACTTTTGGCATAATAGACATGCAGATATATCTCACAAGGCACTCTATATTGACAAATATATGAATGAAAGAGTGTGAGAAACATTTGCATTGCATTAACATTTCAAGTGGGGAACAACAATTGCGATAGCATAGCTCAGTACAATACACAGCATGCCTTTTAATGATTTCCAACTCTTATTTCTTCAAAGTTAGAACAGGGTTAGGTAATCTGGCATTTTTGTGATTATTGCAAAATTTAAATTCAAGGTCGCTGCAAAAGCATATTATTGTATGCGTTATGATATTGAGGTTATTCATAAGGCGAAATGTGCTCCAAATAACCCCTAGTTAGTTCGTGTCAGTTGGATTCATACAACTTAAAAATGTTGTCATAGCATTCAATAAATTTTAGACTAGGTTCTTTTAATTCATTGTAAATTTTCATCCAGGGTTTACAGTGGCTCACCGTTCTATAAATCAGTTTGGCTCAGGCGATGGTTTCAGAGCACCTTGGTTTATCTAATCTTACCTAATTTGTGTCTGTTTTATGAATGAAATTCTGAGCTATTGTAGGGATAAGACAGGATATAAAGCACATTTGGTGGTTGTGCAAGCAGCTTTTTGCATATTCAATCCATAGTACCGTACACAGAGCTCTCCAAGTGTGGCTTCTTTAAAAAAGAAATTCGACTTTTGAAATACCATCTTTTTAGAAAAATCCATGCAACCTATAACTTGAAGAAGTTTTAAATGTTGGTAAGATAGGTTAGGAATTCCTTGTAGATTATTTGTCCTAATTTTTTCTTAGACCTTTAACAATTCTTATTAAGGAATGGAGGAGGTTTGCTCATGATCAAAATCAATGAGACAATTTTAAGTTAATAAAGTAAAATTTAATGGAGACAACCATCCATTTGATCATTCTCTGTTATGCATTTAGACCAAAAATGAATAACAGCGTTGACGAAGACAAAGTGGTTACAAATGCCTAATCTCAGAATTGTAGATCTATGCAATTCGAATAAGTATTTAAAATAAGAAGACGAGACTGTAATGTGAGGTGTGAAGTGCCCGATGGATGGTATCAAAGGTCTTAAAAGGAAAAATAAAGAATTGAAAATGTGAAACCAATATCATCACCATGTATGGGAAGGGGTACAAAAGTCCTGAAGAAAACAATCCTAAATACAAAATGAGCAAGTTTGTTGTTGGCATGTTGCCATTGTTAAAAGGAGGTGCTGTTATGACACTGGACTAGTTTGCAGCAATTCACTAATATTCATTTTCACACTCTATTGTCAAATAGATAAACATTCATTTTTTTTTCAATAACAGTCCATATTATGATGCTAATCCTATCAAAGTGTGGTACTCTCTGTCACCTACGTTATGCACATGCTCAGGATCAATGAGTTTGTATAAGAAACATAGAGCATATGAAAGACATTGCAATAAGATTGCTCTTTACTATTTGCTCATAAATTTACTAGTTATTATCTAAGAAGCCGGATTCGCACCCTGCCCCCCCGAACTGGGTCCGGGTCCAGATTCACAGACCGGTCCGTGCCGGATCTGGGCAGGGTCCGTGCATGAACCTGTGGGTCCATCTGGATTCACGGGCTCACGGATCCGGATGGACCCACAGGTCCACGCACAGACCCTGCCCGGATCCGGCACGGACCCAGGGGGATCCAGTGCGAATCCTCGAGGATCCCTCGCGGATCCATGCGAATCCCCAGGGACCTGCGGCCTATGAAGGCATAAAGAACTTAATATGTCATTTTTGTTTTTTGTTTTTTGTTTTTTCATCTAAGCCTAAATTGACCCAATTTTCCAGTCAAGGGGCAGGAGGATTTATACAAATATAACATTTAATTTCTTATACTTAAAATTATATTTGTATAAATACTTTCTAGGATGTTTGAGATAGGTTCCAGCTTCATAGGAGTTAAGATGCAAATTCTAGATTTTGGGGGTTTTCGAAAAATTCCAGACTTAGCCAAATTTCAGGATTCAGCAAGCCTTCAGCAGGGTTACCTCCCACAATCCATCATGGCTTTCTAAGGTCAAATTGAAGCTGGCAAAAGGATTCTCAAAGGGTTTTAACTTTTAACTCGTTTTATCACAAATCACTTGGTTTCAACCCCATCTCTATGATAGACTTAGCTTAGCTCTCGCCCAAATCCTAGACATGACTTCCCAATAGGCCAAAATCACTCAAACCTCATTTGCCGGATCTAGGGACTTGAAAACAGCCACCAACAAAGACTACCTAAGACCTCGTTAGGAAGATTTTGACATTTGGCATTGATCAATGATCAAGCATCATAGATTCATAGTATGAAATGATTTAGTTTTAGAATTATGTATATTTCTCTTATATTTTTGGATATATATATATACACACACACACACACACAAATCCATAATTGGAAAAAAAAATTTCACGAATCCACGAACCGGATTCTCAAACCCGAATCCGAACCGGCAACTTAGGTTATTTTAGTTGATGAAATACCATTAAACTTTAATCCTTGAATTTTCTCAGACAAGTGTAATGAATAGTAAGAAAAGGGAATATTGGACCTTTGAGATTCTTGATCTTTTTTTTTTTTTGTCTTTCGATTCCCATTCTGGTTAATCTCATGCCTTGACTTTGCCTGATGGAAAGTTGAAACCTATATGATGTTCTATGAAGGGGATATCTATTTTTCTTTTTTCCAAATAGTCGAGGCACAATCTGTAATTGCGTATTTGTCAGGCTGTTTTCATCTGTTCAAAATTGCCATTTCTATTACTTACATGCAAGTTGTACATAGTATGTTGTTACATATGTCATCAAAGTTAATACTTAAACCAAAGAGAGTAAAGTTCTTGGATGTTACAATTTTTTGGTAGTTTCTATCTACCATTTATTTAATTTTTTCTTTGATCCTTCTGTGGTTTAGAGAAACTATACTGCTTTTATGATTCATATTAAATTGCTTTCAACTGAAACCCTTCTTGTCTTTCAGGTTTTTACCTTTGGGTCAGTTCCACTTAAAACCTATTTACCTGATGGTGACATTGATCTCACTGCATTCAGTTTCCATCAAGCTTTGAAGGACACATGGGCCAATGAAGTTCGTGATGTGCTTGAGAGTGAAGAAAAAAGCGAGCATGCGAAATTCCGTGTCAAAGAAGTGCAGTATATACAGGCTGAAGTATGTTTATGTTCCTTATATGTGGGTAGATACTAAATTCTGCTGTTTGGCTCTCCATGACACATTCTGATTCTAATGTAAGAGTACTATTTTATTGTAAGAACCTCATCAATTCTGTTAATTTTGCAAATTTTTTTCTGGAACATAAGCAGTCTTTTCAAGTTAAATGCAGAGATTGTAAAAATGGGGTTTATTTCTTACCCAAGAGTTGATCTTATTAAAAAGTTGTCACAGTCATTTGCCCCAATCTGAGCAGCACGTTCTTTTCCAGGACAAATTCCGTTCTGCTCATTTCCTTTCTTATTTTATAATTTGGATGGTCAAACCCTTGTTTTTGGATTTACATTTTTTAATATGTTTTGATATTTATGAACTTTATCCCACAATAGTTGATATGAGGACTATGCTGTAAAATTTTTTGATAGAAAAAACAATTTTCTTTCTTCGGAGTATCATCTTTATTTTTCGCCAATACCAATCTCACACTTATTTACACACCATTTTTAACTTGTCAATCACCATGATGATGTGTTCTTACCTGATGTATTAATGGTTGTAATTTTTTCTCCACATCTGTCCAACTCCTGATAAAAGGAGAAATCCTATTTCTTGAGGTTATTATATTTCAAGTTTTCTTCATCCTCCTGTACACCATTCACGGTTTCTATATCTCACATGATACATTTTTTTTGGGACGCAAAATGCAGCCGGAGGCTGCAAAAGATTATATTAATTATAAAGAAATTTACAGTGATTGAATACATAGTCTTCTGGCCCTTGACCTGGCTAAATTGACAGCAAAGGGGTGTCAGAAGAATAAAGATCCATACACCATTACATTTTCAAAATTACAAAAGGACCCCATCATGGAGGTCATCAAAACCCACCACCTGATGTATGAAAACAGAGAAAGCAGAGAAAGCACGGGCCTGCAGCAGTTGTTGCCAAAACCATGTGGGTTTCAGCCCAAAAGCACCCAAGGCCAAGGATGAGTCAAAATTTTGCCGTCAAGCTCACGTGCATTTTCGAAGCCAAGGACTGAACCAAGGCACCAGAATGCCAAAACCCCAGAGAAGTCTCCCCAAAGACTATAAGATTTACCCTTTGAACACCAGCGATTCAGAAATGAAAAAACGCAAAACAGAGAGGTTAGGAACGCAAGCCATCTCCCAGTAGAATACATTGGAGCAAACAGTTTGTGCAAATCTGTTCATCCACTGATTGTCCATCTAATCGGTGCCCACTGGCTTTTGGAGAAAGTCCCTACCAACCATCGCTCATTGCCTATGAGGAGCCAGACCAGCCGCATCTCACATGGTACTTTTAATGTTAAGTTTACAGTTGTTTTCAGTGACAAGTTCTTTGTAGAGTAAATATGCATGTACAAATAAAGGGTAGAATATATTATGAAGAAATGGGAATAATATGAGATCCATGTTCATTTAACTGCACGATACAAGTGATGATTTTTTAAAGTAGGAGATATCTATTTATAAAAACCAGGAGGTCTGTTGTGAATGGTTACGAGGGTTAGAATTGACCATTCCTGTAAGTTAATAATGCCCTTATTGCATTGTAGGGGTTAGGACACTGAGTTTAGGAGTCTACATCTAGAGTATCAGAATGTCTTGTTTGAAGCACATGGATGCCAAGGAAGAGAAGAGAAAAGTAAAAAACATATTGGCAAGATGTCTTGGTGGTTTGGAGGAGAACATCTTACTAAAAGGGCTTAAAATAAACCTGATGTTTAGAATGGGGATGTTGTGATAAGATTTCCAAATGATAGATGAGAATATTTTATTGAGGGGCCTATGTGCTTAAAAAGTGGATAATCAAGAGGAATATGTGCTGACAAAGAAGATATTTGGTTGCTTTTGAGAGCATTAATCACAAGGAGCGAGACATTCTTCTAGAATTGCCAAGCACCGTCTTTATAGACCTGGGAACCTGGTAATTATTTTTTTAATGCCAAGAGATATCAATCTCAAGGCAACTATCATAATTGTTGGTATTATGCTTTACAAATTAAGACGGGCCTTGAGGTTGATATCTCTCTGTTTCACAGATGTTTGTATTTAAGATATCTCAAGAATATATGTTACAGGACATAAATACCCGAGTGCATATGGACTTGCATAAGGCATGCACAAGTGGAAGATTTGATAAGCACACAGAAGTATGAACAATTTCAAAAATGCAAAAGTGTGATCAAGTGCAAGCATGCATATGTACATGCAAAAGATTCTTCAGGTTGGGGAAATAATAAAACATGGAAACAATATTCTCAACAGTAGGCATCACATAGTAAGCTACATGATAACTACTTACAGTCTTACACTGTATAAGGAATTGTTAATCCTGAAAGATTTTCAATGTCACATTGTTAGAACCAAAGGAAACAAGGAATGACTTGTCAAATCTGTGATGTAACCATATTTTGATTTTACTTACTCAATGTACATTTTGTTTACATTCATGGTTATCTTAAACTTTGGAATATAAAATGTGTCAGTTTGATAAATCTTCCTTGAACAGATCTGAATTAAAAATTCTTTTCTATGTCATCCTGATGAAAAATTCTTAACAGATTAAAACTAAGTTACCGGTTCGGGTGCAGGTATGCGAACCCGGTATGTGGGTGCGTGAATTTTTTTTAGGGGTTTGGGTGTGTATGGGTACGTATGTGTGTTTATATATATGTATTATATATACAAAAAAAAAAGAGAAATATACAGAATTGTATAACTAAATCTACTGCTGTTGCTTTATGTATCCAAGATAAATTCTCTGTTCAGCATATATGTATCTGAATAAAAATGTTCTGTATCTTTAATGCATTCCAATCAGAACTTTCAGTCTTAATGCCACCCACAATTTTCTAAGAAAGTAATTGCACATATCAATCTTGTGATAATTTCACTCATAACGCAGGTATAGTTTATTCTTTTCCTTCAAAAATATTAATAACCCACACACACTTCTCTCTTTTTCAAGTTTATCGGGCCTTCTTTTATAGACGTTTGTCCTATTGCATGGTTATAAAGAAGTTACAAATAAGTTTGTAACTCTTTAACTGATAGTGCCAGATCATTTCCATTGGATATTATAATCATTAAAATATTGAAAGATATAACAAATATGTAACTGAGAAGAACTGGACAAAGCATTATTAAATTTGCCTTTGCCGATATTTATTAAGACTAGTTGCTTATCGTGCCAAGAAAATAATATCTTCTGAACACTTTCTGTCTGATTCTGCTCTAGCTGGTAACCGAAAAAAAAGAAGAAGTCTTTTTTATTAAGTTTTGGGTCCACTTTTATAAAGTAGGCCCACGGGTGCACCTGGGTTTGTGCTGGGTGTGCACAGGGTGCGTGCCCAGCATGTACCCACAGACGCACCCGAACCGGGTATGGGGGCTGTGGGTACGAACCCTGCAACATAGGTCATTAAATGAGTTATTATCTGTCAGTCTTTTAAGCAGTTTAATTTCATTGCCCGTCAAACATACCATCTCTTGTTAAGGCAAAACAGAAACTGTGTGCCACTTAAATGATTAAATGTGCGTTTTTGATTGTTTGTCTCCTCCCATTGTTGGCAAATCAGTCAATTCTAATTAGATCAATCCTGAAACTTGTCTCGTGTTTCACATTTTGTTTGATCCACAGTCAAAATAACTTTGTGTTCAACAGAATTGAGTTTTGATTCTAGAATGCTTCTGCTGTATTATTATGTTGGCTTATGTTTAACTGCATTCAATTCACTAAAATGTATTCCAGGTGTAACAGATGTTGTCTTGTTGCCCTATACATAGTGTAGATTCCTTGCCTTTCCAGTAACTAGAGAACGTTCTGTATGTTTCCTTAGGTATATACAGAGTTACAGGACTCGGCGAGTTCCGTGCCGAGTCAGGCTTGCTGAGTCTTTTTGACTCGGCAAGCTGACTCGGCCGAGTCTTGGCCGAGTCCTAGGAGTCGGTGGACTTGGCGAGTCCTGTGCTCCGGACTCTGCCGCGTCCAGCACTTACAAAAAGCAAAAAATAAATTTTTTTAATTGTTTTTAATGATTCTTTTTTTCTTATATGCCTTCTCTAATATCTAAAAAGGTCATTCCATCATTTGCAAAGACTTAGAAGAGAGGAAAAAGGCTTGGGAGAAGAATATAGGGGTTTTAGAAAATAGATTAGCAAATCAATTGGCTCTCATATGTTGATTGCTGATTGTTTGTGCTAGTTTCTAGGCTCTAGCTTTTATTTTGATATATGTTTTGAACTTTTGATTCCAAGGATTTCATATTCCATGAATATTGTAGACTTTTGATAGTGACACTATTTATATTTCAGATTTCTATTGTGTTATTTAGTGACTAGTTTAACAGTTAACTTATTTCCTTCAGAAATTCACATTTATACTTATGTGATCAATGTAAACTTGTTTATGTGTGCAAAGTAGCTTCTATTTATCTCAATTATTGTGTCTTTGATGTTAATTGACTGAATGATGAATGAAAAAAGTTTTAAATCCTAAAAAATCTTTGAATTTCTTTGGTTTTTCAATTTGCCAAGTCCGGGCGCTGAGTCCGAGTCCAAGCCCAAATCCAGCTTGCCAAGTCTGAGGCGGATCCGAGTCTTGTAACTACATATTGTTACCATGTTACCATAGTAGAAAAATATATTAGATTTGAGATTGAAAAAATTCAAAATTTAGGGGTTTCAAAAAAGTTTGGGAAATATAAAAGCATGTAAAATTTGACATGTCACTATGAATGATCAGAAAGTTGAATTTTGTGCAACAAAATAGTGACATAAATTAATGAATTGAATCTTTGCGGTTTTTTTGGATTGTTTTTTTCAATTATGCATTTATTAATAAAAAGGTGGGGTTGTCAGTCCACCAAATATCCTTCCTGTGTTTTTTGTTCATTCCGTCAAAAAATAAAATCGCGTTCCAAGGTTCTTCATTTGTTCCATGTTTCTTTAAGGATTCCTCACAAGGTTATATAAACTTTTACCTTCTTATGACTTGGTTTAGGCTTTTAGCCTCTCAGATTTATCAATTCTTTCTTTGTTCATCTTTCTTTTGTCCTTTTCTTTAGTTATCTTTAATAACCTAGAGTCTTTTGACACTACTATTTTTTGATCCATTATATGAAGTTACCAAAATATAAAATATTGCCCTCAGCAGTAAGCTGAGTATCTGAATGTGTAAAGACATAGGCATATACAAAACACAATTTCCGCAATTTGCTCCATATATCTCATTCATAAAATGAAAGAATAGAATAATATCACATTCAGTTACATAGTTCACCTCGTCATGAGGAAAATATCACACTAATTGAGACCATAAGGTCTATCACAACAATAAATATAATGAAATAATAAGATACTGAAGTCTTTGGTCTGCACAAATTCTAACTTCATCTGCAAACCATGAGACGATACCAAGATCCAGGCGCCTTTTGGCCCAAACATGGAGTATAAGCTTCCCTGGTGCTTTTTGATTGAAGAGCTCCCGACCCTGCATGAAGTACATAGCATCTGGAATTGATAGACGAGATGGAATCTGGTGCAGCATGATATATCTAACATACAATTTTATACACATAGAATAAGCTATGCATCTAATATCATGATATGGTAGAGAGTAAGAAATGAAATTATTTAACAAATGATTTCAAAAGCTTTGGCCTAAGCATCTTTTTAACCTGTTTGCTTACCCTTCACTGTGTCCATAAATTAACGTACAAAGTCATTTCACATGCAAGAACAGTAATGCAGAAAGGAAGAAAAACTATTCTCCTTCCTATCAAACATTAAGGAGGTGATTTTGACATCAATGTTTGAAATGCACATTTAGTCCAACAAAATTGCCTTAAATGACCTCCAATAATTTATGCAATATAATTTAACATTCCAACCATTACTAGATATTGCTTCTTTCATAGCAAAACACATAATTTTATTAGATGAAGCTCAATTTCAAGGTCAAAAACTCACTTATAATATATTTATTAGTGGGTCTACATTATTCATTCAAAAATAACCTGCCTTCTCAGGAATCTAATTGAGGTCAGCATATTCTAAGGTTATTAATTAACATAGAGTAGTAAATCTGAGAAGAACTAGACATTTAATAAACTGATTTACTGCTGATTTAATCACAAGGATAAATTTTATCAAGTCTTAAGGCACACACACACACACACACGAATCAACAATTTCGTATTGAAGTCAATTAAATACAAAAGAGAACAATTCACGAAGTGGAAATAATCCAAACTCAGTTTTTCTTTATTCCTATGATAATAATTACTTACCTATCAATATTTATCCCATTAATTCCTATAACAGTAATATATATATATACATCCCCCTTTTTTTGAATAAAAAGAACACAGCATTTACATCTATTCTGTATAACTCTTTTTAAAGAAATAAATTGTTAAAGAGACCTATCTTAAGGATAGATTAGGTACATTGTAATATCTTAATATCCTCTCCCTGCTTTTCCATTGTAAAACAGTAAAATTAAAAGCCAATAAACCAGCGGATTACTAAATTTTATGCTACAGAAACTTATTAATAACAGAGGCTCAGCATCATATGTTAGTTAACCTATGTAGTTCGCATAGAGTTAGACTGCTATATTTTTAGAATCCATTGATTGATACAGTTATAACTAGAAAATTTTAAGCAGTACTTAAGCACACAGCGATAGAAATTTTAAGAATGGGCAAGGATTTGAATAAATGATATTTGAAATACCAATCTATATTATACGGTATCATTTTTTTTTCAAAAAGTGCCTGACAAACTTTTTAACATGACCAGTACTGCTGGCATGACACGCCCTCCGGCTCCACGTGAATTGCTTTTGACCTGGAGCTATGAACCAGTGAGGCCACAAATGGGGGACCTCATCCCTTATTACAAAGCTGAGGCCCAAACTCATGAGCACATTGGATTAACGAAGTCATAAGCCCGTGATCACAATGGCCCAGCGGGGGTTTGAACTTGGGCGGGGATGACGACAACACCACCACTTAACCAACACACCAAGTGGTGAACCCTATTATATGATATCGTTTTATAGCGCTGGGAATAATTGAGTTTAGCCAAAGTCACTGATTTACACCTGTTATACTAATGGTTCTACGAGATGCATACAAAATGTGGATGGAGTTGACTGTTCAAGCAAAATTCCATAATTTTTCCAGCGACCTCCTACTTGCACTGAACCTTTGAGCCTTGGAGAGGGATTTAGATGCCCATCAAAGAGAATTGGAAGAATGCAAGGAATGTAGGACTGAAGAAAACATATGCATGCAATAGGTGGGACTCATATGCTGGTTAAAATAAATAAAATGAATCAAATGGTAAACATGCACCACAACATGGTTTGGAAAATAATTCCGCTCAAAAGATATCGGGTACTGGTTAAAATGCATGACAAGGAAGCAATGTACACACTGACTCTCAGACGAGATCTGACTTCTGCAGGTGCATCACCCAAGATATACAAGCCATTAACAGCTAATCCCAGATTGTACGAGCAAAAAGGTACAGATCATAAGAGGTATTTTGGATATTGTTAGACAGATTTTAAGAAAATATTAAATATACCAAGAATCTTAATCGGCTCAAATACTTCAAACGACTATTACTAAGACAAATGATTGTTGCTATCTGAACTACAGACTAATAGCATACTGGAAAGGAGATTTCTCTAGAGCTGTACAATTAATATTTGACTTGCTGAATTGACTTCACAATGGCATACAAAAAAATTTAGAAACAATCTATCCAGACAAGAGACTACATGCGACCTCTTATTAGATTAATATTCTCCCAATATTTATGCTCACATAATAGTTCTGATGAGCAATTTTATTCTGGGAAAGAGATATTACTATTTATGATACCGCAGACATTTGTAGTGCATTAATAATATTGACATACCTGGAACTGCGCTGCTGTGATCTTTACCATTCTACAGTTGGGCCACTCTGTGTGGCTGATCTCTCCTTCTGTCGGATCTCCTTCAAGTCATATTCTTATCAACATTTCTAATTGACCAACTAAAAGGAATAAAACTCACAGTAAGATCAATGTTGGCTAGCCATTCAATTTCAATCATGCATGCATCATTAACTATGTGTGTGTGTGCATTTCATCACTCCAACCACTTTTAGATGGCTAGATGACCTCTATCTCAATCATATTCTTGTCTTCACCTCAGTCAATGCACTCAGAAAACTCCAAATTGTATTAGTAGTTTTAGTACCCAAAATTAATAATCCATAATTGAAATTAATTGCATTTCAAAATAGACACAATAATCGACATTCAATTGCATATTTAGTAATGTGTTTGAAATCAATACTTAATAATCAATTATTATTCTAATAGTCTCAATCAAGATTCATGGTATCTCTAATAATTAAGTTATGTAAAATGGGTTGTGATAGAATGTTTGTTTAGTCCCCCACAAACATGGTTATATATATTACAATTGTTTATAGTTTATACGGACAGGTAAACATTTTTTTTGGCATGTAAGGGCATTAATTGTTATTGTTAGAGGGAAGCTGGAGTGCTACCTTGCAAAGTAGGCAGCTGTGGAAAGTTTTCTCATAGAGGGGTTTGCTTCAATCATGAATGACCCCCAAAACTTTAATTGATCTGAAGCAATAAATAAGTTTTCTGGATTTGGACAACTTTGAGCTTACAATATTGTTGACTATTGTAATTTGTGGTAAATTCAAACAGTATCAGTGGAACATTCAAAATGAGCAGTCATTAGGGCTTGAATTGCAGTTGCCTTAAGGTGTAAGGCTTTACAAATCCATTATCCATATTCTAGACATTTTTTTGGCAATGTGGGTGTTTGTTAGATTTTTTCTTTTTTTTGGTTGTAAATTGCCTCTTATCATGTTTATTAAACTCATAACAGCTTGTTTGAATTTGATTTAAGCTTGTTAGCTTTTAGGTAAGGGATCTATGACCTGATCCTCTCTTGGCATATGCAGGTGAAGTTAATCAAGTGCCTTGTGGAGAACATTGTAGTAGACATCTCCTTTAATCAGCTTGGTGGACTGTGTACTCTATGTTTTCTAGAGGAGGTGTGGACAAGATGGTGCCATTCTTTTCATTGTTCGATTATGTAGTCACAAAAGGACATGCTTTTCAACTTTAAATATGCCTAAACTGCCCTATCAGGAAGTATCTATAATATATTAACAGGATTCAGTTTCTGCAGGTAGATAATTTGATAGGGCAGAATTATTTATTCAAGCGCAGTATCATTCTTGTCAAGGCTTGGTGCTATTATGAAAGTCGTATCTTGGGTGCCCATCATGGGCTTATTTCTACATATGCCTTGGAGACCTTGGTCTTGTACATATTTCATGTGTTTAATAAATCTTTTAGTGGGCCCCTGGAGGTGATGTTGCTTATTGAGCTTCTCATGTATAATAAATTTGTATGACAATCCTAAGTAGTCTATTTGTGTTTAAAGTTGGAAATTGCTGTAACTCGTGCTGATTAATTTGAAATGTTCCAGGTTCTGTATCGGTTTTTAGCCTTTTTCAGCAACTTTGACTGGGATAACTATTGTGTTAGTTTGTGGGGTCCAATACCTCTTTCTTCACTTCCAGATATGACAGGTATTATTTTTCCCATGTCTTATCTAGTCCATACATGTGAAAATTATTCAAAACATAGAAAATTTCTGTACATTTTATTTACAGAATTGCTTATTGCATATATTTGGTACCTGGTACATTTTTCTATGTGAGCTTGTATGAATTCTCTCTTTACTTTTTGTTGATCTTTAATCTGATTTGTTTATAAAATGGTTCACAATGCTTGCTTTTGGATATTCTGCCCAGCGGAACCACCTCGGAAGGATGGAGGCAAGCTGCTTCTTAACAAGGAATTCCTCGATATTTGTCATGCTATTTATGCAGTCTACCCAGGTGGTCAGGAGAATCAAGGCCAGTCTTTTGTATCAAAACATTTCAATGTTGTCGACCCATTACGAATAAGTAACAATCTTGGACGCAGTGTAAGCAAAGGTAATCTAATTTGATGCTCATGGCACATTTAAGTGTAAATATGGGGAATATTAAAGTAACCATGAACCCAGACACAATATGTAACACCATTTTCCTCACATGCTTCTATGGTTTTGGTATTAATCCTTTAATGCTATAACTGATCTCTGGAGGATAAATTTATTAGCATTCTTAACTGAGTAGCTTTGGCAAATTGACATTTTGATTTTTAGCATCTACTTTATTTATTACTAGGAAAATTTAGATATGTTGCTGCTTCATATTGCTTCCATCCTTCTCAATGTTTTATTAAAAAGTATACTTAGGACGGTAAATGTTCTATAAAATTTGGGAAAAGCAATGTACAAGCTTACCATTATGAATCACATATATTGGTATTACTATTATCTCATTGAACCACAAGGACACATCCCACACCCCTAATTCCCCATGTTCCTGGGGTGAGGATGTTGATGGGATATGTGGACTTGGGGAAAATGTCCCCCTGCCGCACCGCCATTGTCGTCGGGATGCTGTCAAGATGACTGGACAGCAGGACATCCCAGGGACTCCCAGGAGTCCCTTGACTGTCCTGGGGATACCTAGGAGTCTACCATGGCCCCTTGTTAGAAACTCCAACTGAAAACAGAAAAAAGGTGAAAAAATTGTGAAAACGCCATTCGTAATGAAAGGTTCATCAGGTTTTGGAGGCACAAGGGGCACTGTGCCTAGACCCCCACAAGGGGTGCTGCCCCTCGTTGACCATGGCCCCTTGTTAGAAACTCCAACTGAAAACAGAAAAAAGGTGAAAAAATTGTGAAAACGCCATTCGTATTGAAAGGTTCGTCAGGTTTTGGAGGCACAAGGGGCACTGTGCCTAGACCCCCACAAGGGGTGCTGCCCCTCGTTGACCTTGCTGGGGATTTTTCTTCAGCCCCCCACAACCTCCAACCACCATTATTATTGTTAATGTGATCATTGCCATGCTTTTTATGTTTATTAGTTTAAACTTCACCTAGCATGCTGAAGTTTCATTTGCATTTATTATACTTATTCTTGGTTTGCTCCCAGAGTTCCAAAACTCTGCCAACCATTGTTAATGCTCAAATTTTAATGCAATTATTGAAATGTTAATTTAAACTTTACACAGTATGCAAAAGTTTTATTTGCAATTCTTATACTTATTCCTTACATATCTTTTTATAACTAATTTTCCAAGTACTTATTTATCTATCCTCTATCTTCTTGTTCTTCCCTAATAAATGTCTCCACTGCCTGTATTTGCTGCCTGGGATTCTGGGAATGAATGATCTCTAACACGTATTCCCCATGATTTTTACCCAGTTCTGCAGTAATTGTGATGATCCAATCCTGCAGATGTTTGTGCTTTTCTTGAGATTGACTAACAGACAGTCTTAAAAAATGTGCGTCATCCCCTACTATATGGGGTTCCTTCTAGCCATCCTCAAATTTCCACATCAATTCATATTGGAAACTTTGGCCGTGCTGCTTCTCGTATTTTACCAGATTATCTCTAAAGATTTGCCTTTCTGTTGTGAAACTGCAGCCCGGTTTTCCAGGAAGGAGGCCGTGGCCTCCTCTCTGTGCTTGCTTTAGAAGTAGCAGCTTGCCTGATCTGATTGTTGTTTCATTGGTATTCTGCAGGGAGAGAAGGGATGGGGGATGAAAGATCTTATAGATCACTGGTACGAGTCGTGCGGCATTCTCACTTTATAATAGTAACTCTGGAGGTATACTGACTAGTTCTTTCTCATTATGACTTACTCCTTGGAGTTACAGACATGGTGCACCATATCATGGGCTCCTGGCATTTAGAATTGACAAGAAACCCCTTTAGTTATCTCCAGGGTGCAACATTTCAGCAAACCCAGGGTGCCAACCTTGTACATTGCCTACAAGAGTAGGCTTTATGGTGCTGATGACTTAAAGGTATCCGTATTTTAGTAATTAGGTAGAAATCTCTCTCAAAGCCAGCCTCTCTCTCAACTCTCTTTGAATGCCTGGTAAAGAAGAGAGTCTATGCCCGATGAACAACTCCAAGATACGTGCTCGGCAGACTTGAGAAGCATATCCATTCATGAATATTCTCCGATTGACTAACAGACAGTCTTAAAAAATGTGCGTCATCCCCTACTATATGGGGTTCCTTCTAGCCATCCTCAAATTTCCACATCAATTCATATTGGAAACTTTGGCCGTGCTGCTTCTCGTATTTTACCAGATTATCTCTAAAGATTTGCCTTTCTGTTGTGAAACTGCAGCCCGGTTTTCCAGGAAGGAGGCCGTGGCCTCCTCTCTGTGCTTGCTTTAGAAGTAGCAGCTTGCCTGATCTGATTGTTGTTTCATTGGTATTCTGCAGGGAGAGAAGGGATGGGGGATGAAAGATCTTATAGATCACTGGTACGAGTCGTGCGGCATTCTCACTTTATAATAGTAACTCTGGAGGTATACTGACTAGTTCTTTCTCATTATGACTTACTCCTTGGAGTTACAGACATGGTGCACCATATCATGGGCTCCTGGCATTTAGAATTGACAAGAAACCCCTTTAGTTATCTCCAGGGTGCAACATTTCAGCAAACCCAGGGTGCCAACCTTGTACATTGCCTACAAGAGTAGGCTTTATGGTGCTGATGACTTAAAGGTATCCGTATTTTAGTAATTAGGTAGAAATCTCTCTCAAAGCCAGCCTCTCTCTCAACTCTCTTTGAATGCCTGGTAAAGAAGAGAGTCTATGCCCGATGAACAACTCCAAGATACGTGCTCGGCAGACTTGAGAAGCATATCCATTCATGAATATTCTCCCCTGTGCATGGATACCTAAATCACCTTAAAGCAAATTGTGGAGCTCCCTACTTCAAATATTTCCTGATGTAGTTACTCTCATGGAACCTGCCTTAACTGGGTGCTTCTTATAGGTGCCTGTTTCGGAGAAAGAAAGTAATTGGTATGAAGGCAGATCTATGACTGCTCCAGGAAATAAAAGGGTTCAATGCAAGTCAGATAAGTGTTGAAATTTGGGGCAGGGTCATTTTATAATCTCTGAAAATGAAAGGACTGGTATTCAAATATTTCTTGACGTGTGCACTGTTGGGAAACATGTCTTCTTATAAGTGCCTGTGTCTAAGAAAGATTGTGTTTGGTTCAGAGACAGATTTATTACTGCTCCAAGAGATAGAAGGTTTAAATGCAAGTCAGCTAAGTGTTGAGTTTGAGGCACTACCATTGTTTGATGACTGAAAGTGGAAGAGCATGCATGTCATGGGGTATCCTACTATCCCAAAATTTTGATTGGGACATGGATGCAATAGTTTTAAGTTGAGAATTCAATATGTCAAACAGTTGTCTGCAAGGGCTTTAACGATCCGACAATTTATTTATTATAGGAGGGCATTTCAATATAGTTGAGTCTGCTCAGGGAAAAAGGGGAGGATTGAGTATAATGTCAAATCTCCCAAGGGTTTCCTGTTACTGATGAGAGTGTCATTCACTTATAGATGTACCGTTCTCACAATGCCAGTGTAACAGATGCAAAGGCTGTTGCTTTATAGCAAAAAAGCTATATTGCTGCATCCTCTCTGACAATTGGGTAAATGGTACAGAGCAAATATCATATTTGCACAGTACTCCACTTTTTCTGATCAGCGGCCTGTCTTGTTAAATGCACTCCTATATGGTCAAGCTTGAAGGCATTCTTTCAAGTTTCAAAATATGTAGCTTTGCCATCCAAAGTGCAAATCAGTTTTACAGTTTTGGTTGAATAAAACAACAAACAAGAACCTATGCTGCGTTCAGATTTACAAACAACAAATTGACTCTTTAAACCCTTAGCAGGGCATATACTAGTTAAGAGATCACATAGAAAGTGATAGTGTGACCTACCTACCCCAATTGTCTGGTGAATGGTTTATTGAAAGTCTCAACCCGTTGAAACCTGATCTTTGTTTCAAAAGATTCTCTTTATGAGGTGAAACATCAATGGATAATAATGGGAGAATATTCTTAGTGAACTGACTACCTGAGGGTGCCAATCTGTTTTTAGCTTACTTTTTCATAAATCCTTGTGGCTTTGGTTTGAAAACTTATTTTTGGCCTTCAATTTTGGAAAATGATTGGTATACCACAAATGTTTAGAGCTTTTTTTAAACAATTAGGGGTTCAAATGATCCATTAACGTGGCGAAGATATGCCACACTCCAGTACATCATTTATGGATTCTAAAAGAGATGCTTCTAAACTCCCTTTTCATGCATTTAACTACTTGTAAATTTCTAATGGTTGCCCATGACATATGCACTGAAGCAGTTTAAACAAAACCTGCAACAAAAAATATTTGGTGAAACCTTTCAAGTTTCAATGGACAGAAAACTCCAGTAAGAGTGAGCTATGCTTATCATGTCGCTAATTAGTAATTTATACTCATACATTTTTATTTGTCACCGCTTGGGATTTATAGAAGCTCTACATCTTGTACCAAGCTCTATCACATCTTTAGATTGACGTAAAGATGATAATGAACTGCAGCCTATTTGCAACAGTGGGGAATGAAGTACAAGAGCTCCATGCATAGTTTTTTCTGTCCGCTTGCAGCAATCCAGAATTTCATTGCAGAAGTCCCAGATGACTGACTCCATATGTAATTTCTGTTGAAATGAGATGTTGGAAAGGTGCTGTTCTGCCACATTTGTAATGACACGCTTCTCTTATCTTCAACAGCCTCTCTTTGCGGACCAAACCCAGCTCTCCTGTTAGCTTCCTGGCTTCAGCTCTCTGTCTATAATGTGTCTTTTAATTTGAATGCTGAATGGACTTTCTGTCTGCAAGTAGTTAGGAAATAAATGCCTATCTACAGTTAAGTCAGATTTAAATTTTGAGGCTATGACTTCAGGCTTCAGTTGGAATCATAGCTCCTAGACTCAGACTCGGCAAGGATGACTCGACTTGGAACTCGGGAAAAACTCTGCAGGACTCGGCAAGAACTAGGTTTCTGGGGAGTTTTGCCTAGGCTGAGTTTTTGTAGAGTCACAGGTCATTGGGACTCGACCAGGGTGACTCAACTCGGAACTCGCAAGGACTTGGAGAGTCTTGGAGAGTCCGGGAACTATGGTTGGAATAAAGTGAGTTAGTTCCCAGTTAGCATTGTCAATTACCTTAGCTAATTAAGGAAGTTGTGTTTAGTTATTGCCCACATTTAAGGGGGAGCGTGCTTCAATTAAACGCTGCCAATGATGGAATTAACTAAAATTGATTGGATGTAGCTGTAGTCTCCATCAGCGAATAAGATAGTAACTATCAGAGTTAAATCTCTCTATTTTTGTTTTCTCTCTTCCGTAGATTTATTTCTATTTCTAATGGTCACTCCTCTTCTATGTTTCCATATTCTCTCTCTTTTCAATATGGAAACTTTCTCTTTCTTTCTTTAGAATGTTTCTATTTCTCTCTCTTTGTTTGTTATAGAAACATTCTTGTGTATACTTGTATATATAGATCATTTATGATCTTTGTTTAATAATACATTCATTATTTTACCACAATATGGTATCAAAGCTATTTTTTTTCGAAAAATAATAATTTCATAATTGAAATGTCTTGAGTTATTTTTCGAAATAGGTTTTGAAAATCTTTAATTTTTTCATAAGATTTTTGACATCCTTTGCCTGGGTGTGTTCAAAAATCAGTTTGCAGGATTCACGTGGGTTTGTTCTTGGGAAATTTTTTTTCCCATCCACGTCCGTGTTCTTCTCGTCTGCAACCCGTGTGGCGTCTGCTACTCGTGTTTGTTTTTGGTGTCATTTTTATGCTTCCACAGACCTGGGATGGGATTTTTATTGCATCCCTGTGCATCGCGGCTCGTTTTTAGTGACGGGATTTGTTCTACACGGCTTGTTTTTTCAGTATTGCTGCGTCTTTTCTCTGCAAACCTCCGTCTTACTGCCCGCATGTTTAAGTCTTCTTCTGTTTGTGGGTTCTGAAGCTTCTTTGGTAAAGACGGCCACAAATTTGGTCATGTGATCCGAGATTGCAGGCCTCACATTGCTTTTGAACAACAGAAGCAGGGAGGGTCTCAGCCACGTGCCAATATTGTAGAACATAAAGAGCTCACTGATCAGCCTGAGTCTGCCTTTTACGCCTTCGGAGGATTCACTTGCAGACTTTTGTTTTGAAGTTAGATTGACCATTAAGGGAGGGTATTAGAGTTGAACCTCTCTATTTTTGTTTTTCTCTCTTCTGTAGATTTATTTCTATTTCTAATGGTCACTCCTCTTCTATGTTTCCATATCCTCTCTCTATTCAATATGGAAACTTTCTCTTTCGCTCTTCAGAATGTTTCTATTTCTCTCTCTTTGTTCCTTATAGAAACATTCTTGTGTATACTTATATATATAGATCATTTATGATCTTTGTTTAATAACACATTCTTTATTTTACCATAATAGTAACTGGGCAGTTAATTTCCAGAAATTATGGAAAGATACGTTCAGTCAGTTTTTGTTAGATACTTTCAATATCGGAATTTACTTATATTAATTGTGGATTGCTAGAGTAAGAGGATTATATAGGTAATGTTGAGAAGCGGAAATGATTGAATTGATCATTTCAACACAAACAGACTTGATTCTGTTTCAAAATTTGGATGCTGCTCCAACAGTACACTTGCTTGAGAGGAAACCCTTGGGTGCCTTGGATCGAATGGTATGAGTATGGAAATCCTCTGAGACACTTATATTATAAGATTGCAACAAGGTTATTCCCAGTCCAGAGCAGTACGAGGCAACAAGAAGGAATATGTTGAGAGATAGGTGACTACATTTTAACTATAAATTTTTTCTTTTTTTGGGGGAATATGTATTTTCAAAAAAAGGAAAAAAAGAAAATATTTATATATACAAATATCTGATATTAAGATCTTTTGTGTGTTTACCCTTTGTGTGTAATTAGTTTACAATATCTCAGTGGTATCAGAGCTGTGATCTTGCCAGCTTGTGGGAAAAATAACCATATATATCATTAAAAAAATTCAAAGCAAAACTTTAAACATTTGTACTGCATGTTAAAAAGTGATAGGGAAATAAGGTATTGACATAGAGAACAATGAAAGCAAATGTCAAATGAGGATAAAGAATAGGATTTTTTTGAAATAATCAAGTCCTGGGATATTGCAATGGTATTAGGGGATGGGCAACAGCATCTCATTGAGCTGCTCTCTCAGAGCAAGCAGAGGAAAGGAGAACCAATTAGGCCACTACATTGCAGGCAGTGACGCACAAAGGGCATCATGATTTGCAAATATGAATTAGAACATCCTAACAAAGAAGTAGAGATGCAGGATGAAGACATGTACAAATAGTAGGAAGAGAATTTGGATGCATTTCATGTAGAATATGGGGCAAAAAGTTCAGAATTTTGAGTCGATGTTGCTTTCATCAATTTTTATACATTGAAGACAAAAAATAGAACTAAAAATGTAACTAATACACCTTCAAAAAGACTTCCAAAGGAGGTGATAGTTTGCTGTTCCCTTGTTTGGTGGATCCAACAAAACATTAGGTGGAGTGTGGATTTAGAAGTTGAACACATTTAAGGAGTTCAATGTATGAGTAAGAATCAATCAAATTCGCAATTCTTCACCTTGAAGAGGCTGCACATGAATGGTGGTATCGCCGTGAGTAATTTTGTGAGAGATTGGTAGATAGATTTGACAAGCAAGACCTTGAGCACTTCAAGAAGCTTGTACAAGTACCCCACCAAGATTTAGTGGATGATTACATTGTTGAATTTAGAGGATAGGAGTGATAGTACCTATTGTCTCAAAGGGATCTGTAGTGTTCCTTTACATGGAAGGGATGAAAGAACTCTGTAGAGGTCTAGTTAATGCCCTTGGTCTAGATTCCGCATAGACAACAATCTAAAGGGTCTTGACCTTTGAGCCATCCAATTGTCGTATCTCTCCTTCGGAATTGTTGACATGAGAAACAACTGCACCTAGTTGATGCTTTCAAGAGGCTACCATTAGAAGTGTGGGTACAAGAGCACCACATCACAAGTAGAGGACCCAACACAATTCTTTTCCATAGAAATTGGGGTTGAACTCTCTTGATCCACAAGTTCTTAGGATGTAGGATATACACCTTTAAGAGTCTATAGCTAGGTGGCATGACCCACAATAAGATACAATGGAAACAATTATGCTTTAATTGTAAAGAACTTTGGGACTTGACTCATAGGTACTTGGGAAAGGGGCAAGCGTTACATGCTAAACTATAACAAAAGAAATTCTAAACATTTTCCATCAATTCCATATAAAATAAAACTTTCATCTATCTATCATTTTAATAGAAAAGAAATTGTTTCTCTTTCACATGTACATGAAACTTTTCCACAATTGAATTAGCTACCTTCAAGAGAACGAAAATTAAACATTAATTAAAGAGCTGTTTTCACATGAACATGAATATAACTAATAGTTTATAATTGCTTCAAATGAAATGGAAAATTTTGAATAACTACTTTCATTCAAGTGATAACAAGAACCTGGTAGAGAGGAGGATAATTGTGCTTTGATCCATTTTGAAAGTTTTGTATCTTTAGTGTCTTCTTGAGAGAGGGAGAGCATCATTAGAGGCTTTACCTCCCATTAGTTGACCATTGGTCTCCCACACAACTTCCTTCGACCCTACATGAGAGGTGCAAAAATTGGGCTAGGTCTAATTGGCAACTCTTGGCTCACCTCTTGGCTTTGCAGGTTGATGACATACTTTCTCTTGTCACTCTCAATGGAGAGTGTGTTCTTCCAATTGTGATTTTCTTTCGCTGTGATCAACCAACCCCTTCCGAGGAGGGCATTGTACATCTTCTTTTCTTGCAGGATGACGACACTGTCCAAAAAGAAGTGGTTTGATGACGTCTTGGTCGGCACCTACTAGATGGAAGGTTGGTGGCCAGAGTGTTAGCTTGCCAAGCCCCTTGCATGTGTCCTCTGGTAGTACGTTCACACTTGAGCCTCTGCGATGATGGTGTTTGTTAACTTCCATCCGATTATCTCTATCTCGACGATGACCGACTTCCTTCCAATGCCCATCGTCAACAATATTGGGTCAGTGGCCAGGTCGGCCAGGCTGTATGTTCACTTCTCTATTGGCTTGCCATGCTCTTAGCTAATTGCGTCGTCCCCGACTGCATTGTCCTTGACTACGTTGTCATCAATCATGTTAGAAATGGCCATCTTTAGTTGTTGCATTGTTTGCAAAAGGTCGGATGCTCATACGGGTATGGTGGCTTGCAACATTTGTCTCATGATAGTTTTGTCCGACTCCGACCACAGTGGAGTACCAACAACATTATTCGAGGCCTTCTCTCTTTCGCCATTGCCTGTTCAACGCTAGCTTTCACTTCCCAATGTCTTTCCTTCTTTGTATGGAGGTCAGGACATATTGCCTTCTTAGTTCAGAGTGTGGTGATCGCCAGTACTTCCTCGTGTGGCTCCTTTATGTCCAACATGTTCACTCCCTTATGGTTAGTCGATGTCCTTACGGTTCCCAGGATCACACCACTTACATAACAAACTCCCATTGTTCTGCCTGCTCTAACAATCTCGGGCAAAGTGACCTCACTTGTGACACCTTCAACATTGAATCATGGGTGTAGTACCCTTTGCGTCGTACAGGATCTTTCTTCTAGTCGTACAATTGTTACTATTGTTGCTATTGTAGTTATCCCCTCACTAGTTGTTATGGCGTCGACCTGACGAGGCGTTGGAGTTGGTAGGTGGTCTTGGTGTGGTAGCTTGTTGCCCTTGGGCGAAGAGCACTTGTGTGCTCCTCGACTTCAAGTTGTATGAGCATTCCTTAATGGAATGTCCTAGTCCCTGACAGAT
The DNA here is from genome assembly GCA_027943335.1 of Chamaecyparis obtusa. Classification (NCBI taxonomy): domain Eukaryota; kingdom Viridiplantae; phylum Streptophyta; class Pinopsida; order Cupressales; family Cupressaceae; genus Chamaecyparis; species Chamaecyparis obtusa. The sequence continues at coordinate 8,433,869 of BSBK01002152.1, read as the reverse complement.
GTTGCAGAATGATTTTTTGGACAAGTGGTCTTTGTGTGGCCTTCCACTTTGCAGTTGGTGCACCATAACTCTTAGCCCTCCTTGGCACTTTACTTTTTCGCCTTGAGCTCCATCATTTGCAACATGTCCCAGATTCTCCGTCATTTCTCTCATTTGTACTATCGTCACCATTGACCTTGTTCTTTCCCCTCGATTTCTTACTCTCTCTCTCTCTCTCTCAATGCCCATCGACCAATTGTTGGCCTACGAGGATGGGGGCACCACTTTCAACTTTTTGTGCAATGAGGGAATCAACCCCTCAATGAAGCATCTCTTCTTCAACCCATTGTCTAGCTGATTCTCCGACTTGCCCAACAATTCCTTGAGCGTATGATTGGAAGCCCTTATGTTCTAACTCTCTCCTTGCTTTGTGTCGTAGATTTTTGTGGCAATTTCATTGTCACCTCTCAGCAGTTTAAACTCATCTTGAAATGCCTTTTTGAGGTCGTTCCATGTTGTCTTATGTGCATTGTCCAGGTCCGTGTACTAGTCGATGGTGATCCCCCATAATGTGCCGGGAAATGCCTTCAACTAGTACTCCTCGTCATCTTGGCGAATCACCTCCCATATCGATACACAACTTTTGCAATGGTATACAGGATCCTTTGATTCACCCCTTGTGAATTCGAGGAGTTTTTGCTTCTCTGGGGTGTTCATTATTATTCTTGTTCAGTAGGTACTGTGTGTATATGACCAGATTGGGGTGTCTCTCTATTGGCCATGTTCTGGTGCCTCTCTTGCATTCTCGGCTGTGTGCGAGCCCTCTACATGTCCACTTGCATCTTCTACACCTTGGTTGCCTCCCTCATTTTTGTTCTCTCTCCTCAAAGTCTTTGGCTCTATCCCCCTATTCTCAGTTTTTCTCTGAGGGACAGATTCTCGATACGGTGTAAAGTAGTTTCAAAAAATGTCGGCAATCTCAGGTTGGAGTTCATCCCCTTTGTCTAACTATACAAACGTGCTGGTACTGTCTGTAGATTCGAAGTCTTCGCTGGAAGAAGAGTGTACCGCTTGGTTACTTACCTGGTTGGCAAGATCTTCACTTATTTTGTTGTGTGGGAGTTGTAGATTTTTGGCAACCTCTTCGCGGTCTTGCCCTCTCCGACTACGATTGGACTCTCCAATCTTTCGACGATTTTTTGTAATCTTCGTCTCTTCTCACTTTGTTTGCTCAGACATAGAGATCTCCTTACCACTCCTCCCTCCTCTTGAGTATATTTGGTATGTTGGTCCTTATTTGGTTGTAGGGGCGTTAATTGCTAGGGGAACCATGTCAGTCAGTATCTCACTCTTCTTCCCTCCTACGGGTCCTTTCTTTGTGTTGTATTATTTGCTGTCGATGTTGCTTTCGGTGCCTTTCCTCACATTGGTCTCGCAATTCAAAAAGATTTTGTGCTACCAAACTTGGAATTCTCCCAAGAATATCAAAGACCCATGGTTCACTGTGAGTTTGTCGCATACCATGCCTTTAGGGACAACTCGCTCCCGAGCGTCCCTTTGCATGTATGATTGACCGAAACTTCCCACAAGTGTACTGAGTTTGCCGTCAACCGACCCTCTGTTGTTTCTTCCTTGTTGTTGTTCAAACAATCGGCCCATTACTCAGACATCCTACCTGTTACCATTCTGTTAGATCTCTAGGTTCGAATAGACGACACCAAAATGTTTACTCCCTACGGTGAATGCTTTAACTTATAGAGTAAATAGGAATGTAATAATGAAAATATTCAACATAGTAACTCAGAATAACACATTCAATATGGCAGAAAGATATACGTTTATTATCACATGTAATGTATACAAGCATAATCTTCTCGGTTCCTATTTTTTGGTTCTCGGTTCCCGACACAAGCCAGGAGTACATAGCACTTGACAGTTGGTTAAGAGTGCCAATCGCCGGTAACTAACAACCACCCGAGAATTGCAATCCATTATATTGCCACTTATTAAACAAAACATTATTTATTCTAATTGGCAAAACTGTCGCCAACATTGGTTCTATGGTGGAGGGCACATGTGTATATTTTGTGGACAACGTGTTGTCCATTCCCTCAATTTGATTTTGCAAAAGATTAACACAAAGATTGAGTGGGTCAAAGAAATCTACATGAAGGTTGAGGAAATTTAAATGTTTGTGACTAATTATTATGTCACAAGGCATCTTAGGACATCTTGGACTTGGAGTTGTTGTGTTAAAGTAATTATGTAATGTTTCTATAATGGTCATTCAATTAGGAACTTTCCTTTTGTATTTAGTTCTTATTTAGAATGTTTCTTTTTAGTCTTTCGTTTCTGTTCTCTTTGCATGTAATCTCTATTTAAGGAGCTTCCATCTCCTTTGTAATTGAATATTATTTCATGTTGAAGCTAATTTAAAAAAAAAATTCAATTTTGTTTTTTCAATCTTTAATTGTTGATATTTGATTTCTTCTACCTTTTGATATTTTAATATTGACTATTATTTTTATAATATTCTAATATTTTAACTTAGAGTTGTTGAAGTTAATTTAATTTTTTTCATTTATAATTGTTGATATATGACATGTTTTCTACCTTTTAATATTTTAACTAATATTTTTTACACTATGCTAGTTTGTCAAAACTTGATTTGCATCACAAACAATTGTCTTAAGAAGACTTGTGAAGTTGCAAGATGCATTTAATGTTATGGTCATCAATAGTCTTTGTAGAGTATGAAGGCAATTAATAATAAAGAGAGACCAAAAAGTCAAAGCATTGATCTTAAATGATGGGAGGGGGCTTGTGTGGAATATGTTTTGAATTTCATGGAGCCCATCATTAACATTATTAGGTATGCTGATATAGATTACCCATGTTTGGGTGAAATTTATGATGACATGGACTCTATGGTTGAAAAAATAATAACCATAATAGAAGCCAAGGAGCATAACCCAACAAAACATCTTTTAAAAGAGTGCAAAGGATCATTGTTGACTGTTGGAACAAGATGATCATGCCCTTGTATCTTCTAGCATTTGCTTTATTTCCGAAATATTACAGCAAAGAGACACTTTCATTGCCGAAGAGGGTGGCACCATATAGGGATGAAGAGGTTACTGTTGGCTACAGGATTGCATTTAAAATAATTTTTTAAGATGTAGATCTACAAAGTGTTATTTTGATTGAGTTTGGCCTCTTTATATCTTCAAGGAATCATGATGTTTGTGATATGAGTACAAAAAACATGGTCATGAATGGTGGTACATACATGGCCAAAGCTTTATTTACTTGGAGCCTCTTGCGATAAAAAATCTCTCTTGCGAGTGCATTTTTTTATTTTTTCATATTCTTGTTTTCAATTTGCTACTATATACTATAATATTTATAATTTATCATTTAAGTTGTGTAATTGTAAATGTTGTATGCAAATTCAATAGTTTGTGAGTTCTTCAGCTAAGCAGAAGTGGAGTAGATACTCCTCCATCCACTTAGCTAAGCACAACGATTTGGTCTTTGTGCAGTCCAACCTTTGTTTCCTATCACATAAGACACTTGAATACAATGAGGGGGTGATGGAGAATTGGGATACAATTCCTTAGTGTGTTGAATTTGACACTACAATTGCACAATTGGCCAAAGTCTATATAAATGAGGCATCTTTTACAGATGATGTGACTAGTGGGAGTGTCATTGCTGTTGATTTTGGTTCAAATAAAATTGAACCAACTGATGGCTTTGCTGCTTTTGATGAAGAGCAACATGAAGACTATTAATTATTGATTGTAATTCTCACTGTGTATTGCAAATCACGGAATTATGAATTTATGAGGTTTCTCATTTTTGCAAATTCTGAGGTATTTAAATATTTTGTTTGTTGACAATTATGAGTTTAATTGTTTTTATATATTTTATAATTTAGATTTTTTATATATAACCAGACTTGTACTTGTACCCAATAGAAAAATTTGCTGTACTGCTATACCTATTCTAAGACTAACAACTTAGGGAATATACAATTTTATAGTACTTGGAAAATTATTTCAATTCCTAAGATCTCTCAACGGCTTTGTTATGCACTTATCTTTGTTTGTTTGCCTTCAATAGCATATTGAACCTAAGGACTCTAATCAGATTTCAAATAATTGAACTCAAATACTCTAGGCCCTTATAATAGTAGGGTGTTCAGGCGCTGCTGAGATCGATCTCGACTCATCTGAACATTAGTGAAGATGAGGGTTAACCTTAGAATAGTAGGGGCTGAGGAGGTTTGGGATCTAGTTGGGTTGGGGGTGGGACTATAATTAGAGTTTAGGTCTAGCCTATAATGGTTCTAAAGGCGGCAGATTCTATACATCCCCCTACTATTTTAAGGGCCATGGTAGGGGCCCACCCCTTAGGCTTCCCCCCATCCATATTACGTATAGAATATTTCACCCCCTACCCCTTACCCCTGCAGGTCCCCTCTATTATAAGGGCCCCCTTTCAGATTATTGGGTATAAGAGTCATGTCAGGATATTAGAAGCCTTAATAAATGAAGAGTAATTTAAAGTGTGCTTAGATGGTTTCTTTTAATGCATTACTGAAATTGCCACTTTTGTACGAAGCCCTCTTGTTGATTACTAAACTGCATTGATGATTAGGACATTGTTGCATGTTTGAAACCAATAGTTTCAAATAAAGCTTGAAATGCACCATTTCTCCAAATTTTCAATTTTTGTCTTGAACCCTACTTCACGTGTCTTCTGAACCATATTCCATGATTACAATGAATTTAACTGATCATTTTATTGATCAATCGCATTTGCATGTGATATTGCCCAATAAAAGATTTCTCCAAATCACATAAAATAGGGCAGATCTATTTCTAAATCTTCCCTTCCATTTGTGAAAACATTAAATGCCAAATACTTCACCTTGCATACTCGGAAAAGAGGTTTGCCATACCCTTACATATTCTACCCACTTTAATGTAATGTCCCCTTTTTGTGATTGCCCTAACTCTCCCCCTAAAATCACAAATTCCATTAAAAATAAGAAATGTAAGATAGATAGAGATATAACTTAACCAATTAAAATGCCTTTTAACAAGATAAATCCTGATTTAGGTCTTTTAACCATATTAAACAATAGTGGATACACATTCATACACACAGCTCATAAATCTCAATTGTTTCTATTAGGGTTAGTAATCACACATGTGAGTACAAAAATATATAATCATTATAATTCATTAGATAGGTCATGCACATCTATATTCATTTTTAGTATTCAATCACAATAGTGTTTGAATGAGGGAGCATGATAGGTTGGCCCAAAGCAATCCTTACACTAAGCCCAAGAGTGGACACTTACCCTCTTGGCCCCAATAATCAACCTTTGTATCTGCCTTCCTTATTCATCCTCTATGACTTGTTATTTCTCCAACAATCAACCGTCATAGAGGTTGGAAAGGAAATCACAATAGGGTGCCCAGAAATCCTCCTATCTAAGCCCAAGAGCGGACACTCATCTTCTTGTTCCCAAGTGGCAGTCACATTGGACATCCATCATGGGATGTTTTGCTTAGATGGTGATCTTGTATTTTCTCCCCTTTCTTGCATGTCGTTCTCTTCTCTACATGATTGCTTGCTGGATTATAAATAGATTAATAATTTATAATCTGCATTTCACATCATTAACTATATAAAACACATAAGAAATTATATGTTTGACAATATCTTCATCATGCATACACTAAGCATATATCTCATGCATACCACAGTTGAACAAGAATGCAATTGCCTGCAATAAGTAGTAGTCTCTGATTTGATTTATGGCCTGATTGCAGATTTGGTTTGCTCTTTATGAGACCACTGCTAATTCAACTGCTTTCCTTGATGCTTCGATGCCTCCCCTCCAATGAAGTCTTCTTTTTATACCCTTATGATTTTTCATGAAGAGAGGCATCCCTTTGAAAAGACATCACCTTTGTTAACAAGCCTGCATTTTAATTACTAATCCTTTGTTAACAAGCTTATGAACGCTGCCTTGTTTTATCACGATTGCTGCATTTATTTGTGATCCCTGCTTTTAATACCAGTCACTGCCTTCAGTATATCATTTTCTGATCATTATTATCATATATTCATTATTATTATTGTCGTAGGTTATTGCTCGCTGTTCTCTGCTCTGATAATCGCTGCCTATTATTTGTTTTGTTGATACCCTTAGGCAATTGCGCCTTACATTCTGAAATACACGTCCTTAGTCTCTTTCAAAGGGAGCCGGACCTCAAGTAAAATAGGTTTAATTTGATTTAAACATCATCAGGTCAGGTATCATGGATAATATAAGCTCAGTCAGCCTCCTTATAATATCGCCTCATGGTGGGGCATCACATTTAATCAGGGCTTTTGGTGGAACCAATAATAAGTCGAGGCACATAGGGAGAGGTCTGCTAGAGAGGTTCTTTAATACAGACACACACGAATATACATACATGCATGCATGCATACATTCATAGAAATGGTATGTTGAAAGATGAATAACAACCCTACAAAACAATAATATTTTATTATGCTCATACTTTGATCCAATAGATCATGGCAATATCAACACTAGAGTAGTGGTTGTTTCTATCATAAACATATATGAGAAGATCACCCATTGCATGTGCTTCATTCATCTTATCTAATTCCTTAGCAAAAGTTCAAAGATACCATTTCTTTGAAACTATATGTTTACTAGGCAAGAGTAGGTAAGATTTACAATAGCATATAGCCTCTACCATTTATTAATCAATTTCTATAAACAACACAGAAACAATGGTCTCCTTTCATTAGGGCAGCTTATTTAAATATACATAACAACTGAAAGGAAGCAATGCACATGCATAAAGGGTGGGAAGAGAGCTTTACAATCACTAGAGTAAATTGGTAGTACTTAGGTGTACTACCACTATATAAATAAGATATGCCTCTGAAATGTTTGTTGACAACTTAAATGTTGAATGCATAATGCATTGACACAAAACATGCCCCCTTATTCACTAGTTGCAGAGGGCATTGAGAAATTTTGATGAATTGTAGATTAGAACTTTTGGCAAATACTTAATGACTATGTGCTTATAATTAGACGTGTGGCCTTTGCATGAAACATGGGTTTAACACAATTTCTTTTTGTTTTTGTTTTTGAAGCGTCCTTTCTCACCCACACAATGATCATTTGCCTTGATTTTTTTTTGTGGTGATTTTATATGATTGTGGAATTGAGATTTCAGAGATTTCGAAGATCCTTTTACCGTTTGGTAGCGGACCATTTCCAGCATTTGCCTGGAATTGGCATTTGTTATTGCCCATTTCGTCGAATCCTCAGTTTGGCAGTGCAATATGAAAATGGAATAGGAATGTGTTAATGCTCGTTTTGGTTCAAAATGAGCATTAACATCTTCCATCTAAAAAGGTGGAATTGGGATTTGAAATTGGAATTTGAATGGAGGGAAAGCAAAGTTTTAACTACACTTAATTTTTTAATTTTTAATTTGTATGGGGGGGGGGATTTAATTTATTTTTTATTTATCTGGGTGGTTTGAAACTTCGTTGTTTATTCGAATTTTTTTGAAAAAAATTCAAATTTTTTGCCGAATTTTTTTTGGAATCTTTTTTCGAATTTTTTGATGAATTTTTTTTCGATTTTTTTGACGAATTTTTTTGTCGAATTTTTTTCAATTTTTTTAAAAAAAATTGATTTTTTATTTTTTTAAATTTTTTTTCGAATTTATTTTCTAAATTTTTTATCGAATTTTGGTTGCAGTGATTGTAACTTGGCTGCCTAAAACGGTCTGCAATTACATTTTAAATTCAATTCCATTAATAAAAATAAATTATTAAATTTAAAAACATTAAAACAATTCAAATATTTAAAAAAAAAAAATCATACTCAAATTCCAATTCTAGTTTCAAAAAGTGGAACCAAATGGTCGAAACATAATCCAGAAATGAAAAACCGGATTATCAAATCCATGATTTGACCATTTTCATCATTTGATCAAATTCATCATTTCCTAATTCCCGCTACCAAACAGGCCTATGATTCTTCCTTTTTTTTTGCTTTTTTTAAATTTCTAAATTTTCCAGACATATAGAATGCTCTCTTTTACTTGTACATTTGTATTGTCCCCAACTAGGACTTTACATGACTTACCCTAAAATTCCCAAGTAGGGTTTGGATTGCGCTTGGAAATGGCAATTTACTTAGTCTCTGTAATGTTCCCTACTAGGATGCTGGCAATTTCCAATGATTAACATACATTACTATGTATTTAAATCAGATTAAATTAAGAAACAATTAAGGATTTATAATACATTTGACAATTAACATGCTTAAGCCTTAATTCCTTACTTCTCTCCTAAACATCAACCCTAAGTGGGATGGAGAATTACTTGTCCTTAGGGTGCTTGGAAACCATCTGCAAGAAGGCCCCCTCAAGGTTTCCGGAATACATATTTGTACCCACCCCAGGACTTTCCCCTCAAGGCATTGGAAATACATGTCCTTACCCCATCTTGGGATTCACCTACCTTGTGAGGAATTACTCTGCCTTTCCCTAACAAAACCAACCTATTCTCTTAAGGGGCTATAATGAGTGATTAAGGAATAGGCTATGTATATATTAATATCTCATGAATTACTTATATATATATATATATGTTAAGGGTTCCTTATCCTTAATAGAATTCAGATATATATATATATATATATGTTAAGGGTTCCTTATCCTTAATAGAATTCAGATATAATATCTTGTAAATCAGTATTTACATCATAGATACGTTACAACGTTATTTGATGTCCACAATGCTTGCAAGCAATTATATAGTATTCATTTCTCATCTCTTCCTTGTGAAGAGTACCAAATATATTTCATAATCTCTTATTCTTTCTTTGATGTTTTGAGTAATGGCTTTGATATCCTTTATATATCTTGCAACGTTGAATGGTTGTATCCATTTATGGTCAAGAGATGCATCTTTCATTAATCATATCTCCCATAATTAGATCACCCCTCATCATAATAAGGCAGATTGATACTCTTTCTCTAATTGGTGATTGCTGGCAACCTTTAATTGATAATTAATCTTCTCTAAAGGTGTCAACTTTTGGTATTTGTTAGTCTTTGTCGATTAGTTTTCTTAAGTGGCACCTCTTAATTAGTCTGTCTTTAGACTTGATGATAGACTTATTGTCCTAGGTGCTGACTTATACATAGTTGATATTCTTTCCATGTTATCGTAGTCATTAATATATCGCTGTTATCGTGACTAAGTGATGATAAATCTTAATCTAGAGAAATCCACATCATCGTATGAACCCAAAATTGATATAGTTCCTTTTTTAACAGTGTTTAGGAGTTGATGATATCACTGTCTTCATATCTTATTCAGAGCCACTGTATCTGAGCATTTTTTACTATGTGGAAATCACATAACGCTGAATTAGGATGCTGTAACTGCATTAATGCTATTTTCCCAACGATTCCTAGTGATTATATTTTGATTGGCCTCTCTTAGTATCGATCATCAGTAGTTAGAAGCTCATGGACTAGTACTCATATTTTGACATGGTAATCAAATGGGGGACATTACAACATTTGTATTTTACATGATTTCGAATTAATCTTACACTTGTTGGGCTTTTTCAATGCTAGGGTCTGCCGCAATAATATTTATATTTTATTTTTATTTTTCAATAATAGTGTTATTTATTTCCATCCAATGGAATAAGAAAATGGAAGTGGAAGCCAAAGATTGGCAACAAAAATGTTGCTTGGAAGCATAGCACACCTAGATCGAATTTGAGTTCAATCATTTTCAACTATTGTGGATTGAAGACAGTGTTACCCGGGGATGCGTTTCCAGCAAAAATTGACCCGTCCCGAAAACGGGGATGTCCCGGAAACTCGGAAACTTCCGGAAACCTGTACCCTAGCTGTCCCATAAAATTAATGTTTCAGTTTTGATAATTTGTTTGACTTCCACTCTCATGTGGCTTCTAAACTTAAATTATTTAACACAAACATTATATGTTAAGGTTCTATAATTTATATAAGCATGTTTTATCCATGTTTTCATATGAATATTTAAAATTTCCCTATATATTTAAATTTTTCCTATTTTTTATATAGCTGTTCCCACTGCTGTCCCCTGCCATCCCCTGCCTTGAGAAAAAAAAATCCGTCCCAGAAACCCGTTTCCCCATCCTGGAAACCTGGGGTAACATAGATTGAAGATGAGTGGAGCTATTAATTATCTCAAATATCACCTTGCATGGATTGCTAGTTGAGACGTCAAATTGTGTCCTAATTATTGAGTTGAAGGCTGTAGGGAAGATAAATATTGCCCTTTTCTTTGATTGAGCTGAAAAACAATAGAGAAGATGAGGATGGTTGCAATTATTGCTGCAAAATGATGAATCCCAACATGGTGTAGGAATCAGATGCCCACATTGAGATATAGATTGTGGACTTCTCTCATGGTTTACAAATGCATCATAGACCAACTTCATTAAGCTCCATGGAATGTAGTAATAAGGATTTTCTATTTGTGTGGAACTTGCAAGGTTCATCATCTTTGCAGAGTTTGGAACAAGGAGAAGCATTACAGAGTAAACACAACTTTTTTAAATTTTTGATAATATAACAACCTTTAAATCATTGCAGGGACAAGTCTATATTGGTAGTATTTGGTCACATCCTTGACTATTCTAGGGAAATGAAGGTGCCTTGTTCTCTTGACTTAAGTGGGTTGTTGCCTTATAAAGCAATAGAAAGTATGAAGATGATTGTGGAAGATTCGACAAAATATTGGATCTAGAATAGATGTATATTGTTAAATGGATGGACAAATTTGAAGAATTTGATGGCTTCAAATGGCTGGATGGTGTTCCTTAGGTCCATCAATGGGTCTAAGAAAGTAAAAAAAGTGAGAAATTAAGTTGAATTTATGAGGAGTTTGTCCTAGAGGTTGGTCTCTAATTTGTGGTTCAAGTTGTGATGGATGATGCAACATTACTTGTGGTAGTAGGGACATTGCTTAAGGAGAGGCAACCAACACATTTTTAAGCCTTTGCATTACTCGTTATAAACTTGAATGAGTGAAATCCTAGTGGAAGATTCTAGGAACATCACCAAGAACATCTACAATCACCTTTGCATACTTATCTTGATGAGAGATCACACCAAGGGGAAAGAGATTGTGCGAATGGGTAAACTACAATTTGTGACTGACTCGATCACCTTGCAAAGCATTGATGGTTCGCCAACACCTTGTTGATGTGAGTTTTGTTCCACTACAACATATAGAATCAAATACTTAGTATTTCGAGATGGAAAACCAAATCTCCAACTCTCTCTTGAATAAGGTCACTTAACATTCTAAGATTGCAAAGTAAGATCGTGAAATGACTTCAAGGTTCCTTCTTCATTGTGGACTTAACTCGTTTTTTTATGATGTGATATGCTGGTTATCACAAAGGGACTTATGTTGTTCATTCAATGGATATCAACTACTTCTAAAGATTTAGCTTCACAATGTGCAATGAAAATATAGCTTCTGATTTTTCAACTCTTGATCTCTCAACTTAAACTTAATCTTAACTTTTACTTCTACTTCTAACTATGAATGCAAGGAAGTATAGATGAGCTTGGACTCTACTAGATGCAATCTTGTCAGCGATTCCACCCACCTAGTGCAAGCCCCTAAGGAGTACTCAAATGGTTTTCAAATCAATATCTCCTCTTCAATCCAATCAATGGACACAAACTAAAGATTGAATATCAATTGAAGTTAAGTACAATCACTAGCTTACCACACACGACACACTTACAATCAACAAGAGGCTAGTGGCCTAGTTTATGCCGAGTCAAGCAAGTAAACATCCACAATTTCTTTCATCCGACTAAACTGCTTCTACACAACATGAAATGAAATCTACTCCAAGTGAGGGATTGAGGAAACCATGCAACACTTCAAGGTAACATTAAGTAATTCACCATGAAGACCAACAATGAATCATCAATCACTTTGATAGCATTATAGCAACAATTTGATCAAGTCTCTCCCTTAGCTAGCCTAATCTAGTCTAACCTCTTGTCTATCCTTCTAACACCTTACAAATGAGAAGGCCTTTGCCTTTTATAGGTCTTCAATTACAATGAAGGGCCAAGATTGATTCAAGATCAAGGGCCAAGATTAATCCCTACAAACCCTAATTAGGGTTTCCATAATATCAACCAATTACATGAAGGCACGACTCTGTGGGCCAATAAGAAAATTACAATGCCTTTGAGAGCCAATGAGAAAATTGTACACTTGGCATAATATGATTGAACATGCTTGCAACTAGAATTTTTTGATTGGTAGAAGACAACTAGGTGCCACCTCAGCATCTATCTTGTAGACTTGATCAATCCTTTGATGAAGAGAAAATATCTCTTGATACTCAACATTGCCAAGCCTTTAATTGTGATGGCATATTCCCAAATTGTTTCATCTTCTCAAAATTCTCTCCATCTTTCTTGGAAATGTTCTCATTGCTATGACTTGAACTTGCACTTGCAAACTTGAAGCTTGATTTGAATTTTCCTTTTGATAACTTGACTTGAATCCTTCTTCTCATTTGGAGTCCTCGAGCTTGAGCTTGAAGTCTTGAACTAGGTCCCACCACAATCTCCATTTTTGTTTGTGTATCAGCTTGCTATTTATCAAGCTTAATTCGACATGTAATCAGTTTGAAGCTTTGATACAATATTGATTAACTGTAAACTTTATCACTGTTCAAGTCATAAGTTTATCATTTGCAATATGTCATTGTTATATGATTTACAGTGTAACACGAGGATGTGCACCCTGGCAAAAACCCAGGAGTATAGGGTGCGGGGACGTCCCCGGGACGGGTACTCCACGCACCGGAGCACCCCCACCATTGGCCGTGGGCTGTCGCACCTCAGCCGCACCCGTCCCCGTACCAATTGGGTGCTCGGGACCTTGGGTGTAGGGGTGTACATTTAAGTATAAGTTTGATTTATTTAATTACTTATACTTTAAGTTATATTTGTATAAATACTTTCAGGAGGTTTGAGATAGGTTCCAGCTTCACAGGAGTTAAGATGCAGATTTTAGATTTTGGGAGTTTTCGAAAAATTCTGGACTTAGCCAAATTTCAGGATTCAACAAGCCTTCAGCAGGGTTACCTCCCACAATCCATCATGGCTTTCTAAGGTCGAACTGAAGCTGGCAAAATGATTCTCAAAGGGTTTTAACTCGTTTTATCACAAATCACTTGGTTTCGATCCCATCTCTATGATAGACTTAGCTTAGCTCTCGTCCAAATCCTAGACAGACATGACTTCCCAACATGCCAAAATCACTCAAACCTCATTTGCCGGACCTAGGGACTTGAAAAAAGCCACCAACAAAGACTACCTAAGACCTAGTTATGAAGACTTTGACATTGATGATTGATCATGATTCATTATATCATATCATGCTACTGTGCTTATTGTAATCATGATTATTTTGATATATCATATTTCATATTCGAACAATGATTTGAATCTTTGATAGAAGTTTAGAACATGATTTATTATGTTACTATGTATGTTTATGTTACTATGTTGAGTGTTCAATGATTCTAGTTCGTGTTTTAATTTTGGTATGTTCAAGTATTTGGTATGTTATATTGAAACTTCTTTTCATAATTAGCATTTCAAGTTATATATGTACAGTATGCAGCCCCCCCTCCTCCCCCCCCCCCCCTCCCCCATGTACCCTTGCTGCCGTCCCCTTGCTGTCCTGAAATTGAGGCCCTTTTTTTTTCTCGCACCCAAAACTCGTCCCGGCGTCCCCCCGTCCCGACATACCCCCGCGCCGCTGTTACATTGATAATTTATGATCTTCTTTTTCATGGTTAAAGTTGCCTTCTCTGTTATGCATCTAAACATTTAGCATATATTATTATTACAAATATATTGCAAATCTAAAACTGAAAACAATGCATTACATGTGCAAACTTGATCATTGTTCTTGTTTTGAAAACTCATTGTCATGACTCATATTTTCAGATTTTCTGTAAATATTAAATTATATTAAAAAAATTGACATACCCAAGTACCCTTGCCCCCTCCCGTATTTTGAAAAATAGCTTTACTGGTACCCGTACCTATACCCTAAGTACCCAAGTACCCTCGTCCCCGTGCAACCTTGAAAATAACAAAAGCATACAAGTATAATAAAAATATTTCCTATTTGCTTATTTATTCTTCTATTTTTATTTCACTTGTATGTTTTTTGTTATTTTGTCTGGTTTTCTTATTGTCTTTGTTCTTTAGTTTCTTTTCATATTAATTTTATTTGACTTCTAATTTTTTTTCTTCCTCTCTTTTTGGTTGCTCTTTTTATTCTTGTTTTACTGAGTCCTTTATTTTTTCTTTTTAGCTATTTTTATTTGATTTTCTTATATTTTCTTCCATCCTTGTTCTGTGTGTCTCCTCCCTCCCTCATTTTAGCCTTCCAGGTCTGCTACTTGCCATTTGTCATCTCTGTTTGCTCTCTACCATCGTGATGATGGATCACAAAGTTTGATCTGAAACAGTGATGCAAAAAAAATCTCACGCAATCTAATCTAGAAATAGTTAGATTCCATTTCCCATTAAGGCATAAACTTGAAAGGACAACTTAGTGGAGACTCATGATGAAAATCTGTAAGGCCATCATTGATTTTTGTGCACTTATTATCACATTTTTAGAGATATGTCACTTCCCATTTTTGGGGGTCAATGCATTCTACTCTTTCCTTCATGAGAGGGGTTGATGTTGGCCCTATCCTCTCATTTGCTCGTGGGAATCTTGTGTGTGCTAGATTTGAGTGGAGACTTCATAGTTATTATAGTGGAGAATTGATGTTATAGAGAGGAATTTTGTTCTCTTGAGAGAAGCAATGTGATGTTGATGAAATGTAGTTGGTGCTTGTATATAGTTTGATACAGAGTTGTTTCGATGTCCATATAGTAGATGAGATTGTAGATTTTTCTTGGCACCTTGGGATGATGTTTAGGTTCTTGTTGGCTAACAATTGATGTGCACTAGATCCTCCAATTTATTCAAATCGGTGATGTTGTGCTCTGGTTTTGCACTAGAGTGGTTTTGATTGCATATGTTGATGATTGATGATTGTTGGTTGACAATAGATTTGTATGTGTTTCTTCTGATTGTTCACTTGCAGCTATGTTTGCACCTAATGTGTGCTTGTTGTAGTGCATGTTATTACTTAGCTTGATGATTGACACATTTTATCAATTGATTTCATTAATGATACAAAGTTATTCCAATAGTTGGAGAATGCTTGATTATATTGGCCAAATTATTGATTGGTCTTGTTGATAGTGATGTGGAGGCTATTTATAGTGATGTAGATGCTATTTATTGCTCTATCCAATAAAAGGAATACATGAATTGATAATAGAGATGATCATACATGCTTGATATAGGAGTAACATTTATCTTTATTTGCACATGAAATTATTACAGAAGGTGGTCAGAGATGGTCAACCAAGAATCAAAATTGATCAAACTAGATTATATTGCTTTCTTTGATGATACATATTCTATTTAAAGGACCCAACAGTGGCCAATAGGAACACAATTGTTGTATAACCAACACTTAATAACTTCTCAAAATCGACAAACAATTAATATAGTTTGATAACCAATATTATCAGAACATAATAATAGTCATTGTACACTAATTACATTGTCCTCTCCAAAAGAAAAAAAAATCATCCTCCAATTGACAAGTAACATCAACTAACATGGAAGTCTTCCCAAACTGATGACCTTGTACACCAACTACATCATCCCTTCCAAAAGAAAAAAAAAATATTCCAAATGACAAGTAAACATCAAGTAACATTAGGGAAGACTTCCCAAACTGATGACAAAGACTTGTAGTCAAAATTGGAAGTATACTTTCCAGACCCAGGCCATAAGAGTACTCGGAAAATCAAATAAGATCAGTGGGGCCTAGGGGTGGAGCCCTCATTGCCAAGCCCAAAGCAAGTACCTCAAAACCACATAGGCCTTAATGGCACACATCATTATCATGATTGTTTAAGAGAAAATTAATGCTAAAAAAGTCATTAAAAGGATTTTGGAATGTTTAACCAACATATGACAATATGTAATTAATGCTTCAAACCAACCAACAAAGGAACCTCATCTGATTGCACACTAAAAGCTAAGAATCTGCATCCCATCGATTGTTGGACCTAGCTAGTATTGCAACAAAGGTGTGTTTTGTATGTGTCAACTATACACAATGCTGGAATAATTGGGAACAGATGGTGGTTGAGAATGGCTCTCGAGAATAGACTGTTGTTAAGAATCTTGATCTACAGGCTGTATAATGAAATTTGTATGTTGTACAATTCAAGAAGGGTGGACAATGGAATTTATAGGGCATAAAATGCAAGTAGGGTGTACATGGAATTTGCAAGCCATACGATGTTGTACAATTGTAAATTTTTTGATCCATACAATATTGCATACTACAATGCAAGGATTGGTTGGTCATACGCTTAATAATTCACCTACTGATGTCCACATTGTACAATAATACAACTCTCTTGTTGTACAATGTGAACAAGTGAGTTGTGCCATACAAGTACAAGGAAGATTTTGTTCATTGTTCTTACTGATTGTAATTGTATAATGTGCATTGAGGTTGGTCTTTGTACAATGCTAAGTCATCGTACACTTCAGAGCCGCTGTGCAATGCAAGGATTTGTGGGCCATATCACTTAGCGTAGCCATGAAATCCGTTACCAGAGTCTAATGTTAGTCCTTGTATAATTGAGGAAATCATTGTTGGTTGTACAAATATGAAACCACTGGCTTGTAAAATCGAATGAAGCAGTCATTGTACAATGAAAAAATCAACTCAAATAATAGGATAATGTTGTTGTACAATGCAGAAAAAGTTATTTTGTAGTCGTACAATTAGATAGAGTTAGATTGTCACTATATAATATAGATAGTATTAGATTGTTTTTTTACAATATAGACAAAAGTTAGATTGTTCTCATACAATGAGAAAATCTTGACGCAGTTCATAGGAGAAATCCTGTTGTCGTACAAGATAGATGGGTGCAAGATTGTATCTGAAGCAAATCTCACTCTCAGCTGCACAACATAGACATGTGATTTATAGGGCCATACAATGTAGTCGAAAAAGCGAGATGGTCGTACAATATTGACAAGCAAATGAGATGGTTGTACAATATTGATAGAGTGATATAGGCATACAATATAACCAAGAGAGTGATGTGAACGTACAACATATGTTGGTGGGTAAGGTTGTAGAATATAGACTTTTGATGCCATACAATATGCTTGATAGGTTGTATGATTAAAAGACTTTTTTTTTGTATTTCTTCATCAATTACCACTTTTTTGTAATTAAAGTTTCCGGTATAATATTTTCTCCTCGGTTTCAAATTTTCCTTATTTTCCTGGTTTTTTCTCTTTCTGTATGTTCTGAAGTAGAGTTGACTTGACATAAGCATTTGTATGCTTTAGGCTAAATATTTACTCTTAGTACTTTGAGATGTATCATCAATAGTTTTGCATTCTTTTGCAAAGTCAAATGCCTCTACTAGAACTATTGTCTTTTCCCAACCATGGTTTGGGCGTGGCACATTTAAACTATCCATTTTTTCCAATTCATTATTGCTTGGTTACTTATTGTCACACAATCCTTGTTTGTCTTCATCAATCTCAGCAAGTTCAATAAAATTATAGTCTGATGAAAATACTTCATGATCCTCCATTTGCCAATGCAATAGGTAGCGAAAAGAATTTGTTACATCCTTCAAACATGACTACAACTCCAACATTTCTTCATCATTTATTTCCATCAGACCCTGATTCTTTGTCCATTCTTACATGGAGTCCAATTCTAATGAATTTGAGGAAGTTGCTTCCTCATTGACTGCATGATTCTTCAAATCAATTATATGTTTTTGACCCTTATTCTCAATGGAGATTGTATTCTTTTTCTAGTTGTGACCGGCTTTGGTTGCTACCAGCTGCCGACCTTAATTGAACAATGCATCATGCACTTTCATCCTTAATGAGATGACCACAAAGCTCAACAATAATGCTTGGGTTCTAATAATTACTATTTCTGGCATTAAAAACCCAAGTACTGTAATACCTTGTTGATTTTGACCCATCAATAGGAAAGTTGTGGGCCAAGTGGTCGGCTTGCCTAAACTTCTCTAAGTATCTTCTAGAAGAATGTTAGCACCAAATTCTCGATTAACAATTCTATTGGTGAAATCTCTTACGGGGATTTTCATATTCACCACTATTGGTTTCTTTGTCATATTAATTATCAATAACATTGGATCAATCACTTGATTTCCTAACAATGAAGGTTTAGTTATTAGATCTTCATTCTTGCTAGTGCAATTGGGCTATAGCATTCTCTCCTAATATAATATTAATCACAACATTTCAGATTTTAAGAATACATTGGAATAAATCTACTGCTTTATTGGTACACTAGCTTGAAGTACTTGCCTTGTAATATTTGAATTGAATGGTAATTGATGTGTTATTGTACTTGTGTTTGCATTTGAGTGACGTTCGTTGACCATAGCATTCTTCACTTTTGCCCTTGCTTCACAAAGTCTTTCTTTTTATGCACATAGGTTTGAGTACACAACCTTCTTTGCTTGGGTGCAAGTAGCAATTAGTACTTCATTTTGCCTGTCAGCATCAATCGAGTTGATATTGGCCTTTTGCTATGGACATCTAGTATCTTCATGTCCTCTAAATCGACAACATTTGCACAATTATTTCACTTTTGCCTCCTTGATATGCCACTCTCTCAAAGTGTCCCATTCATTGCATTGTTGACAATTTACGGTTGGATGTCCTTTGATAACCACCCAGAGGCAGTTTGTGGTGTCGTACTATATTGGATTTCGCCCCCCTCTTGTTTTTTGATAACCACCCAGAGGCAGTTTGTGGCTTTGATGGAGTGGACCACTTTCCCTGTGTAAATAGTACCTATGTATTGTTCTTCGAATTAAGTGGGCACTCTTTTATTGAATGACCCAAAACATAGCGAGCGTCACAAAACATTTTTCTAGGACAGTTACCTTTTTTATGGCCTTCAGTTTTGCACTCACTACATTATAGTTTGTTAGCTTCTTTGTTAGTTTTTTTCTCCACCTTAAATTCTTTTATCATTTGAAGCATGTCCCTTTGGAGCTCTTGTACCATTCTTGATTCACTATCATTGTTGTGATACCAACTTCTATCTTCCTCTGTTCCTTTTACTACGAGAGGACATTTTAACTTCACTTTCTTTGCCCATTTCTTGATTGTAGGCTTTTGAAAAGGAGGGTGTACATAAAAAAGGTTGCAGTTCAACTGGTTGAGCACAATTGGTGAGGATTATGGTATGGAAAGGCCATCCACTGAGGTTCAAAACCCTTGACAATGGAACCAAATGTTTATTGCTCGATTGATACTGAATAGACAAATTAATAGAGATGACAATGCATACTAGATACAAGAGTAGAATATATATTTATTCGTGCATTAAATTTTTGCAGGAGAAGACTAGAGATGGTTAGTCAAGGATCATAGTTGATTTGCCTAGATCATACTGCTTTCCTTGATGATACTCAATGTATTTAGACGACCTTACAGTTGCCAAGAAGAACACCAGAGTCAACCAACTGATGCTTATAACTACTGAAGTTGACAAATGATTAGTACATAGTTGGGTAACCAATATTATGAGAACATAATGATAGTCATCATACACTAACTACAGAGGTCGCATTTGGAGATTGCTTTTAATGATTGATTTGCAATTGTCCTAGAGATGATGATAGTTGGGAACTGCTAGCCATGACTGGCCACCATTGATTGGTCACATCACTTGCAGTTTCTGCAGAGTGAGCAACTGATAGATGGATGAGATGGTATGCTCATGATTGGTTTCTTCCAGAGTACAATCAATCAGTTAAGTATCTTGATGATGAGATGCCATTTGGGTCTTTTGATTTCAGACAACTGATTTTGGTGATTCTAGACACCGTTTCCAGATTTTTGAGTGGAGATGTTTGATGACTGTACTTGATACATCAAGATTTTGGAGTGAGGATGGTGATGAGAGTGGATGGTGATGAGAGTGACTCATCAATAGTTGTCCTTCAAGTTGGTGTTTTTTGCTTGGAGAGTGATGTGCTGATGATTGGGAGTGCAAACTCACCATTTTGGATATGGTATTGCACGATAGCAGAAAGGTCATTGCATTTGGAAAGTGCAACATTTGAAAATGCATCACCTATATTTATGGTTGTTATCAGATTGAGAAATGTGATTAGTGAGGGGTTGATTGATGGCTGTGCTAGGAGCTGAGTCATCATATTTAGATATGTTTTTAATGCCAGAGCTATTTGTGTATACAGATGTATTAGTGTACAATTGTTTACAGGATCCGTTTGTCACTTTTGGGGTTACTTGGTTGGTATGTAGCTGAGTTAGCCGGATTATTTGCTTTCTTTGGCACATTATGATGCTTTGGGGAGATTCATCCTTTTGTATCCTGATTTGAGATTTGGATTATAAGGGGACTGTTGGCATGTTTGCATATCTCATATCTAATGCTAAGTCTATATTTACTTTGGATTGTGGGCTGGGTTCGTTGGATATACACTTTCAGGCTTTGGTTTATTCTCCTTCTCCATAGTTTTGCTGTCTCATTGATTATTAGTAGCCACACGCTGATTAACAAAGGGGTCATTATGCTTGGTGGTTAAACTACCCACCTTGTATTTTAGGTATTTTAGGGGTCATTATGCTTTGGTGTTTCAGGCTTTGGTTTATTCTCCTTCTCCATAGTTTTGCTGTCTCATTGATTATTAGTAACCACACGCTTATTAACAAAGGGGTCATTATGCTTGGTGGTTAATCTATCCACCTTGTATTTTAGGTATCCTTGGATTGTATATGGATGGTATTGCAGGAATGAGAAATGAATGATGCTTCTTAACTGTGTCTGATCATTTTGCTCTAATTGTGTTTCTCTTTCATTTCTGTCTACTCTTCATTCTGTAGTAGTGGAATTGTGAGTTTTCTTTCAGCATGAGAAGTACTTTAAGCAGTCTAAATTAAAAGATGTGCAAGTTATTGATTTCTTGCAATGCATGTCATTTACATTTACATGGTTGTCCTTATTTTGCTAGCTTGTCACCATACATGCATACTTTAATATATGCTTGTATATTTTTCTGTATGCATGCATTCTTTCCTATCACCTGTGCTTCTAAGATAATTTCTTAAAAGCGTGACAAACCTTTTTATTAGATAATCCAAGTGTTCCATAAGATGGTAAATCTGCCAGTTTCCCTTTTGTGTCTTTTCCGATAAAATGAGCCTTATTCAAAATATTTGAGTATGCTGATCCATTCAATTTTTAGGTGGTCTAGTTTCTTGCAGTAATAAGATATATGCCTTTCAATCTCAATCGTACCTTTGCTAAATCTGAGAATGTCTTCTTAGCTAGGATTTGTGTGCTCCAAATGCTCTAGGATATGATCTTTATTGCTTTGATCTGCATTTTTCAGGTCACTATCGCACAGTCCAATAGCGTTTGTGATTCTTTTTCAACTGACCATCACTTACTTTTGGATCTCTATCTGATTAGGAAGTCTCACTTATTTGGTTGACTAGAGTTTACCTACTTCTTGACTGACTAGTGAGGATGGAACAAGTTCTCCTGTTGGATGGCCCTCCTGTAGTTTATGCTCCTTAATCACAATCAATTCTGCCCTATTCTGTGTGAATTTCATCTGAGTTTGATGACTGATAACTATTCCCTCTCTCCGTTGCAACATTTGAGAAACATTTATGCTCGTTTTCTATTAATCTGGCATTTTCATATTTTTCTGCTAATAGATCCTCTGTTGCCGCAGGCAATCCATGTTATTCAGAAAATCATCCTCCTTAATCTCTTTGAGGTCCTTATCCAATTTGTGGATTTTTCTTCTTGCCCTATCTGTTTGCTCATCTTCTCCGATATTGCGATGCCTTGCATGCTTGATTCTTCTCTCCTAACTCATTTGAATCTAACCACCTGCTTTGTTTTTGGATTTTGAAATCCATCATCTTCTTTCTTTTACTCTCTCTCTGGTTGGGTCTTGTACCCTTGTCTGATGTAGTGATGGAAATTCTTTCACTTGGTAGCTGTAATTTTGGCACTTAATAGATCAGAAGGGAATGAACTCATAATCAGTAGCTTTAATCCATTCATGATCATAGTCTTGCATTCTTACAAACCAAGGACCTCCCTGAAAAACCGTTTCTTGATCAGCAAAAGTGACAATGAAACATCCTTGAGAGCATGTGATCTCATATTAACCACGGGACCTCCAATGCTTGTTGGTCAACTGGTACAAGTTTTCTGCTGATGGTTGTATGTTAATCATTTTGCAAATGAAAGATCTCAGTGCCAACTGCCAACCTATGATTGCTATCTTCCATGAAATTCATTTCTAGATTCAAATTAGGGCTTTTTCTTTCTGGTTTCCCCACATATTTAACAAAGCTTTCAAGGAAAAGTTAACTTTTTTACATGCTGCATTAAAAAATAAAGACAGTAATGATCTTTTGGATTTGATACTTCTCTGGTCAGAACCTCATTATTGGAGCTACTTAGAGGGAGGAGGCTAGGGGGGCTGCATACCCCTCTGAGTCTGGACACATGAAGATTTCCCTAGCTGGAAGGAGGATGCAATCCCCTGGAATGCTATGTTTGAAGCAAAAAAAAATACAAAATATCAGAATGAATCTATGAAAAACTTTTTATTCCCTTGTATCACTTTTCATTGACAATTTTATTATGTTTTTTCTCTCCAATAGGTGGGCACTCATTGACAGTTTTTGTACGTGTGTTACTGTTTGAGAGTTTGTTATTCCATTCCTTGGTTGTATCTATAGGCAGTATTGAAACATAACATTTGTGGCCTCTGGTTAATGTCTCGAGATGCATATACTTGTAGTTGTTCTGTTATTGTGCTTGGAAAGTCTTTAACACATTTCTCTCTCTTATCTGAATAATTTATAAGGACTCACAAATCTTGCTAGAGTAAATTATGACAATGAGAAGCATCAATGAAGTGATTATTTATTAGAATATTATATTCAATAAACTGTATTTGCATACTGTTAACATACCAAGTCTCAAGTGTCAATTGTCAATTTGGTAGAAAATCCCCTTGCGGAGTGATTGACAGCTTAAACGCCACAACAGAGGTACATCTCTTCCATCAAATTCACCCAGGGCTTACAGCCTGGGATTTTACAAACTTAACTCTTTATCATGTTTCCCAGGGATTTTATCATTGGAAGCCCCAGTGCTTTTACGGTTTTACCTTGCCAGCTCATCCTAATCGTCAAAATGTAGATCATCAGTTACATCTCTGTTCCTTGGATGATTTATGGTCCTATGTGCTTTCAGTGATTTGTACTGTGATCCTTTCCAGTTTCATTCCAGCACTTATCTAATTATCCTTATATAATCAATCATACTATATAATACCAAGCACTGTAGATATCTTGTGGCTTTCTACTTTTGGTTTACATTCTAAATTTTTACATTTTTTACGGCTTATGCTTTCTTTTGAATGAGAACTTGGATTGGAATCCCGTCTTTGTATCTGTGTATAAACTAGTAATCAGAATATAGGAATTTTTCTTAAGCCTTGAATCTTAATTATTTTATTGTCACATCCTCAAGGAAGGTGCATGTGTACTATTCAAATAGGCATTAGAAGAAACATTTGCATCTGTTCAAACTACACTGTATTTTAAACTGGAGAATAATTTTAATTGCATTCAACACAAAATCTGATGTTAATTGCTTTTCAATATTCAGCTTCATGAAATTTTACATGTTTATTTCACATTTATTCTCACCCAACTGTATAGCAATCTCATTTCAAAATTGTACCAACAGATACAGCCAATACGAACATAGTACATGTCTTTTAACTATAAGTTTTCTTAAAATGGTGAACATCAATCTTTTTTAATTAAGAATACCAATTAAAAATTCTAACTTATTTATAAGATATGTTTGTTTTAATGAATGATTTGAGCATCATAGGGACCTTTCTATTGTGGTTTATGTTGAGTAAAATAATTGTTCATTTTATATTTGCAGGGAATTTCTTCAGGATACGCAGTGCTTTCGGCTTTGGCGCTCGGAAGCTGGCACTGATATTGGAATGCCCCAAAGAACGTATTATTTCAGAAATTGATAAGTTCTTTCTGAATACATGGGAGCGGCATGGCAGTGGACAGCGGCCTGATGCACCTAGCCCTGATGTATTGAATCTTCAACCCTCTAGATTAGATTCAAATGATAGTGTTCATAACAACAGAAGCCGGGGTATCTTTAATAATGATGATGAAGAAAACACGGGTAAAAGTATTGGACAGTTAAAAAAGATTTCTGATCGTTTGCATTCATTCAATATACAAGGGGATGGGAGCAAACATGTTCAGGGGACTTCTAGTCCACCAACTGGACTTGTGACACATTCTTCTGAAGACAATAACTATGCTAGTTCTTTTGATCAAGAATCTTTGGTAAGCAAGGCTATGATGACTTCTGTTTCCAAACACAGTAATACATCTGAAGTTTCCAAAATCATGACAAATAGATATCATGATCAGCAATTTATTTCAGATAAATCATCTAAGTACTCAACCTCTGAAAATAGAAATGCTGCAAAAACTCCAAAGGGACTGAAGGTAGACACTTCAGGCATCGGTTCCGAAGAAAAAGGAAGATTGCACTTTGTTAGACCTCATTCTAGTCCTGAACTCACAGGTGTGCCCAGTGAAATTCCTCGAGCAAGGCGAATCAGAGGGGAAATAACAGATGCTGGTAGAAATCATGCTTCTTCTGTGAGGGTTGAACATGATGCTGTTGACCGGCGAAGAAAGAACATGAGCTCTGATTCCTCCAGTTCTCTTGCATCAAAAGCAACATCGGTAAATGAATCAGTATCTTTGATATGGAGCTCATCTCAGGAGAACATTGATTCTGATAATTTAAGTGACTCTCTGAATTGTGCCAACATTTTCTTTACAAATAATGATTGCCAGGATGCTGGTCTTGATGTTCAAAGAGAAGAGGTCACGCAAGCCAATGGAACAATGGCAGCTCCTATTCTTCCACATAAGAACATGCAGGATCCAGTTAATTTGATGGGTATCCCACAGCCACAGTTTGTTAATAGACAAGCCTCGCAAATTCATTTGCCACTGAATTTTGCACCTGTTCCTGTCCCTATTTCACCCTCTGTTTTTGCTTCAATGGCATATGATCCAGCCAATCTCTCAGGGATGGTTCATACAAGCCTTCCCCTAACTGAGCCAGCTTGGGGACCTGGTGGACAACCAACCTCCTATTCAAATATCCAGTTTCCCCATGGTACTGTTCCATCTGCATTGCCACCTTATTTAGCAAATGTTGGCATTGGAAATCATGCACATTTAGAAGATTCGCCCATGCCTGACAAATTAGGGGTATCAGGATCACATCATGAAGAAGAGGAAGTGCATTACGATACTAATTTCTGTCAAAGATTGGAGGACCGGGAATCTCCATGTGGGCATGCTGGACTGGATGTGAATAATGGAAGGGGTTTTCATTTAGCTCATTCAGAAACACTGTCAACAAGTCATGAAAGGCCCGCTTCTCCTCGGGCACCTGTAAGTACAGCAGCAGGCCTATTTCTGAGAGGGCAGAATAAACTTGTTAACGATGTCAAAGGGCTTCCTCTAGAGGGACAAACAGATTTCACTTCACTTTACAGTCCTCCCACATTTAAACACGACAATGGAGAAGAACTTAGTCAGGAGGCATTGGCGACAAGCAGTCAAGAAATTATTTCCTCCAGAATGGTTGAAACAACTGGAAGGGTGCCCAAGTTTCTTAATAAGAGAGCCAGAGGAAGGGGAAACAACAATGTTGACATTTCAAATTCTAAGCTGAGAGACTTTTCATCTTCTGGGCAATCAAATATCAATTGGCAAGTGGAAAGCAAAATGGATGGAACACGTGCAGGAGATGAGACTAGTAATCAGGATAAGCATTTGTTTGGAACTGCGAATCCAAGCCCTCTGAACCATGGAGACCGCTTTCTGTCACCTTTGCATGGAAGTAGATCAGCCATACAAACAACAGTGTCTGAGACAGCTTTGCCAGTCATGGCAAGCAGAAATATTGTCCCCATTTCTTCAGGACTTAAACATCGTCAACCCTCCACATTGCCTATTTGCGACTCTGGGCCACCTATCTCTTCTGATTCAGTTATCCCTGGTGCTAATTTATTGCCTGTCATTATGGGCCAGGGAGTCCGACAAAGACCAATAGATAATGCTAGAGCAGTTCCCCTTACATTTTTTGCAACTGGACCTCCTGTTCCAATTTTGACCATGCTTCCTGTATATAATTTTCCTTCAGAGGGGGTAAGCAGTGAAGAATCTTCAAGTCCATTTGAGGGTGTTGGTCTTAATGATGATTCCTTCGATAATCGTCTGGATCATCCTGAACAATGTCTTGATAGTTCTTCAACCTATGACTTGGGGGAAAGTTCAGAGCATTCTGATATCTTTACTTGTTCAAACATAGCTGTAGAGGGGTTGCCTGTGGAGAATAGGAATGAGATGAAATCTCATAGTGATATTCTTCGAAGTGACATTCAAAGCCATTTGAAGAATTTGCAATATGGACGCTTTTGCCAAAATCCACGCTTCCCTGGCCCAATGATTTATCCATCACCAGTGCCGGTGCCTCTATACTTGCAGAGTCACTTACAATGTGATGGCTCTGGGCGCCCTTTGCCTACTAACTTGAACATGTTCACTCAAATTGTAAACTATGGGCATGGATTTGTTCCTGTTACCTCATTGCAGCCCAATTCAAATCGACCCGGTGGAAATGTGCAACGTTTTAATGCACCTAACCGATTATTTGGTGAAGAACCGCCTAGACATCGTGGTGGTACTGGAACTTATCTTCCCAATATTGTAAGTGATATAATTATTTTGGGTTGGTTCACGTTTGTTCATCTATTTTTTCTTTTGAGCAGAATGAGCTTGTTTTTGATAGATTGTAACTGGAACACGTGAATACAGAGACCGTACAGAGAGCGACAATCATCAGGAGGCAGAGGAAACCGTGTTAATTATGGTCAAGATCGCAATGAGCGTGGTAGTTATGGTCAGGACCGCAATGACCATGGAGATCAGGATGCAGGCCCCAAAAATAGGAGTGCTGGACGTGGTCAAAACAAACATGATGCACGTAATCAACCTCAGAAATCAAATTCAAGAGGTGAGAGGAACTCTGAGGGAAAGATTGTGGACAGGGTATGGGATAATAATAGGCATGATAATTTTCGGAGAAACTCATATCAAGTGCCACATGCTCCTTTTGCATCTGGAAATTCTTCACTAAATACAGGTAACTTCATGCCGCACGTGTCTGGGGGAATGTCATATGGAATGTATCCTTTGCAGCCTATAAACACAAATGTTAATGTTCAAGCAATTCCAGGAAACGGGTCTGCTGTTTCATTCATGCTATATCCATATGATCATAATATGCCCTTTACGCCTGAGCCCATGGAGTTTGCGCCATTTGGTCCTGGACAATTTGGAGAGGCACATGAAGAGCGGTGTAATGATGGTAGTACAAGAATGAATGATGGACATGTTTATGAACCGAAGCACAATTCTTATCAGTCTAACTCATCTTCTGGACATTCACCATCAGATCAACCTTCATCTCCTAAACACCAAAGGTAAATTTGACATTAGGACATGCTATGTGAAATGTTTTGAAATGTTTTGTCAGATGTCAAGGTTGAAAGTACTTTATTTACAGCAGTCTTATTTTTCTCCAAAGGAATCTGGCATAATATCTCAACTGCATCTTAACAGGGACCTTTGATTATTTTGCCAGATTACCTACACAACACAGTTATCAATTGACAGATGAAGATTTTCCACCTCTAAAAGGAGGATCAAATAGCTTCAACACAGGAAACAACTCTAACAACAGAGGTTCTCATTACCAGGCATTCTTGGTTACTCCATCTTCCTAAGAAATGGGCTTGTAGAAGAAATGCTGCTGGGTTTCTTGTTTTAAACTAAAATCATAGAATCTAGAAAGCTTGTACATTGAAGTAAATTTATATTTTCTTTTACCATAGTTACTTTTATCATTCATTCAAAGGCTACTACTTTGTATCCTAACAAATTTAACTTGGTGACATTGCCTATTTTCCAAGGGCATAGCACCGGGAACATTTAATTTGTACTGTAGGTCTGCCTTGAAAAAGGCACTTTGAGATTTTGTCTAATATTTTTGAAGGCCTTTTATCATTTTTTTCAGTCCCGTTTTAACTGTAGCATTTAATCAACAAAGAAAAACTAAAATCGGCTTTTCCAAGAAGATGGCTGATAGTACTTTTGTCCATATTATTAGATGCCAAGTTAATGAATATTCTCCTTGCTGATATTGTATTGGAATTATCCAGAATTGCAACAGGGGTGTTGTTCATTTCCAACTTGGGTGCAAATAATATGCTTAAATTTTTATGTCCAGGAAGAGCATGTCTGGATATGGCAACATTACCTGCAGCATACCTGCATTAAAGTTTAAATGGAATTCATATTTGTTAAAAGAAAATAATGAACAGCATCCATGATAGATACCCCAACGTGTTTCAAATGATTTAACTTTTCCTCTTTAAACATATGGATGCACATCCAATTTTATACATTCATATGGAGAGTAAGCATTATATTCCAACACTGCAGCTGGTGGTTCCATGCCCCTACAAAATGAACTTGTTTGAAAATGCGGTGAGGGCTGGAGGTCGGTAGAATTTTACAATAACTTACGCGATTGCCTGTTTATTATGTTTGAGATAATTTGACCAGTGTGTTCAAATTGAAAGCATGAAATTTCCAGTCCATGATAAATTTAACTAAAAATCTTCAGGATTTAACTGTGTGAGAGATTTTTTCCATTAACGTTTCGGATCATTCTCCATGATCCATCATCAGGATGAGAAAGCATGAAAAAAGATAATTTTAGTGTGTTTATTAGGTGATTGCCTGTTTATTATGCTGGAGATAATTTGACGAGTGTGTGTTTATTAGGTGATTGCTTTAGGACAACTTTAGATAGAAAAAAATGAAAGTGCCTTAGAGTGATTAGTGAGAACTCTAATAGAAGAGTGCGCAGGAGAAATTTGCAATCAGGATGTTACTAGTGCTTGTGTAGGGTAGGTTAGTTATGTTACACACACGTGCTTAGACAAAATAAATTAGGGGAATGTTACACACACGTGCTTGTTACATGCACGATAGACAATTTTGAAGAAATCTTACACATATTTAGGGAGAGAAGGAACCATGCCTTAGGTAAGTACATCTTTGCACTTTTCCCTCATTAAGTACATCTTTGCACTTTTCCCTCATTAAGAACTTATTTTACATTTGTTAGTAAGCACAATAATAACTAATATTTTGGTATGTTAACTTACCTTCAACCTGCACCTTGTGTCACACTTAAAATGCTTTTAGAATCGGACATTGAGTTTTATTTAGTCCTTAAGGCTTTCCACCATGTTGGACATTTATGTGCCTATCCCTTAGAAAGTAGCACTTGTGGTTGCGTTCACCATGTTCAAAAGTTCTTTTGTTTAAACACCTTTTATCTTCACTTCACATGTCTATCGTCTTTGAGTATTTGAATGGCAAAAAACGGTGGTCGTATTATAGCACATGGCAACACATTGTAGCAGCAACATAGAGACAGAGAGGCAAAATAAAACAATATACAATAGTAATTAGTAGTACTAGGCATTATGAAGCACAATAGAAGCCATTATTGTTCTTACAACTATGCTCACTTTTCAATGAATGAGATAGCATGTGCATTTTTCAAGGCATCCCCTTTGTTATTGTTAAACTTTGCAAGATTTAATCATCATCAGGGAGGTTTGGATGTTCAACATCCTCTGGACAAATCCCAAAGTTGCCTGTGGCACCACCTTGTCTAGATACCCTCTTTAAAGCAAGTGCAAGATCACGAAGGATGCCAACATGTTCGTACAGATGTTTCTGACATAGAGACCATAAACAAAGAACGAAAAGTAGAATGCTAGTTCTATAATCCTCTCAAATATAGAACAAACGATTGCATCAATCAAACAAACAAACTATACCTTCTATGATTTATCTTTTTAATTTCATTTTCTCCAAGTAGCCTAATCTAGATTCTAGATGGCCTTAGAATCTCAAACGCATTTGAAAAGTTCATTACCTTTTAGATTCTACATTTAAAAGAAAACTAAGTAATTATAAGTAAAAAACAAAGAATATTAGCATAAATTTAATTATTTATTGTTAGTTTAAAATTTGGTGAACCACTTTTCCACACATTTAATTCATTCACATTTCTTTTTTGAAATTTGTTATGCTCTTGGACTATATGAACAAATTGTAATCAAGCATGAAACACAAATGATAGATTTAAACAAGTAATTTCAAACCTTTTTCTTATGATCAATTGTCATGGCTGATTGAGCCTCGAGGCAAGTACATTGAAGGCGAAAGCTTCAAAAAAGCTTCTTAAATGCCTCTCATTAAACCCTAAGAGTGTGGACAACCCCAAAAATTTAATGTGAAATAAATAGCATGTTGATGCCCGCACTAGTAGCATTTGTCATGAAGCTTATGACTCACATAAGAGACTATTTGCGAATTTGAGAGTATTGATTTTTAAGATAAATGGATATGATTGTTTGAGAGGTGTAGAGACATGAGAGTTCAATGTGGCCATTTGCAATTTGTGAACAAAGGAATTTGTGGTGCAAAAAGATTTGGTGGTGAGGTTTTTTTTTTATAGAAAATGATGGATGACAAGGATACACAAATGATCTTTTTGGAATACCAATTCTTTTTTTGGATTACGTGAAGGGTCAAAATATTCTTGATGAAATAGATGGAGGAGATTGCATGCGGATTTTTTTTAGAGAAGTGGGAAGCCTCAGTTAATGTACATGCAATGCTTGGTTCAAGACACATGCATTTGACTAACTTGGGCAAGATTTACTTTTAGTAATCATACCTTGATTTGTACAAATGATTAGAGATTCGATAATTGATTTTAGTGTACAAATGGTAGTGGTAGTAGTTCTTATTATCATATATATTTATGTAAGCTTGTAATAAGCATGTGGTGGCTTGTGATCTGACCTATTTTTGTAATTTATATGTGACTTTGATGTTTTGTGTTAATTCTATTATTTCAACTCTAAGATGCACGGTTACACAATCATTTTCTTTGGGCTCTTTATTTGTGGTGTCTGAACAAAATTCCAAATAATTTAGGAGACATTTTGTAGATCCAAGGGTGAAAAAATCATCGATGTAAGACAACACACGTGTGTCAACAAAATGTCCATTGTGAGACAATTGCAATCTTGTAGCGAGATTGCTAACTTGAGGTAGGTGGTCCATATTTGAGTAAATATGCCACCAAGATGGATGCTTGGTATGACCAATGTTGCTAAAAGATTTGGAGTAAGAAATAATGATGACAATGAAGATTTGATGGATGAGAATGATGATGATGGATTAGGAGCTCAAGTTGTAGATCCAAATGAAGAAGCCCTAGAAGAAGAATAGGAGTGAATCAAGATTTAAAAAAACCATCTCCAAGATTGGTAAGTGACCAAAAATTGCAATGTATACCTATGCAACTGATTTTAATCTTGAGGAATTAATTGATTGGATAACTTATATGTAAGAATACTGTTAAAATATGAAATTAGATGTGATATATGTTTGATTCTAATTTATATCAAATTGCGTGTCTTATGTATATGTTATATTCAATATATAAATTTACACTTGAGAGAACATTGTTGTTTATTCCTGTGTCTTCAAGTGCAGATCCAAACTCCATATAAATAATAGATCATGTCTCATATAGAGACATGCCTCTACATATGTAGAGACATGTCTCTACATGAGACATGCTCTATTAATTCCCGTTGTACCGTTTCATGCAGTAATAACCATTGCAAATTAGTATTTGTCTTTGTATCTTAGTTACAATACATAACACATAATAATATGTGTTACTTTTACTTCACTTAACAATGATCTCAAAGACTCGCACGATAAGTGCATGAAACAATCGAATGCTATATTTTGGTCGACTTGTTAATATTGCCAATAATATACACACACACACACACACACACACACACCTTTCTCCGCCCGAAACAACGATCTATTCCGCCTAGGCATAACATAGCTTTGAAACCCCCTTACAACTAATAATAGTAATAAACCCAAACAAACTATTTCTTAAGCATAGTGGTAAGGAAGAGAGGACACCCTCAGCCGATGCACTCACTATTAATGTGGAATATCACGTATATATAAAAGTGATTGCCCTACGGGCAATAATAGAATAATAGGGCTCGATTCTATATGTAACATGCCAGCCTATTGCCATGGTAGGGGGGCAGGGTGGGTGGTCGAATAGTATTAAAAGGCCCCCCACAACAACTATTCGTAATGGGCCTCACCTAAAGAAACAATAGGTCATCAATCGCCCTATTGTTTTTTTAGGCGAGGTCGGAAAAAGATAACCCCGAGAGAAAGAACTTGTACCTAAGGGATAAATCACCTCGGAAAAGAGAACCTGTCCCTTTTCCTATTTCACTATGGATCCTATATATATATATATATATATATATATATATATATATATATATATATATATATATATATATATATATATATATATATATAAAATGAATTTAATTATATGTAGTTCACCATAAATATTTCCAATAGAATAAGTTTACTATTGGGATAAATCGATCTAACCAAAGCTATAACATTAACACTCCCCCTTAGCTTGGGAGGATGATTATGAAAAGATTTGTACACAATACAATATTACCTCAATGTAATATTTGAGATGATAAGTGATATTATTCCATAATATCATGAGTAATGGCCTTCTAATATCAAATTTAAGATATTCACCAAGTACTAAAAAATTTATAATGATATTATAATATCAAGAGTAATAACCTGCTAATATCAAATCCATGATAGTCACCAAGTACTCAAAAATTTATAATCATATTATTTCATAATATCAGGAGTAATGGCCTGCTAATATCAAATCCATGATATTCACCAAGTACTCAGAGTAATGGCTTGCTAACATCAAGTCACATGATGTTCACCAAGTACTCATGTCTCTATTGGAAGAGTATGTGCACCTTCCATAGGGACATCATCATCATCATCTACTTAGATATCAACAATATGGTATCCATCAATAATGAGGACAAGTGATGAATTACAAGTGATTAGAGATCACCGATCACTAAATTGTTATGTAGGATAATTGAGTCAGTCGTCATGTTGTCATTGATGTCAACTAGTTTTGACAGTACTTATCATGGTAGTTGCAAATATATAGACATCTGTAAAGAGGAGAGAAAAGATGAAGAACCGAGATATCTACATTGAGGAAGATGGATATGACAGATGAGGATAAGGAATACTTTTGGTAACTTATTGATTAGTCTATGACTTCATATGGTTGACTTGATTATGTTTCATTAATCTGTTATGAAGTTAGAAGAAAAATGTTACAAAACAGTGTGGTTGGTTAATGAAGCATTCCAGTATACACCGAGCTAGAGTAGTGTATACCGAGCGACAGTTTCAACCGAGCTTGTATTCACCGATGCATTTCTTTGATAATCGAGTATGGACAAAAGAACTAAATGATTAGTTTAGCCGACTGAAATTGATGAGCTGTAAAGTGTTATGATTTCGAGGTGGAAGATAAAGTTTGTTACGAGATCAACGACTAACTAAATTTGAGGAAGGAGTTTAAGCGGCAAAATCAACGAAGGAGATAAAGCGGTAAAATTTGATAGATGAACAGAAAATAGTTTACTAGTCTATTTAAGAGACAATGATTTCATTGTGAAATGGATGCCAGAAGGAGACTACAGAGATATCACGTGAACACAACTTCATGCATGCCTGATCAGACTGGTTGAAGAAGAACCGAACTATAGAGTTAACCGAGCGTCAGAGAGCTATTACCGAGTGACAGTAAGTTATTGAATATTGAAGAACTGAATTGAAATATTGATCAGAGGATTTGTATGAGCTTAGAATAGATCTGAACATCTGAAAAGTCAAGTTGTATTGTAATCAGATCACCTATTGTTTCAGTTTAACCATTGTAAACATATAAAATCTCTTAATCGAGTGGACTTGAAAGTCTTATATGTCATTCATAGAATGTACATTGTTATCCTGTCAACCCCATAGTGAATGCTGGTTGGACGATAACTGTTAGTGTTAAATCCTCTAACAAGGTCACACCTTACAGTGTGTTTTGTAACCTTTAACAGGGTTGGCTCTTCACCGAGCTCACTTCAAAAGAGTGAAAATATTTTGGGTTACCGGTCCCAGGTGGTTTTTTCCTTTACAGGGTTTCCACATTAAATCTTTGTGTTATGTGTTTATGTGGTGATTGTTTGGATATCATACTTTACATGTTGCATATTTGATTTGGTTGGTAATCACTATGAGCAATTAACTAGTAATCAATAAAGACATAGATAGTTTAGTATTTTTGTTCACCGAGCTGCAAAATTAGATGAATTTGTTTTAAGTGATACATTTTGTAATTTGGGACTATGGATAACTGATTCACCCCCTCTCAGTTATTCTAACAATTGGTATCAGAGCATATTGGTTGCTTGGAACAGAGTTTTAAGGACTTCAGCAAAAAGATCACAAAATGTATAAAAGGGAAGTGCCCAAGCTGAACAAGGACAATTTTACAATATGGCAAAGCCGAATGAGACTTCATATATCTGGGATTGGGAATTTTTCCCTCACCCTATTGGATAATGGCTACTTAGCACCGCCTACTGGACTTTTGACTCTTGATCAATTGAGAGATAGACATGAGCATAATGTTACTATAATGGAGATTGCTGCTACTCTATCAAATGCCGAATTTGAAGATGTCAAGGATTGCCTTACCTCTAAGGAAATGTGGGATAAACTTGCTCAAGTTTATAGTGGTGATGCTAATGTCAAAAGAGCCAGAGTTGAAAGTTTAAGAGGGAGATTCGATGATATGAAAATGAAAGAAGGAGAAAATATAGTGCAATATGCAAACCGAATAAAGGAAGTAGTTAATGCTATTCGAGGATTTTGCGGTGTCATTGATGAAGATACAATGGTAAGCAAAATTCTAAGGACCTTATTGCCTGTTTAGGCAATCAAAATATTTGTAATAGATGAAATGAGGTCTGCACCTGGCAGTACTCTTACACTTGATAATCTAATTGGTAAGCTAACAACTTTTGAGCTAAACAACTTTGATAATAGTGTTGTACCGTCTGTTGAATCTACTTTTATGTCTTTTCTGAAGATCGGTAAGTCTAGCAGTAGAAATAATAAGGATGATAACAATGACAGTAATATTGATGATGAGCTTGATGAGCTTGAAGCTCTTATGGCTAGGAGATTGCCTAAAGGTAAAGGTAGATATAGGGGTAAATTACCTTTAGCATGTTTTAACTGCAAAGAAGTTGGTCATATTGCTGCTAGATGCCCAAACAGGAAAGAAGATGATAGAAATAAAGACCGAGGTGAAGGAAGCTATGGAAGAAGAAAGAACAGAAGTTACTGACACTACAATAGGGATAACCGAGACAAAAAAGATAAGGGCAAAAATGTATGTTACATTGCTGAAGATAATGATACTGATTCTAATACAGATGATGATGTTGAAGTAGTATTTGTTGCGATGAAGGATGATTATGAGGAAGAAGAAAGGTATGTAGAGACAACACTCATTTCTAAGGTTAATAAAAATGATACATGGATCATTGATAGTGGCTGTACACATCACATGGATTTTTGATCATCTTGAGTAATATAATGGAGGATCTGTAAAAATGGGTAATGATACACCATGTATGGTTAGAGGAAAAAGATCTTTACTGATAAATGATAAAATAAGATGTGATAATGCTTATTGGGTAGGACTAAATTACAATTTTCTAAGTGTGGCATAGCTTAACAACTCAGGTCACCGAGTAGCTTTTGAGAGCAAAAAGGTAAAGATATTTGATGATGGAGGAAAACTTGTTGTAATAGGAGCACAATCTAAAGGTAGCTTGTTTTATCTTGACAATGCTAAGTCTTCCTATTTAATGATGAAAAATGAGGATGCATGGTTATGGCATAAAAGGTTATGTCATGTAAACTTTGATAACATGATTAAGATAAGTAGAAAGAAAAAGGTTAGAGGTCTGCCTAGCCTAGAAAAGCCAGATCATGTAATGTGTCATCAATGTCAGAAAGGCAAGATGACAAAATCTAGTTTTAAGAGTAAAAACTATTCAACAAAGAGAATTTTGGAGCTAGTTCACATCGACCTATGTGGTCTCCTGAGAACACAGAGCTACTATGGAGATATATATTTCATTTTGTTTGTTGATGATTACACTAGATTGATGACTGTAATGTTCTTAAAAGAGAAATCTGAGGCATTTAAGATATTTAAATGGTACAAAGCTAAAGTAGAGAAAGAAACTGGGAAATAATTGAAATGCTTGAGATCTGATAGAGGTGGTGAATTTATTTCTGATGAATTTACTAACTATTGTAATGAGCATGGTATAAAAAGATAGGTTTCAACACCAAGAAGACCTCAGCAAAATGGGATTGCTGAAAGGAGGAATAGGTCAATTGTTGATTGCGTAAGGACACTGATGATAGAAAAGAATGTGGCTCATACATATTGGAGAGAAGCAATTAGTACAACTGTATATGTTCGGAATCGAGTACAATTGAAGGACACAAACAAAACACCCTACGAGTTATGGTTTGGTCACAAATCGATTGTAAGTTACTTCAGAATTTTTGGTAGCAAATGTTTTATTCTAAAAGATGATAGAAATGGAAAGTTCGACTCTAAAGGGGATGAAGGGATATTTCTTGGATATTCCACTTAAAACAAAACGTACAAATGTATGAATAAAGTTACTAATAAAATGATTCAAAGTACTAATGTCAGGGTTGATGAATTTGATACTAAGAATGGTGAAGAAAGCACTAGGGAGCCGGAAGACTATGGTAGATTCACCTACATTGAACATCCAGAGTACCTATCAAAGCTGCAGACTGTGTCAACCGGTCATCAGGAAAACAACACCGAAGAACAGGAAAGATAAACTGACGATCAAGAAGGAGCTACCGAGAAAGGAAATGAACTTGAACAGGATGAACAATAAAGAAGAGATCAAGTGTTGGCAAGATTTGTCAGAAGACATCATCTTGAGAACCAAATCATTGGAGACAAGCAAGATAGCATGCTGACAAGAAGTAAGTTAAGACAAGGTACATGCTTAGTTTGTGAGTTTGAACCGAAAAATGTTAAAGTTGCATTGTAGAATGAAGAATGGATAAATGCAATGAATGCAGAGATAGAACTGATAGAGAAAAATAAGACATGGACTTTAGTACCTAGACCTAAAGATAAGAATGTTATCGGTACTAAATGGATTTTTCAGAAATAAGCTGAATGAAAATGGAGAGGTTACAAGGAATAAAGCCAGACTAGTTTGCAAGGGGTATGCACAAGAGAAAGGAATTGATTATGCTAAAACTTTTTCACTTGTTGCTAGACTAGATGGAGTCCGCATGTTACTTGCATATGTAGCACATAAAAAGTTTAAAGTTTATCAAATGGATGTTAAGTCGGCTTTTCTGAATGGGATACTAGAAGAGGTCTACATAGAACAACCAGAAGGGTTTGTTGATCCAGACAAGAAAGACATGGTATGTAGACTACACAAATATTTATATGGTTTAAAGCAAGCACCTAGAGCCTGGTATGATAGGCTGCATAACTATTTGTTAAGTATTGGTTTTGTTATAACTAGTGAAAACAACAATTTGTATATGAAAGGAGAGTCTGATGACACTATTTTGATTGCTGAAATATTTGTGGATGATATTATTTTTGGAGGACAAGATCATATCTGTAAATCATTTGCTGATGAGATGAGAAAAGAATTTATGTTTGGAGAGATTAAGTTCTTTCTAGGCTTGCAGGTTATTTTGCAGAATGATGGAATTTTCATCACACAATCCAAGTATATAAAGGAAGTATTGAGAACATTTGGTATGGAAGATGCTAAACCAGTTGGAACACCGATGGTCACAGGTTGCAAACTGACTAAATATGATGAATCTACAAAGGTAAGCCAAACATTTTACCGATCTATGATTGGTAAGTTGATGTATGTAGTACATAGTAGACCAGACATTGCACATGCTGTGGGGATTGTTGCTAGATTTTATGCAAGTCCTAAGGAGTCACACATGGTTGCTACAAAAAGAATCTTGAGATACCTGAAGAAAACAAAGGAATATGGATTATGGTATCCTAAGGAAGACAAGTTTGAACTAAGAGTCTACATCGACGCATATTGGGCTGGAAATATAGATGGCAGAAAGAGCACAACCAGAGGAGCATTTTTCTTAGGTGAAAGACTTGTTACTTGGACAAGTAAGAAACAAATGTGTATTTCTCAGTCTACTACCGAAGCAGAATATGTTGCTGCTGCTACAAACTGTTCAAACATTGCTTACATCAAGCAAGTGTTGGAAGGGATGAACGAGATAATCACTGAACCAGTGATTATATATTATGACAACACAAGTGCAATAAATATTTCAAAGAATCCAGTGATGCATTAAAAAACAAAGCACATATCTATTAAGTATCACTACTTAAGAGAAAAAGTACAAGAGAAGAAAGTAAAACTGAAATATGTTACATCAAAGGAGAAACTTGTTGATATTTTTACCAAGCCTCTACCGAATGAAACATTTGAATACTCGAGGACTAGACTTGGGGTTCATCCCCTATCTACCGGTCACTAATGTGATCTAGAGGTTGCATCAGCCTAATCTTATCAGAAGATCATTTCTGTTGATGCAACCTAGCTCATACTTTGGATTCTGTCTAAGGTTGTGGAAGATTTGAGGAACCAGAACAAAGATTTTCATATCAGTATACCAAAAAACATTTGATGCAAACAATGTATAGAAACCGAACCACAGAGAGTTACTTAGCTAGTGCAAAGTTGTATGTTTTATTTTTCTTTGGCATTGTTGTCAAAGGGAGAGATAAACAATATGAATAAAAAATATGATAATTGAGGAGATCACTGGAACATCTATCTAAGGGAGAGATAATATGAGAACTGCAAAGATCAAATCTGTAGAGGAAAGTCTGCACTTGCAATGCTGTCATGTAACGTAGTGATTAAATATATTAAATATCAAGCTAGGGAGAGCTTGCAACATTTCTTACATAGTTGTAGAATACATTTTTGGTATGTGTATGGTATATTTCATATTTCTTGAGTTTCCATCAATGCCAAAAGGAGAGATTGATGAACTACAAGTGATTAAAGATCACCAAGCACTGAATTGTTATGTAGGATAATTGAATCAGTCGTCATGTTGTCATTGATGTCAACTAGTTTTGACAGTACTTATCATAGTAGTTGCAAATATCTAGACATATGTAAAGAGGAGAGAAAAGATGACAAACCGAGATATCTACATTGAGGAAGATGGATATGACAGACAAGGATAAGGAATACTTTGGGTAACTTATTGATGAGTCTATGACTTCATATGGTTGACTTGATTATGTTGCATTAATCTGTTATGAAGTTAGAAGAAAAATGTTACAAAGCAGTGTGGTCGGTTAATGAAGCATTCCAGTATACATCGAGCTAGTGTAGTGTATACTGAGTGACAGTTTTAACCGAGCTTGTATTCACCGACGCATTTCTTTGATAATCGAGTATGGACAAAAGAAATAAATGATTAGTTTAGCTGACAGAAATTGATGAGCTGTAAAGTGTTATGATTTCAAGGTGGAAGATAAAGTCTTTTATGAGATCAACGGCTAACTAAATTCGAGGAAGGAGTTTAAGCGACAAAACCAATGAAGGAGATAAAGCGGTAAAATTTGATGGATGAATAGAAAATGGTTTACTAGTCTATTTAAGAGACATTGATTTCTTTGTGAAATGGATGCCAGAAGGAGACTGCAGAGATATTGTGTAAACACAACTTCATGCATGCCTGATCAGACTAGTTGAAGAAGAACTGAACTATAGAGTTAACCGAGCGTCAGAGAGCTATTACTGAGTGACAGTAAGTTATTGAATATTGAAGAACTGAATTGAAATATTGATCAGAGGATTTGTATGAGCTTAGAATAGATCTGAACATCTGAAAAGTCAAGTTGTATTGTAATCAAATCACCTACTATTTCAATTTAACCATTGTAAACATATAAAATCTCTTAACCGAGTGGACTTGAAAGTCTTATATGTCATTCAGAGAATGTACATTGTTATCCTGTCAACCCCATAGTGAATGCTGGTTGGACGATAACTGTTAGTGTTAAATCCTCTAACAAGGTCACACCTTACAGTGTGTTTTGTAACCTTTAACAGGGTTGGCTTTTCACCGAGCTCATTTCAAAAGAGTGAAAATATTTTGGGTTATCAGTCCCAGGTGTTTTTTCTCTTTACAGGGTTTCCACGTTAAATCTTTGTGTTATGTGTTTATGTGGTGATTGTTTGGATATCATACATTACATGTTGCATATTTGATTTGGTTGGTAATCACTATGAGCAATTAACTGGTAATCGGTAAAGACACAGACAGTTTAGTATTTTTGTTCACCAAGCTGTAGAATTAGCTGAATTTGTTTTAAGTGATACATTTTGTAATTTGGGACTGTGGATAACTGATTCACCCCCCTCTTAGTTATTCTAACAGACAATTTGTTGTAAGATTGTCACCTTCCAATAATTGTTAGATATAACTGCTATCATTAAAAGTCATCACTTCTTTATGATGCACACAAATCACACTTATATTCATGAAATAACACTCATGATAACAAATAAATATTTGATTAGTACAATGATCAAAGATACTGAGACTCATTCTCAGAAATTAGAATCATACCAAGCTTACCTCTGAAGTATTCTACCTTACTCTTCGCAAGAGGTTTGGTGAGTATATCTGTTCTCTATTCATCTGTACTAACGTAGTTCAACTCGACCACATTCTTTTCTACCATGTCGCTAATGTAGTGATAAAGTATCTCAATATGTTTGGACCTGTTATGAATCACTGGATTCAAGGATAGTTTAATGCAACTTTGATTGTCACAATGAATAATGGTGGGCTTTAGTGGTTGTCCAAATAGTCCAACAAGAAGTTTTCTCAACCAAACTACTTCTCGAGCTCCCATAGACACTGCAATATATTATGCTTCAGTGGAACTATGAGCTATTGAGGATTATTTTCTATGAACCAAGAGATCATAACTGAACCTAAACTAAAGCAACATCCAGAGGTTCTTTTTCGATCCACAATGTTTCTGGCCCTATCTAAATCAGTGTAATCATGCAAGTTCAGGTACACATCTTTATATCTTAGCCCATATCTAATTGGGCTTGGAAGATATCTGAGGATGTGCTTAGCTGCTACTAGGTGTATTTGCTTAGGTTCACTCATGAACTGACTAAGTGCATTCATTGCATAGAAAATATCAGGCCTAGTGTTTACTAAGTACATCAAGGACCCAATTACCAGTCTATATAGGGTAGGATATTCAAGCTTTGAGTCATTAGCCGCTTCCTTGAGTTTGAGGAGGTTTGTCTCCACTGGAGTAGACATAGGCTTACAGTCCATCGTTACGAATCTCTTGAGGATGTCCACTGTGTACTTTCCTTGATTTAGAAATATGTTATTTTTATGTTGCCACACTTCCAATCTAAGAAAGTAATGAAGAATTCTCAAGTCTTTCATATCAAATTTGGATGCCAAGTCTTGTTTTCATTTGATGATGAGGTGCTCTTCTCATGTGATTAATAAATCATCAACATAAAGAATCAAAATCAACATTTCTCCATCTAATATTTTGAAATAGAGATTTGGGTCTGCATCATTTTTTGAAAAGTTGAGTTTTGATAGATAATGGTTGATCCTTTTATACCAAGCTCTAGGAGTTTGTTTGAGACCATACAATGCTTTCTTTAGTTTGAAGACA
The DNA here is from genome assembly GCA_027943335.1 of Chamaecyparis obtusa. Taxonomy (NCBI): domain Eukaryota; kingdom Viridiplantae; phylum Streptophyta; class Pinopsida; order Cupressales; family Cupressaceae; genus Chamaecyparis; species Chamaecyparis obtusa. The sequence goes on along the minus strand of BSBK01002152.1, from coordinate 8,391,496 downwards.
TGTGATTTTATTGTGAATTATGAATCCTTCAGGTTTCTCTAGGTATACTTCTTCTTTAATGACTTCATTCAAGAAAGAAGTCTTTACATCCATTTGATGAATTTTTCATCCCTTAGATAATGCAATATCAATTACAGTTATGATAGAGGTATACCTGGCAACTGGAGAAAATGTCTCTTCATAGTCAATGCCTTCTTTCTGAGAGAAACCTCTGGTGACAAACCTTGCTTTGCATTTTTCTATACTTTCATCTAATGCATGTTTGATTTTGAATAACCACTTGGAGGAAACCATTGATTTATTTTTAGGCCTAGGCACAATATCTCATACATCATTCGTAATGATAGAATTGTATACTTCTGGCATGGCATCCTTCCAAGTAAGATGTTGAAGAGCTTCCTCAACATTAAAAGGTTATGATTTTATTGATTTGCTTATTAGTGCAACATAACTAGAAAATATGTTGGGTCTTTTACTTTCCCTGGATGTACCTGAAGGAGTTGCATATCTCTTTGCTTCTTCAATCATCTTCTTGGCCCATAGCAGTCTTTTCTTATTTGTTTTGATCTCTTCAATAATATCCATGTGATCACTGAAACCATTATCCTCATGGATCTCTTGTATCTCCCTCTAAATATCAAGAGAGAGATCTTCTTGATTGTAATCATTCATTTAAGTTTCATCTTTGGATCTTTTCAATGCAACATCTTCCTCGAAGATCAAATCCCTGCTTAGTTTAATATTTATTTGTCCTGGAATGTAAATTCTATATGCTTGGATGTTTCACTATATCCAACTAGAATACCTTTTTCCCAAAATGTTCTAATTTAGTTCTTTTCTCTTTAGGAATATGAATATAGACAGGACATCCAAATATCCTAAGATGGCTTATTTTAGGTTTAGTTCCAGTGAATACTTCTTCAGGAGTCTTGCTTTCTAAATAAGAATGAGGACATCTATTTTGGATATAGACTGCATTATTAGAAGCTTCTTCCTAGAGGTCAGTTTCTAGGTTTTGATCATGCATCATAGCTTTTGCACATTCAACAATAGTTATGTGTTATCTCTATTGAGCATTAAAGGTTGTCATTAGTATCAAAGGTTATCAAAGATATTAGTCGGTTACATATATGAAGCTAGTCGGTAACTATAAGCAAAATAGGATAGTCAGTTATAGTGTATACATCGAGCATCAGTTAGTTTACCGAGCATCAACAGACACCGATACCGAGTGACAGTAAACACCGAGCGTCAGAATGAACACCGAGTAGTTTATACAATTTTTACTGAGGATCACAGGAAATGACATAGTAATCAGGAATGGCACATTCTTCTATGCAAACGGTTACAACAAATCATAAAATGTATTACCAAGATCGAGAACAATATATTGTTAAGATACGATGGAGATTCTATGTAATAGTTTGATCTAGGTCATTTTTGTACACCGTAGATCTTAGGATTTTTGGGTAAGATTTGTAAACCTAATTTTGCATAAGCGGCATAATGTTGTATGCTATATATTTTGTATGTTACATCATTTTTGAAGGAACTGATGTATGAGCGAAGAAGCACTTGAAGTACTTTCCAACCTTCAAGGTTATTAGTTGAGAGAGCAGATCAGTATTCAGAGGTTATCCGATTAAGCAGAATCAGAGCAGGCTAATCGAGCAGTTTAGAGCAGAGATTCACCATAGTAAAGGTGATATTTTATCAGTATTTTATTGATCTGTATCAGACAATCAAGTTTTCATTTAGCAGATAGTTACCTATTGCTTTCTAGCAATTGTAATACAGTTTTGGTTAAATCTCTTAATAGAGTAGACTTGACAGTCTTTTGTAAATCTCGTAACCGAGTGCACACTCAAGTAGTGTTGCTAAAATCCTATAACTAGGCAGATCTAGCTGATCTAATATGTTACTCCTAACAGGGTAAGATCACCAGAAGTGATCACAACTTGTAGCCCTAACTGTAATACCCCAAAATTGGCACCTAATAAATTCAATCAATTTTGGTGCATTTTTGTCAATTTTACATCTTCAAAGTCCTAGTTTACTAGGCAATTTTCTCTCTCCTACCTGACTTAATTCGACTTGATGTCAATTGCAAGAACCCTAAATTGCATTAATCAAATATTAAAATTAATTCCTAAAGTCTTCGACTTTTATTAGCTAAATTACCCCTATGATAAATTAATTTAATTCTAAAGTCCTAAGTGCTTTAAATTAAATTAAACCCACCCCATTTGGCTAATATACATAAAAAATAGTTTTTTCATAATAGTACCAATATTAAAAGAAATATAAACAGAATTTCAAATATTCAAAATGAAAATGGACTAGTCTTAGAGGACCCCAAACTTATAGCTGAACAATTCATTCATTTTTATCATTCTCTCCTTAACAATCAGGAGGCTGCTAACCTCACAACACAAAATGAATTGCAGAAGACTATTCCAAAATTAGTTACAGATACATACAATAAATGGATCAATAGAAAATTTACCCTGGAGGAAGTTAAAAAAGCCTTATTTTAGCTCCACCCGAAAAAAGCTCCAGGACCAAATGGTTTTCAGGCAGGTTTTTTTTTCAAAAATGCTGGCATTTCATAGGAGAAGATATTTGGCAAGCAGTGGAAGCTACTAGGAACTCTGGTACTTTATTAACTGAAATCAATAACACCTTTTTTGCACTTATCCCCAAGAAAAATGATTGTACGGAGCCAGGAGATTTTCATCCAATCTCCCTTTCTAACACCGTTTATAAGATCCTCTCCAAATGTTTAGCAAATAGACTTAAAACTCTCCTACCTACTATTATATCAGAAGAGCAAACCGGTTTTGTCCCCAACCGATCAATCCTAGATGGTATTATTATAGCCCAAGAAATAGTTCATACAACACAATACAATAAAGAACCTAGTATGCTTATTAAAATAGATATTCAAAAAGCTTATGATAAAGTAGATTGGAGGTTTCTTTGTAAATGCCTGGAAGCTTTTGGCTTTTCTAAACAATGGATTAACTTAATTTTCAACTATATCTCCACACCCAAAATCTCATTACTCATCAATGGTACCCCTGAAGGTTTTTTTGACATCTCTCGTGGTATTAGACAAGGAGACCCTCTTTCTCCTTTTTTATTTGTTATTATGGCTGAAGCTCTAGGTAGATCGATAACTAAGGGCCATCTTGATGGTAAAATCTCTGGAGTGAAAGTATCAGAACATGTCTCAAATATAACTCACCAACAATTTGCGGATGATACTATTCTCCTGGGAGCCTCCAATTGTAAAGAAGGTAAGGCTTTTAAAGATATTCTGGACATATATATGAAGGCGTCAGGGCAGCAAGTGAATCCTGATAAATCTGAAATTTTTTTCGTCAATACCCCTCCAAACAAAGAACATGAAATTTGTAAAATTTGAGGATATAAAACTGGCAAGTTTCCATGTAAATATTTAGGTATTCCCCTTGATAAGGGTCTACATAGCTCTAAGCTATGGCATCAAGTGCTTTCCAAAATTCAAACTAAAAAAAGCACTTGGAAAGGAAAGTGGCTCACTAAAGCTGGTAGAGCCACAATGGCTAAATCCATACTGACTGCCATCCCTACTTACCATATGTCGATACTCCCGCTCCTAGTCAATATCAAAGCTAGTCTAGACAAACTCCTTAGGGATTTCTATTGGCAAGGCCTGACAGAAGAAAAAAAGTTAGCCCTCATAAGATGGGAGAACCTGTGTAAACCAATATCCCAAGGTGGATTGGGTATCAAAAATCTCCAATGGAAAAATAAAGCATTGGGAGCCAAGCTCATTTGGAGATTATTGAAGGAATCTAATAGTAAATGGGCTACAATCTTATTCCACAAATATATCCCAGATGCAGATCCCATCAATATCTTCAGATCACAAACCCATGTTAAAGGATCACATATCTGGAATTTTATTAAAGAATCTAGAGGAGTTATTAATAATTTACTCATGTGGGATATAGGTAGAGGGGACAAGGCCCTGTTTTGGGAAGACTCCTGGGGTGGCTTTACACCCCTCAATAAGATGGGTTTTTCGCAAAACTTTATTGATGATTGCAAAAACATTAAGGGAATATATTTAGAGAATTATATCACTAATGAAGAAAAATCAGTATGGAATTCAGTACATAATATTCCAGTAAACTATAAAGAATGACAAAAACTCATTGATATTCTCAAAAATAGAGAAATTAATATAAAAAATAGGTCAGATAATCTTATCTGGGCTGGTTCTAATAATGAAGAATATACCGTAAAGGATGGATATAAAACTATTGTACAAAAACATAACATGGACACCCTTGGCATCCCTCTGAACCTATGCTGGAATAAGGTATGTCTCCCTAAGGATGGAATTTTCCTATGGACAACTTTGCAATTTTTTTTTTAACTGCAGATAGACTTAAAAAGATAGGTTTTGAAGGTCCCTCTAGGTGTCCTCTATGTGAATGTCAAGAGGAGGATGTCAACCATATGCTCTTAAACTGCACCTTTACCCAAAATTACTGGAATTGGTTACGATACTGCCTAAATTGGAACTCAGCCATGCCCTTAGATTTGGTAGATCACCTTAAAGCATGGCCTGCCCTTAACAAAGATAGTCTATACAAAGATATTTGGACTACCTCCCCGTCGATTCTTGTATGGGAAATCTGGAAAGAATGAAATAGGAGAATATTCACAGACCAAAAACTTGAGTGGAAATCAATTGTTAACAAAATCGAAGTGTCAATTGTAGAAGTAATTAATAGTAGACTTCAAGACTAGATTAATTTTGAAAATTCCTTTAAACATTGGGATAATAATATCAGATTCATGTGGCCTAAACTGGCAATTCCACCACTATATGGTAAAGGAGGAACCAAATCAAAATCAAATAGAAGTACATGTAAATGGATGCCTCCTAGAGAAGGGTGGTATAAATTAAATTTTGATGGGGCTTCTCATGGCAACCCTAGAATAGCAGGTATTGGTGGGGTTATTCGCAATTGGAATGGAGAAATAGTCTCTAAATATGCTAGACCCATCAAACCTACAACTGATAATATGACAGAATGTAAGGCAGCTTTAGAAGGACTTAAACTATGCAAACAATTGGGTATCTCGAAACTAATAGTTGAAGGTGACTCTCAAATAATCATCAATGCAATCAAAACCAGAAAAACCCCTAATTGGAAACTAAACTCAAGAATAGAAGATATTAGTATAATCCTGGATACTATCCCTCAATATGAAATTAAGCATATTTACAGAGAAGGGAATTCAGATGCGGATCAACTTGCTAATCAGGGAGCAAATGGTGTTACGGTATAGGAGCAATCTTACTAGAATAAGTCAGATTACATGCCCCTCTCATAACATAATGAACCTTCAATCTAATTATATAATATAGAGATTAATAACAATAATTTAGATCCTTATTACATATCCTCTATTCTACGTTGAAGGCATTAAATAGTTGATTCAAAGTTTTGTAGAATTTTGTAACTAGACATTCAACATTAATAAAATAAGTTTGTTTCCCTAAATTATAATACAAGAAAGCAAAATAGAATTATGATTTCCATAGGTTTTGAGTAGACTCATAGAGAGATATCCCTATTCTCCCTATTTCACCAACCTTTGGATATAGGACATGGCAGATGAAACTACCAGTTAGATCAGGCATGTCATTTTAATAGACAACATCTCATACATAGATATTATATCTCTTTTTGTAATCGGCCTTTTTTGGCACTAGCTATCACACATATTTCTCCCTTGTTTGGAGATACTCTTAGTTAGGATCGACATAATTTCTCCTAATAGACAGGCGTATATAGATAGCATTAGTCTTGGTTTCTACAAGTATTCAAAATTTCGTTAGTAGGTAAGTACATTTCTTATTGAAACCAGACCCCTGTATAAAGTTTTAAGTATCTTTGCCTTTATACCTATAGGAGACTTTTTTTTGTATCTCTTTTGTACACTGCTACAACTTCAGTATGGATTAACATAGAGGATTCCTAAGATAAGGCTCAGGTACCCCTCCCTAGCCTTTTTCCAAACCCCTGAGACCTATCCTATATCTATATCTCCTAGTGGCACTAATAACATGCTTAATTGTGAAAGAACTTTTACTTACCAACACTTCAATTTAAGGTAGCCATGAGGATAGGTATAGAGGCAAATAGAGGGATTATAAACTTAGAGGGCTACATTTGGTTCCCCTAACACTACTTTTTAACATCTTCTCTTCGTATATTCAAAACCACTAACTTTTCATGGAATAGCAGATTAGGCCTTATCCTTAGTATATTACCCTCCATTGTCTTAAAGGTATCCAGTTAGGTTTTTTTAGATAAGTTTATCTTTGTAGATAGGCTTATCTTGCTAGATATAGTCCTGGTATTTTTATCCTTTCACCTTGTCTCGATCTTTTAACCCAGATCTCTTTGTTGAGACCAGGATAATCAATCCCACCCATTGTCGGTAGTCTCCTTAGAGTTTTTCCCCTTTGAATTCTTTTCAGAGTTCCATTTATCTTTTAAGATCATATGGACGTCTTTAGAATAAGTACTCTTCAGCCTTAGCCTGTCCCATCTTCTCTAACCTTTCTTTTCTCAACTTCGGAGATTTTCTTTAATTTCAGGTCTTTGCAGGGATACTATTATCAATATCCTTCATACTATGTTTGTTTGGCATTAAATGTGTTATCTCTAGGATATGTCTCATGTGGAAAATTCTTAGTATGTAGTAGTTATCCAGGAGCTCATAGAAAGATCTAATATTTTAGGCAATTTTTGGATAACTATCGTAGCAATATGATTAAAATCTTTCCAGGGTTTTTATGACAGGTTTTAGTATCAATGATTTCACCATGAAATCATTATTTAAACATCTTACACCCTTTATATCAGGATTTACCCACATGGTTTTAGACACAATAGGGACACGTAACCAATCAATGATTCTCTTATTTTAGGAACGAACACTCTAGACTCGCTTTAATTATCAGTTCTTAGTGAAAGTATCGTCGACTATGAGGAAATGATAGACCATGCAGGCAGTCCTTAAAATCATGCATAATCACTCTTCTTCATAAAGGCTATGAGGATAGGAGATTGAGTTGATAAACTCCATATTTTTTATTATTTTAGAACCTATATCCTGGCAAATATTAACAAAACCGGTAACGGTTTACACCCGAGGGTAGTCAAATTATGAGTGCATTTCAGTAGATCGTGCTGAAAAATAATAATTATCTCCGAAGCTCAAGAGATGACTCGTGAAGCATAAGGGAGAGCTCTCAAGGTAATCATGTAATGGAATTCCCTTTCTCCCGTCCCTATAAGTTCCCCTCGGATAAAGCCTCTCAACTAGTCTTGCTAGAATACAATATTCTTGCAGTAATGGAAACAAAATTAACTACCTTTGCAAACAAAGGCAATCGGGCTATGGCCTTCAGAGGTAATATTATGCTTGAGAGGTGGAATCAGATACTCATCACCCTGCCGAACTCATCAAGGAGAGCAATTGAAAAGGCAATGGGAAACCATTTCTTTGACTACGAGTACACTTTCCGAACCAATGGAGCAGTTATAGGGATGTTCATTGCCCTTTCAGTATTTGCAGGGAAAAAGAAAGAAGATATCATTCTGGTGGAAAACTCAATTTTTAATGAAGATCTCCTTGAAGGGTTAGATAAAATGGTTTTTTGTATTGATAATCAACTCACTATCCCATACCCAGAAACTACAATGAGAAATGAAATAATCAAGCTTGCAGAAATCCCTCAAGCCCAACGTGTCCCAATGTTAACTTTCAAGGATGAAGAACATTTTGATGCTCATTGGCCAGAAATGCTAAGAAATCTAGAGTTTCTATACAATGAAATACTTCAGACTGAGGTGGATACAAAGGACCTCCTCACTTTCTGGAGAAGTGAAGGATTCCATATCCCAATTGAACTGGATGAAATAGAGACTTCTAAGATCCACGTTATGGCACCAGAGATCTAGCGCTACACCCGCCATGCGAAGAAGATGGACCCACGGGATGAATGTATTGTCATAATGAGAAAGGAAGATCATTTATGATATTGCTCGAAGGTGCAAAAAAATGACTATGTCTGAACATCAAGAGTTAGTGTTTTCTTTTTTGCTTTCTACCATAGATATCACTCCCAAAGTTAAACATGACAGTCTATATTTAGATAGTTACTTGAATATGTTCTAGTCGGGTTCAAGGTAGGTCTTGATGCTATCCAGTATGTTTTACGGTTTCAAGCAGACATTATGTAGCTGTTAGTAAAAAATGCCTTACAATATGGTAACAATATGTTAATGTACATGACAATGATGGTTATAATATTATATAGATGCTAGTAACTAGATAGTTCCTTAGTAAAGCTAGTTGCTCTTTCTGACTTTCAATTTTTCCCTCTTTTGTATATTTTAGAATAAGAAACTATGCTCAGGATTATGTTTTCCTTTCATGTCAAAGCACTACTTAGAAGCACTATCAAGGCATCTTATATATCTAAATTGTGGGCAATATAGAAATTGAATTTTACCGAGGATAGAAGTATTATTTCATTTTTATAAATATAGTAAACGTATCATTTCCCCTCTAGAAGATTTAAAACATTACTTGTAGAGACTTCAGGGAATACAAATTGTCGAAGACACCCAACAGTCAGGATAGTGGAAGATTATACTTATAAATAACCATGCCATTAACCTGATCCTATCTATCCTGAATAACTATAGGCCAACAATGGAAACGTCACTGGAACTATCATGTAGCAAGGGTCAACTAGCCTTCGAAGGTAGAATCTTACCAAAATATGTCAAGAAGATGCTAGTAAATAAACATGCCCTTATTATTAGAGCAGTCTTGCGCATCTTAGGGCCAGATTTTATCAACCTAAAGGATTATTACAGGGTCCTCTCTAACATATCTTCCAAATTTGTAGTAGTAATTTCTACCTGGGATCTCCAAGAAAAGGAGATATGGACTCTTAGCCACAAAAATTTTAAACAAAGATATCTGGGCAACCTGGATAAAGTCCTCCTTTTTATTAAAAGGAACTCTTCTATAGCCAAGCATAGAATCAATGATAAAACACCCGCTTTCACATCTTCATCCTTTAAGGTAAAGAACTTCAATAAGAATAAGGATATAATTACCAGGAACATAACATTCCTGTTACATTACTTACAGGTCCGTAAGCCAGAGAAGGAGTGCTGGTTCTATGATTATTGGAACCTAGATGAGGTAGGAATTAAAGATATGGAGAGCCTTACAGAATATGGTCCTGAAAATTTAATTGACATGTGGTTGGCTGAAGACAAGTATCCCAAAAAGGAGAAAAGCAGCCTCTAATGCAGATAGAGTGAGTCTAGGAAAATCAATAAGATAACCCTCCTAATATGTCTCTTGTCGACCTCAGAAAATCATTTAATTACAAGTATTACTTTGAATATGGGTAATGAGCCCCTTTACTCCATGTTGATTTAATGAATATTATTTCTCAATGAACCTCAAGTTAAAAGTTAACAAACAGATAATGTATAGACACTTAACAGCGTATTAAATCCAATCTATAAATAAGTTCAAGCAATGCTTAGAATCTATGATATTGTCTTATAGTTTCTTCTTCTATCAGATGATAATGTAACATTTTATATATGCATTTATCTAAATATGCTTAACAAGCTTTCATAAGTTAGGTATCTAAATATGTTTGGTATTGCATAACCAAACACAACATGGATGATTATGATTTAAAAAAGATGTATCTTCAAATTATTAGAGTATGTTGTGATCAGTAATCTAGGCTTGAAGTCTGCCTACGATAATATAGGGATAGCTTGGCAGAGGAAAGTCTTAAAGTCTAAGATTAAAGATCAATTCTATTGACAACTATATAAACATATCTTTTAAAAGGATAACAATGACATTGGGGATATATAATTCTTGATCATAAGTTTCTTAATAGTTCTTTGTAAATAAGATCCGATCTTAGGAATGCTGGACAACAGAATACTATCATTAGCACACACTTAGCAATTTAGGCAACTTAGATTTTTTAGTAAGGTTAAAACAATGGTTCACATAGGTCCTCTACACTGTTAATCAAAGTTAGTATTATGTGATGTCTAACTGGCTGTACTTTCTCATCCCTTGAAGCTCTATATATCCTAATATAGGCATGCTAAAAGTGGTTTTATTTAATCTAATAACCTTTTCATACTTTACTTCCTTTTTTAGGGTCAGAAGGATGGCACTGTATGCGCATAAATCTTTGATTGTTTAAATAAACTAAGAATTTGAACCACTCTCATATAAGTTTTATGAGGCATGAAAAATGTTATAAAATAATCATAGTTTTTTTTATTTCAGATTAGATCATAACTGGAATGATGCTTAGTATACCATGAATTAAATGCATAAGGTGACCCTATGTGAATCATTATCTTATTCTCTCAAGAGTAGTCATTTAATACATAGGCAATTTTCTTTGAAGCTATGAAGACTCAAAGGCAATAATAGATCCTAGTGATAAGTAAATAGATTTATAGTGAAAGCCCCACCTAGAGGTAGTGATAAGTAAATAGATTTATAGTGATTGCCCCTCTAATCCTAATCTCTGGGTAAACAGTCTTTTCCTTACTAATTGATCTTTCTTTATTTCTCAATTATATAAGCTGATAAGCCAAACTGATGGTTTCTTGCCACACCTATGGACAACAATAGTATTAATGTCATAGCATCGGATATTTATCATTATGGAGTCAGCAAAATTTTTCTTAGCTTACTACATAACAAGCATATTTTGGGCACATAGTTTCTGTTTTGTATACAGGTCAGCAAAGGCAAAGGAATCAAGGAAAATGAGATCTCCTTTCCATCACTATAAATTATATTAAGGTCATCTACATCTTATTGCTACAAAGAGCTACCCTTTTATACCAAGCTTGATCCAAGAGAGAAATCAATTTAAACTGAACTTGAAAATGAAGGAATGCCTTCATCCATTGATGTAAATGAGGGGATGCCCTCATAAATTTGTTTGTAATAAAATTCTAGACCTTGGTCCTGGGCTAGACTGGAGGTTTTCTTCTCCATTCTTTCCTACCAGTGCCCGCATAGAATGGAATGCTTGTATTATATTTTAAACTATTAATATAAATTTTTGGCTTAGGCTTTTTACTGATCAAAAAATAAAATAAAATATACATAAAAAAGGAATTAATATTACTTGTTATTGAATGGACACTTTTATTTGAATTAATAATTCAAATTATTCGAACGACACCCTTATGTGGCAATAAACATTCTTTTAATTAAGTAATTCATGCTTTTTTGTCTCAATTGGGAATGAAGAGTCAGGAGTTTCAAATCAAGAACCTCTTCATTCTCTCCTTGGGCTTGTCTATTTAATGAACCTCATTCTTCATTCAAAAGGAGAGCAATTTTTGAGAGTAACTAAACTATAGCGCTTTTTTTGTCTCAATTAATTCAAAGCTTTTATTGCATATTAGTGTAATTTTCTTATTTTAGTTTAATATTGCATATTCATTATAATTAGTTTACTTGCTCTTAGTTTAATCTTTATATTTCTTTCAATTTCTTTAGAATAAACTTGCATCTCATCTTTATTTCAAGTTCTTTAGATTAATTGCACCTCATTCTAATTTAATTTCAGTTTGCTTATCATTATAGCTTTTGAAAATCCTCCATTGTAGTAATGGTCTTATGGTTGTTTGCTCTCGTTCTGAGAGTAATTAAACACCTCGTCTACATAGGAGGCAACAGGTCGCTTTACCACAAATTTTGAATTGAGTAATTCATACTCTCTGTCGTAATTCGATCATGTGAGTAATGACTATGTTGCATGTGTAGTTGGATTAGAGGTCCACATTCCACCACACACATTTTGGCGCCCATCGTGGGGCAGAAAAGATCAATTTCTGGCCTCATTCTTGATTTTTATGACAGGAAATTTGAGCTCTGCCGTGTGTCCGTATTGTCTATGTATGGATTCTCGCATGAGAATCCAGAGCATACAGTGTGAAGTTTCGCTCTCAATAGCACTCTCTCGCGTGAACTTTTACATCCTCACACGGTGCCCTATACTTTATTGTGTGCTGTGAAGTACTTCCTCACACGAGATTTGGATACAGTGTTTTAAATTTTTCAGTCTCTGTCTTTCCTGTCCCAGATTTCTGACAGTTTCTGTTTGCTATTAATTTCCATTTCCCTATTGTTTTCACAACATACAGTTTTTTGCAGGACATTTGTTGAAGAATATAAAACATAGTAATGGTTTGATTGCAGGACGATAGTCAAAGATCTCATAAAACGTTGTGTTTGTTTCTTGCTTTCATTCACATAGTCTAATTAGGGCTCTGTTAAAATTTCTTGAGAATTTTGATGGTGGGTAGGAAATTTGGCTCTTCATTACATGGAGGTGATGACCATGAATGAACCTGAAAACCTAATGATCCTACTAATATGAAAAATTCTTGGGGAAGCGGAGAAAGGTAGTGAATCTTTACGCTTTTACTTGCCAGGGGATTATGCTCTTCTCTCGTTGAGAGAACCAGAAACCCAAAAGCTTGTAGATGTGGTGGAGTGAAGCTAACTCGATGATGAATCTTCTTGATGTGTTTGGGTGAAGTGCTGAGGTAGAGAAGTATGCTCTTCTCTCTTTGAGAGAAACAAAAAATCAAACCCTCGGATCTAAACCAAGTTGTGTCACCTTTTAGAGGGCTTGCCGGAAGTTGAACCTCCGGGAACGACCCAAGTGAGTACGCACCTTTCGCTGGTGATTCTGCCTCACTCTAATAAAGAACATTTTGTTGAGTCTAAAGACTCCAAAACCATGTTAGCTTCCTTCTCAAGATTTCGACTATCATCTTGAGAAGGCTCTGTCTGTTATACTGAGTGGCGCCGCTCCTAGCCCTGCTTGCGGGAGTGTATGACTTTCGGGTGTTGGTGTGGCTGTGAGGCCTCAACCCTATATCGGGGGCACTGAAGGTTAGCATGAACAGAAGCCTATTAAAAAACTTTCCTTAGCTAGTGGCCTACCCAGTTCACCTCCGAAAGGAGGCATAATCTTTGCGCAGGGAGGGGGAAGAATCTCTCCCGTAGATTCCCATCATAGGCATACACCTAGTCGCTTGAAGGTGGTATACAACACTAGCCCCTGCCACAAGGGTAACCTTTGAATGTATACTATTGAGTTCTTGGAAACACCAAAAACATGGGCGCCCTCTAGGGGGTGACACGGCTGTGTGAGGTGCACGTATGCGCATAAGCAATGGGGAAAATGTTTTGTCTTCTCACCATTTTTTTGTAGGGCTAAGCTACGTGTTTGTTATCGAGTCTTAAACATTGTCCAATCATTATCAAACAAAGACTCCCCTGATGCTATCAAGTTGCTTTGTCCTTGATAGGTCTGTTAACGACTGCTTCTTGTATCACAACTGCTTGATTTGAACCTTTGTGTCTTTAAACGAATGCTTGAAATCCCAAAACGAGATTGTTGATTAAACTATTCTTCAAACCTGTCAGGAAATTGGATTTTCTGTTAGACATCAATTCAGGTTGTACCTCAAAATTCAACTTTAACCTCAAAAATTATGTCAAATTGTCAGATTTTGTACTTTTCCCACGTGAAGTTTCACTTTTTAGAGCACTTTTTTGCGCGAGACTTTGTCACGAGGTTTTGTGTTCTCTTGCACGGCTTGGTACTCTCTCGCGTGAGACTGTAGCCCAGTTTTCAAAAACAAAGACCTACTTGTCATTGACTGTTTGACTTTTTATGTGATCTGCTTTTTGTTTGAGGTCTATTTTTCTATTTTCCTATCGTTCACTGTAAGAAACTGGTTGTCTCGAGTTAGGAATCGATCAATCTTTGCTTTTATTCATGTTGTCTCTCGTTGGTTTACCTTATCTCTTTATGCCTTTTGTATCTTGAGTTGCAATAGTCTTATCTCGGCTATTCTAGCCCCCTCTTTTGATGATTTGTACTAGGTCCATCTTGCATCTTGGCTGTTCTAGCCATTTATCTCCTTTTCGTTATCTTAGAGACATAGTCTAGCATTATCCCGAGTCTTCTCTTGTCACATCTTCATCTATGACTATTACGTCTAGAAGCGGCAATACATTCCCCATTCTTGGTATTGGACAAGGAAGAGGTTGTTCCAAACCTATCGTGCAATCTGAGTGTTGTGAGGGATCCTCACATTCCTCCTCATTCCAAGAGTATTACAATCCATTGTTTCAGATACAGTGTGACTTATTATTTCAAGAATATTATAACCCGTTGTTTCAACACCAGCAAGGCTCTAAAGGGTCACTTTCTAGAATCAAACTTATAGACTCTTTCGATCTTACTTTCATGATCTCTCAGAATACTACCAACAAGATGGGAGATCCATTCCACTTCCTAGGGGGAGGTAAATTCAGCGATAGTCATGAGCAATCTCCAAGCGATCAAGGTCATGGTCAGTCTCGAAATGACAAGAGTTATGATCAATCCCACAATATTCATTATCCGGTCAACATCTGGGACCTTTGCGATTTGAAACAACGACAAGGGGAGCCTCTCCTAACATTTCTCCAGAGATGGAGACAACTATGCACGAAGTATCCGCATGAATTACCCGAGTTTGAAAAGCTCAATATCTTCTTGGACAATCTTGTCCCAAATTTTGGATACCAAGTACGACTACAAGGTCCCCTCACTTTTGACAATATGATTAGGTGAGCTATGATGATAGAGGCCTTTATGATCAAGAAGGGAGGATTGACTTTGAACAAAGACAAAAAGGAAGGACCTTCTCCCTCAAACAAGGATAAGGGTAAGATTGTCAACAAAGACATAGATATTATGAATGACGGGGTTGTTGACAATATGATGCCAAAACCCTCAAAGTTTTTCTTTAATCTTAGCTCTAGTATACGAGTGGTCAAGACCACTGAGAAGGCTACGGAGAAAACTCAACCGCCTTCCAGATTTGCTAGAAACAAACCTTGGATCCCCCAACCCAAGCATGACTCCACTTCCTTGGGAGAACTGCTTGATGTGGTTTATAGGACTTTGGTACAGAACCATAGCAAGGATTCAGATCATCAGGAATTCAAAGACCCCTTCCCTCCTCATGGGAAAGGTGAATCACCCAAGTCTAAAGATACCAACAATGTGGTCAACTATACGTACGATACTATCGACATTGTCACCAATGAGATTGAACCTGTTGGTTTTGAATACTATGACATGATCATTTCTCTGGGGAGCGAGGATGCTCCTAAACCCAAAGCCCCATTTGTCTTGCGAGGCCCTATGCCTCCCTCTTGTAACCCCACACCATCTCCAGCTTGTGCAAATGCTATCACTCGATCTTGTGTGAAGATTGTTCTCAAAGGTCCCAAGCCTTCGACATCTAGACCAAAACTATCTATGGATAAAGCCCTCACCGAGGCAAACACCCCCAAAGATCTCAATCTCGATTGGTTCCAATCTATGGTGGGTCATTTGACCTCTCCTCATTATTTGTCCTTTTCTAAAGAAGGTGATCATTCCCTGAGCCATCCACATAATGCTCCCCTGCTCACTTGCAAAATGCTCACAAAATTTGGTGATAGCTTTGTCCTGACCAACGGGGAATTTATAGAATCTTATGATGCTAAACTCAAAGAGATAGAAAAGACCCTACAGATCAAAGATATTGACATGGGGGAATATCAGATGGAGTCCATCTTTCCACTAACAGATCTTCCTCCATCTTTGCACTCCTATGAGAGGCCCTCTGAAGACAGATTTGGTATTGGCTATCAGGGCCATGAGCTTGACCAACCTCGCTGCAACTTTCACTCATACAAGGATTCAGATAATGAAGACACAAAGATCCAACCTATAACACATGAAGGGTTCTCAAATATTCAACATCCCGATCCAAGCTACTAGGGAAAGTCCTATCTACCTTCTCAAGTGCCTCAAGAAAATGATCTTGGTCCTCATCAGGAGGATTTTATCCACTTTACTGAACAAAATTCTACTACTGCTGACTCTAATGGAACACATACTAAATGGGGGCAAATAGCTGATGTCTCCCTTATCTTGGGTATGCCTCAGGGTATGCCTATTCTAGATTACTCCACTTCTGCTACTGAGAAAGATCCTTCTATTGAAGAAACACTTCCTGTGACAGATGATAGCAATAAAGAAGATCTGACACTTGCTATATCTCTAGTTGATTACATCAAATAGTGTCACCACAATGAAATGAATTCAAAGAAATATGAATGGGACTCCATATCAGATGCCACTACAAAAATGCCAATTGATGTCGTACACAAAGATGCTTCTCCTGCCAACTCTGAAAGAAGAGGAAGTTCTAATCCTCCAGATCAAGAAATTGATGATGATCCTTTCCACCCTCATGTGGAGATCATTCCTATGGCTCCTAGGCCATCTAATCCAAGTTATACTTCTACTGCTCCAACAAATCATGGGTATGTAAGACCCCATCTTGTTACAGTCTTATGGAATCTTCGTGTACTCTTACCACCTGAAAGGGGACCTAATTCTTGGAATAGGTTATCTTGGTTAGGCTCACATGATATTCCTCCAAGCTTATCTGATTCTTCTAAGACAACTCACAATCGACAACGTTCTATGGAAGATCACTTTCTTGATCTATCTGATTCATTCATGAATGATGAGGATGTTGCTAATATCTTTGCACTTGAGCCCATCCCATTGACTGCTCATGCTCCCCCTCCTCCCTAAGATAAGTGGCTCATCCACTTTCCATCTCCATCTCTCCACCTAAACCAGTCATATAAGCCTCTTTCATCCACCATTCCTGAGTCTTTTGGAAGTAACTTCACTAGTACAATAACAACAATATATGACTAAATAAACTACTAAAAATTGTAGATAAATGACTAATTTTGGTCACGTGACCTTTAGTAGTTTATTGTCGGTCATTTATCTCGCGACCGAATTTATGACTAAACTATTTTAGTCATTGATTTGGTCGTTTATTTAGTCATTTATTTGGTCATTTATTTAGTCGTTTATTTGATCATTTATTTGGTCATTTATTTGGTCATTTATTTGGTCGCTTATTTGGTCATTTATTTGGTCTTTTATTTGGTCATTTATTTGGTCATTTACTTGGTCATTTATTTGGTCATTTATTTGGTCGTTTATTTGGTCATATATTTAGTCATTAATTTAGTTATTAATTTAGTCATATATTTAGTCATATTAGGGCACGATGGAATTGAACCATCATCCTCCTACTTGTAAAGTAGGTGCTCTTCCATTGAGCTAGTATCCTTTAAAGAATTATCATACCATGTATACTAGTACTTTCCATTAAACATGATTTCAAGTTTTTCCATCTGTAGTTCAAAGGTTTTTTTGTTCATTACGACTTCAAATGGAAGTGACTTTTTTCATGCATTGAGTAGAAAATTCACATGATAGTGAGATGAAAAGGAGGTCTATTCACTATTTTATATGCTATCATATAATGCAACCACTAATAGTTGATAGAAAGGAGTAAAATCACTAAGGTTAATGACAGTGATGTATTAGAGACCCATAGCAGTGATCTATGCAATGAAGATAAAAAAAAATGATTTTTAAGTTGGTACTTTATAGTGGAAAGAACACTTGGCTACTAATATTCACTGTCATAACAGTAGGTCATAAAGTTCACCAAGAGCACCAATATCAAAGCAAAGGCAATATGTGACCATGCACCAATGAAAAGTAGTGATGTTAATGGAAAAATAAAGAACATGAAGGACATAGAATAATAGACATCATAATAATGATCAAAATGCATCAAAGATACATGGGAAGAATGTAGTCAAGTACAAAGCAATGAGATAAGTAGCAGTGTACAAGAGAATGAGAGGAGATTATAACAATGTCTGGAGATGGTCTTAGTGATACTATCTACCATAAAAAAAAAATGATTTCATATTGAAGATGATCCAAGAGGGTCATGTTATAATGAGGATAGATGGAGCATGAAGATAGTGATGTAGTCTAGGGATAGATATTTCATGTGGAGAAAAGATTATTGTTCCAAGCAAAGATATTATAAGGACAAAACTATATCATTGTCCTTATATAAGTACAATGACTGGTCTTAGGATTATACTCAGAATTAAAACATAAGGTAATTGTGCTTCATGGATCGATCTACTCAATGGTTCCTTTCTATTCATAGATGGATCATGCAATTCTCTTCAAACCATTTTCATCCTTTAGAGACATGTATTGTATCATCATTTTTCTCATTGTTTCAAAGTTACTTTCACTTTTTTAAAGTGCGCCTTCCATCATAGATAGAGAATTCATTAGTAATGAAGTAGATAGAAAAGGTAAATGAGTATCAAAAAAATGACAAGAACCTCTTCTAGGGATCATATCCATCATGGTTCCAAGATCTCTTGGTTATCCTTCAATTGTATTCATTGTTCATGGACTTTTTGGTTATCCTAAAATCATTGCAGTCCATGAGACCACATTTTTTTGAGGCATTTCATCAAATAGCTCAGGTGCCTTGTCAAATTTATATACATAAACTCGGTGAAGCTACAACTCTACATCATTTATGTTGTCAGGTGTACAACAGTAATAGGCAAGTTATGATGATTTAATTGTAGAACTACTAGTCCATGTAAATAATAGAGAGTACATATTTGATGTTATGAATAGAGGATCAAAGCAAGAACAACAATCATGAAATTGATAAGACATGGACATAAAGGATACAGAGACAAAGAACACAACAAAGGAAATCATTATCATTGAAGCACGGTGATATGCTAGTAAAATAGAGATTTCCAATAAGTGTAGACAATGGAGATTAGAATGACAGTCAATAGAGATGTAGTCAATGAGCTGAAGACATTGTGTTGTGAAAAGAGCATTGATATTCATATTAATGAAATCAATGATGAATGAAATGGAGAACGTAGATTTTTGGTGTTAATAATGGCTGCTTCAAACAGAGATAATATAGATGTTGCACAAAGCATAAAACAATTTTCATTATAAAGGAGTAGCACACTAAGATCAAAACATAGTAGTTACTTAATATACTAGGTTTTCAATAGGCTATTTACTTAAATGATGTCTAACATGGATCTTCTTTAAAATGTTGATCCCTATATAAGAACAGTCCTGGCATACCTTTTCAATTGCATTTACTAAACGTCGACACATTCCTTGGCGTTGGTAATGATGTCAAGTTCCAATAACTAGAGGCATCTCTGCTAAACCGGCTCCATGGATCCTGTGTCACGATGTCAAGTTCCAATAAGAGAAAATACAAATATAGATAAATAGAATCAAATGTATAAACTTGTATTAATAAAAATGAATAAAAATTTAAAAAAGAATAATATTAATACATACATACATCCTATATTAATATGTAAATTATCAATACATTTCTTCAAAATAAATCTAAAACTAAATAAAAATTATCACAAATAAACAAATTTCACCAGACTGCTTCAAAAGATTGACTATATGATTGGTAGATACCCATATTTGTCATGATCTTCTTTCATCTCCTTCGCTCCACCAGGCATTAAAAATGGTATTACTACTGTACGCCATAAACAACTTAAACATTAATAAAATTATATCAACTGCTAGTAGCTTCTCTGACATACTGTGCATATTTACAAAAGCTTTGGGTTGGTGTGAATTACATGTTATGCAATAGTGGAGCTTCTTTTCCTATTATTGTGTTTGTGTATGAAAAAAGGTTAATATGCAAACAAGTTATGCAATGGCATAACTTCTTTTGCAATTATTGTGTCCTTGTGTACTCTCCATGTATCTGGAGAGTACAAAAAGACACAATAATAGGAAAACAAGTTATATGGACAAACATACATCACCATGCACCTAAGCCTTACAACAGGTTCTTTGTCAACTGCAAATCAGCACCTTATGAAAATAAGTTCGTGCATAATGACAAGCCAGCTAGCCACTCAAATCCTTCTCAATAACTTACTACACTATTTGTTCATCTTGAAAAATATCTGGAATGTAATAACAAGAAAAACACAACGCAAACTCATTGTCTGTAAAGACAATTTCACAAACCTGCACACGACTCCAAAGCAAAGGGACTACAGCTTTTGCACGGCTTTTCACATAGACATTTGACCAAAGAGGGTTTGTAGGAAAATCGATAAGCAAAGTATCAGTGAAAGTTGACAAGTTATTATTGCTAACAACAAGGCTCTGTGTAACTGCATCAAACATGGTCCCAGCAGCACCTGCATTTTCTGTACAGCCTCGACTCTCTCCATCCGGTTCAAAAGAAAAAGCATGCGAACCAAGTTAGAATCCCAATTAAGTCATAAAGCACAAAAAACTTCATATTCTGACAACAAAAAAATATAATATTTAGGAAGTGCTTTATTAGCAAGCAGATAAGAAACAAAAAGTGAAGATTACTTAATTTCTAAAACAGATGGGATCTCTAACATCAGATATTAAATTTAAAAATTAGATTGTGAGATTTATGATCCAAAGATCCCAAGATAGTAACGGTCATTGAGACATATTTTGTGCCCGTCTAAGCAGGTGTCCTCTCATAATAGAGTGCTCCATGTTTCATTCATATTCTTCATCAATGAAAATAATATATGATAAATTCATTCAGGAAAAAGCTGATTAGGATGGCTTAGGACAAGAAACAGGTAGAATTTTTGGAACCCCACATATTTGTTAATTTCAACAAGTTCCCCATTTAGATCATTAAAATATATTCTCTTAATAATAGAAGTCGGATAAAATATTATTATATTGTGTAAACAAACCACTTATGTTTATTTTCCTGTTCCCAAACAATCAAAACATCTTAACAGAAAGGCCGTGTGCTACTCAAGTCAATTTTATTGCAAATGTGGGCAGATTCCAAGAGGCAGGTTCAATATCCAAGTTAATAAATATATTCATGATTTGGTCATTACCTATTCATTCCCGTTCTCCTGGAAGCTTACTATTCAAAAGCAGAATGAAAGTTAAAGCATATTTAAAAGAGATTAAAATTTGAGAAAGACAAAAAAAACTAGGTGTTAATTATATTATAGAACTTGTGTTGTCAAATCAAAAACATGTTCAAAAGATTGCGTAAAGCCTTCTATATACAGAGGCTATCTTAGTTAACCAAAGATCATTATAATCCCCCTAGATAAAAGAAAAATACCACTTCCCTCAAAATACTATTTTTCCATATGAAATTTGGAAGGGAAACAGTATTGGGGCATCTAACAATTAATAATTAGAAGAGATGGTTTTGATTGTGAATCATATATGCCATTATGGACACAAGCGGGTCAAACTTGTTCATTTTAGAATTCTCTGGTTTTAGATGCACTGCTAGAAACAAAGTTTGAAAGTCTCATATAAAATGGAAAAAGACATAGACTACACTTGCCACACAAAGATGTAGACTAGCATACAGGAGTTCCGTGTATTGAGCTTGAAAAGTATTCTTGGAACGGCAGATATGCTTTATTTCTCTTTCTGAAGGTAACTTGATACAGAAGAAAATATACCCATACAATAACCTAGAAAGTAATAGCCAATAATCTGTGATGCATGAATTATGTTTAATTAAAAGAATCACAATTAGCATTTTTCATTAGACAAAAACTCAACTGTTTCTCAGGTAACGATTTTTTTTCCTTAGATAATAGAAAAGGAGAAGAAACTAACCATGCACAAAGATATTCAAACTCTCTTGCCTACTGTAGCTCTTTATGGAAACTCTGCCACCGCCTCCACCAGCCCATCCCTTACCTCCAGAAGCACTTATCGTGCCAGTTCCCTTTCTACACAGGGCAAGAAATGAGTATCCTCAATGCTACAATCAATAGTAGTAATATAAATGTAAGCAAAGAAAGTGCATCCATGGTTAGTATAAACAATAACCTTAAATTTGAAAATTTGAAAATTTGAAAATGATCTGTACTAAACTACCAAAGCATTAAAAAGATTTTAGATTTTCTAACATGTTTACATCCTAGAGAGAATAATGACTTACAGCAAAGATACTGAAAAATGCAAAAGAATATCTACTCAGCAGTCGCTTGGGTTAAAATTTCTTAAATTTATTAATATCTATCTTGAACAAAATATGCCAAGAGAATGCAGACCAATATCAACGACTGCGTCATTCACTCAGAGTAGCGCTTCTACACAATATATACCTGGAAGCATCTACAAGATTGGACTACTTTCCAACCCTAGGAAAAAGTGCCTGATGGTTGCCAAATATAACAACCATAGGCAACTAAAAATCAAATCATGTGAACTAGCCACAAGCCTACAAGGATTTAACATAAAGTCGGTTCAAAAAAAGAAAGTACAAAAATAAAACAAGTAAAATTTAAAAGTACAAAAATAAAACAAATTAAATTACTGTATCCTACACCCCACCCCCCCAAAAAAAGGAAAATCAACTTCCAGATGACAATTGAAAACAAAATGAAATAAATGCTTTCACTAGGTGGTAGGGTAAGGTGATGTCCCTAGCAGCAGTACATCAGCATCTACTAACATGGAACGTGTAGTTGAAGCATGTAGAACAGCTGCTCTTAGCTCATAGAGCTCAAATGATGGGTGGCAATAACTTCATAGTAATTTGAGGCTTAATTCATGTGTCTCCAGTGAGTTTCATATGTACCTAATCATTGGCTTTACCAGTACCATAAATTTTCTTTTCAAGCTGCTCAATTTCTTCTTTAGCTGTTGCCAGTTTTGTTTCAACAGCTTCCACCTTTGTTTTTGCAGCTTCAGTGTGTTGGTTTGTTGACCCAATTGGTCCTGGAGCTACTTTTACTGATCCTCCAACTAATCACATAAATTTTCACAAGTTAATATTACTTGATCAACTTCCACTAAAGCCTTAAACTGTGCACTTATCTGAAATTGCAACATAAGATACCAATAGCCAAAATAATAGTCTATTGAATATAAAGCCGCCATGATGTTTCCATCTGAACCTCTAAAGGAGGCCAACATTGGTTCAAAAAAATCCAATGAACTCTATGTGGCACTCCTCTCAACCAACTTCTAAATTCACAAAGCCTCTTGTATGACCAAGGGAGACTGTGTGCTATCCAATTCCTCCACAATATCAGCCACTTCTAGCATTGCATGGGCCATAGGCTTCAAACTTAGAATAAATTGTTGTAAAGTCCCTACTGGGATCAGCGGGATCTAGCTCTAGAAGTTTTATAAAAAACCTCCCACAAATTGGATGCAAGCATCCCTATGCCACATAATGCATTCAAAGCCAACACAATTGATACCTGTAGCATGCTAGCTTTTCTGTTAGGAAGATGCAAAACAAATATAACCTCACCAGGTGGATGTGATTTATAAGCTTCAGTGAATGTCTAAGGATGAAACTTTCATGTTTGATTTCTCAAAGTTTAAAGAAAAAAAATTTCATGATGAATCGATCAACTTTTTCCAATAGCAAGATTTCCAAATATTCCCCATACATAGTCCACTTGGTTCTTTATCAGAATCAGAAGTATTGTGGGGATCTGAATTTAGAAGTAGCAAGGACAACTCAATGAAGAGATTGTATAACTCAGTGTCAGCATGGACTCCTATACTTTCTAGAATGCCTTCATACTAAGAGTTTACAGAAAAGCAACTAATTCACTCCATAGCATTGATTATTGGTGACGATCCTCAAAGAGGAAGTGTCACCTAGTAGCTGGAAGTCCTTTGAATTAATACCCACAAGCAGAAAATCATGTCTCCTTGA
This sequence comes from Chamaecyparis obtusa, assembly GCA_027943335.1. Classification (NCBI taxonomy): domain Eukaryota; kingdom Viridiplantae; phylum Streptophyta; class Pinopsida; order Cupressales; family Cupressaceae; genus Chamaecyparis; species Chamaecyparis obtusa. The sequence continues at coordinate 8,367,632 of BSBK01002152.1, read as the reverse complement.
AATACATGCCAAAATATAGTTTCCTAAAAGTAAAACCATGAACTTTTGACTTTCCATAGAATGATGCTCATTGTCAGCCAACCACAAACAATTTATATTCTCAATCCTAACAGGGCAACAATCATCTTCCTGAGCAATCTGATGACAAGCATGAAAATCAAGATCAACTCTTTCTTCAAATGATATCAAGTGGAGTTTATCCAAATATAAAATTATCACTATCCATGACCTTTTTGAAACTAAAAGTTGCTAAAAAACTAATATAGAAGATGTGTACAAATAGATGTAAAAAGTTGAAGATGAATTTTTCTTGAAGGCGGACTTACCAATAATGAAGATTGTCAATCAGGCACTATCTTCCTACAGAGACTGGGGACTGAATTCCCTATTATCAAAATAGTTGTTCCAATTCTAGCATAAGATATGGCAACATGTGATTTTGCAATTACTCTGTTCAGGCTTGCCTTCATGAGATTCTCCCAAATATAATTGTTTCTTGTGATCAGTTTGCTCAATGTTATCACTCATTAATGGCAAAGCATGTCATTTGCCTCTTCTCATATCTAGTTTGGAGATTGAGCTCCTTTGTGGCTGAGTACTAGAAACACAAGCAGTTAGTTCAAACTTCTACCATTGTCCAATACATTTGGCAGTCTGTAATGCCCCAAATCAGACACATGCAATATTTTATTATAAGTTTTTTAATTTTATGAGACAAAATCAATACACACACTGATTACAGTTTTTTAGCCCTTAGTTTGCTGATGTCATCAAACAGTAAATCCTAGGAGGATAAAATGCTTAGTCCAGCAATATAAAATCCTTACAAATTTATTCTATTTTATTGCAGCTGATCAGAAAGTACAGAGATAATAAATGGCAAAAAAATATTCTTCTATTAATTTTTTTATCACACAAGCTGCTGTATGGCCTGGGACAGAGACTCAAACTGCTGCAATATGTCAGAATTGCTAGAAACTCCTATTTACCAATGGAAATAGCCACATATAATATTTACAAATTTTCTTTGAAATCCTAGATCGTATGGTAGCTTGCTGAAGATGTATGGCTGGTTGGTGAAGTCTGATTCCCCTTGAAACCCTTGCAAAATTGTCAAAATTGTTGTCGGGATAATTGTATGTACGGGTTATTATATTAGTAAAGTATTATGTTACTCTCGGTCGTTAGTGACCGAGAGGTTAGACAGTTACGTCACGATGTTTCGGTCGTGGCCCTTCGGGTACTTTATATACTCTCTCGGAGGTTGGACATAGGATATTATGGTATGATCATTACGATGTAAATGTACTTGCCAATATGGAATGATTAATGAAAGTATTTATTATTCTAGGATACATTCTGTGTTTATTATATTTCCTATACTATGTCTGTGCAATACTAAGTTTACCCCAGCGGGCAAACATCTGGCGCTGTTGCCTAGACGTACTCGGGAAGAGAGTTGAGGGAAGGATTTATGCCCAATGTCTTAAATAAAGATAGAAATAAAAAGGCACGAGATGACGAAGGGGAAGCCGCACAGAAGGCTTTGATCTCCGCGCAACAGCGTGAACGTCGGTGTAGGCTGAGGCAATTTGCCAAATACCAGCTTGCCGGAGGGTTGCCTGAAGGGAACCCCGAAAGTGGTACGGAAGGTGCAGGGGCCAACTGGGAATCGTTCATCTTGCCGGAACATCGGAGAGTGCGGAGTAGAGAAGAACTACTCGAAGAAATACGACTTAGACAAGTCTTGCTTCAAGAAGAGCGAGACCAATTTGAAGACTTGAACCGCACGTGGCGTGCGGAGGAAGGGAACTACGAAGGTGAGTGCATTGCCGAAGGCACACGGAAAGGTACGACCAAAGGCACACGGGAAGGTATGACCGAAGGCACACGAGAAGGTACAATCGAAGGCACATGAGAAGGTACGACCGAAGACACACGGGACGCGCATGCAAATCCGCCATTGGAGCCAACGACTCCACACAATACGGTTCCACCTGCTACACAAATACAAGTACCATTAGTAATCAGCCAAGGGAACGTGGGCGCCAGTTCTAGCACAAGAGGTGCAGGAGCACAAAATCCACCGCGCACGCAACAACCAAAATCAGCCCGACCAACCATGGCGGCACATAAGGAGAAGTTGCCAAAATTCCACGATGATGGAAAGGACGATCCAGTATGGCATTGCCGTATGTGTGAAACCATCTGGGCAGCCAACGGGGTGACTGACCAGAACGAATGGATGAGGTAGTTCCCCGCCACACTGAGAGGCGTGGCTATTGACTGGTACGCAGATATAGATAGAACGAACATAACCACATGGGATGACCTGAAGGAGGGATTCGAGAAGGAATTCTGGCTACTACGAGATGATAATGAGATAGTCTCAGAGATTTATGGAACGAAGCAAGGGAAGAGGGAGACCATATGAGCGTATGGCCGCCGGCTAAAGGAATTAGTCGGAAAGATGGAAAGCCAACCGGCTGACGGCCTAAAGAAGAGGTGGTTTGTCAAGGGCCTGAATCCTAAGCTACGACGGAAGATGAAAATTGTGCCTCCGACATCCTACAATGATGCATACAACTAGGCCATGGACCTGGAAAGCGAAAATAAGACGGCCAAAAAGAAGAAGAATAGATCTTCGTCATCTGAAGACGATACGTCCGAAGAGGAGAGTAGCAGTGACGGGAAGCCGAAGAAGAAAGTCACGGCCCTTCAGAAGGATATGAAACGAATGTTAAAAGAGTTTAAGACAATGAAGGGGACAACAAGCAAGGATGATGAACTGTGGTGCACGGATTGTAAGGAGAGCGACCACACGAAGGGTGCCTGTCCCAAGAAGGCATTCTGTGACATCTGCCAGATTATGGGACATTCTACGAAGGAATGCCCATACAATCTGAAGGCGCGTAACCAGCAAGTGCTCTATATACAAGAACAACCATCCACATTAGGGGGGACGAAACCAAACAATAATGCATCTTTAGGAGGTTACCGTGGCAACTGGCGAGGTGGAGGAGGGAACAATAATAATTCCACCCGTAACAGGGTCCAATATGACGCGAAGGGACACCCAATGATCCAATGTAGGGCATGCAACCAATGGGGTCATTACGCAAGCGAGTGTAACAATAATGATGCTCCTCAGTAGCTATGTCGGTGGTGCAGCCCTGGGGACAATGAAGATGCTAATTGTCTGAAGTCTGGCATAGGGGCCAATCTGATTGATATCGAAGGCAACACACGGATTAAAGAAGCTATACTTGCTCTTACTCGAGGGAAAGCGAAGGAAGCCCGCTACCCCCATCCCCGAACGGAGAAGCAGAGAATGGTGGAGGCAAGGGAGGAAATAGAAAGGGCGATGAAAGCCCAACGGGGAGAGACACATGAATCATCCGGACCCTATTGCACAGATGCGGAGAGGAACATTGTACGATAGATGCTTCAACTGGAGGTGCCTGTCAAGCTGGAGGACCTCCTATACACCATGCCTCAATTGGGGACAGTGTTGTTGGGTACAAAGGTTGATAAACCCAAACTGAGACACACATATGCTTCTGTACCGGGAAACTCGGTGACAAATCCAATGCTGCTCGCCGTCAACAATGGCAGACATCCAGCCGTGGTGGAGATGGGCATCCTGGGCACCATCCTAACGGATACTATAGTAGACGGCGGATCCAGGGTAAACGTCCTCCCAGAGGACACATGGAAAAAGCTAGGAAAGCCCACTTTGTGGCCACCTACGTTTAATTTGTTAGGTGCCGATCAGCACGGGATTAAACCCCTCGGCATGTTGATGGCACAGCAGGTCACCGTGGGTGCACAACCTTTTGTGCTCGACTTTGTGGTCATCCCGTTAAAATAGAAAGGGTACGACGCCATACTCGGAAGAGGATGGTTGGTGGCAGCAAAGGCAAAACACAACTGGAAATGGAATACACTCTCGATGGAGAGCGGAGGCAAGAAATTTACTATTGATCTCCGGACCCAGTTGGTGAGCGAGGAACTTGCCTCTTCCTCGAGATCTGAATCTGAAGGGGAGAATGACCCACGAGACGAAGGGAGAGAGGGGATGGATCCAAATGCCGAAGGCATATTAAAACTCGGAGGATGCTATTCGGAAGATGACACAGATTCACTAAATGGATTGTTCCATTGGCAGCAGGAGGACTATGAGATGTTCTCACCCTCCTGTAACGTATTAAGCGTCGACGAAGAGTAGCCAGATCCATATCCTCCAGAGTACGGGGAGTATAAGGAAGGAGAAGCTACAATGGACACTGTACCCGCACATCAGTTTAAAAATAAGGAGGCTATGAAGTATGAAGAACCGATGGTGAAACCTTTGAATTTGGGTATGGAGATGGATGAGAGAAATCCAAAAACCATCGCCACGAGAGACGACTGGAATCTTGTGTGGAAGACTGTAACCTTCAAAGTCTTGATTCTCCTTCTTCTTATGTACGTGCAAGAGGCTGTGGTCCCTATAGAATTTATGGTTCCAAACCTTTGGCTGGCCATTGAAAATGGACTCAGCCACAAGGAAAGCTTGAGGGAACAGCTGCACAATGAGATTAAGCGAGGAACATGTCGGGAAGTCGGCTATGACAGGGCTGTCAAGTTATGGACTCTCGACAAACGGATACATGACGCCATCAACGGGACCAAATTGAAACCTTCCCTAGAGAGGATGGACCAGAGAGGAGGGATAGAGCAACCGAGAGGATGGAAAATGACTCAAGTGGTCATGCAGGTGACCCAAGAGCCATCCATACAGGTGACCAGAGAAGCCTCCAGACAAGAAATTGAAAAACACCCGTACGGCTATGCATGACCGTACGGTGGAGGAAAAAAAAAGAAAAAAAAAAGAAAAAAAAAGAAAAAAAATGGCACCACACGGCACCGTACACCGTACGACATTATAAACCATCGTACGATACTGTACGGAATCAAACAACACATAAGTTAAAACACCGTACGGAGCCTATATGAAACCGAAACCATTGAAAGTTTTTTGTAGATGGCCGTACGGTTCCGTACGAACAGGAAGACAAAGAAGATGTGAATTCATTGAAAGTGTGCATAGCATTATTAACAGTACGAACAGGAAGATGACCGTACGGTACCATATGGTACGTAAAGACAATGATGCCACCGTACGGAGAAAATAAAGTACATTTTGCCAGCATCGGCCGTACGGCCATTGGCGCATACAAGGATTGGGATATCCATCGTACGGCACCGTACGGACTGGGAGGTAGGTTGTTATATGCCTCATGCAGAAACATTGCAATACCGTACGGTCAAAAGACTACCATGCACGGAGAAGAGCTTGGACACCGTACGACCAAGGGGATCATAACGCCATACGGCATTGAAAGGTAATACCGTCCAAGGAATGTACAGCTGCATTTAGGTCTAAGATTTAAAAAGTAAATTCGGCAGACTTAGGGAAGTTGAAACATACAATTCCGTACGGGCAAAGGAAGAAGAAGATAGTCATTGATGGCAAGGGTTGACAAACATTAAAAATAAAAAATAAAAAATAAATGACGACAAATCAAAACAGTTCAAAATGAATAATGTATGGTACCGAAGGGTAGGACATAATGAGGTAGTAAGGAAAACATAAGCACTTTATAGAAAAGAGTATGGGATCAGAAGAAAATCACAAAATGGTGTGTTCCATAGACTTCTGTGTGGGTTTGAGAGTGCTAAATTGGTCTTGGCGGCGGGGGCGCTGCCCCTCGACCCCGCCCTATACCGCAACAGGGAGCGCGCCTGGGGCTCTACCCCAGGACCCCGTGGGGGTGCTGCCCCTCGACCCCGCTGGGGGCATTGCCCCCTAGACCCCCAGTCGGTTCAGTTATCAGCCCTTGGAGAGTGTGACCTGTTGATGAGATCAGAGCTGCTACAGGCATGGAGTGTCTGCATGCCGGAGGTGAAGAGAGCACTGGAGCAAGTCTTTCAAGAGGGGTACTACGCTTTGAGGCACTTGGAGTAGGTGTTGGCTGGACGTGAGACTGTCTTGGTGGATGCATAGAGAGCTCGGGAGGAGCTAACCACCCAGTTGGAGGCAATAGAGCAACACTTGGCTTAGCGTACCCAGGAGTTGGAAGCAGAGAAGTTGGCACGGGTGGCTATCAAGGTCAGATTGGCTAGGGAGACAGTATGGTGTTAGCGGAGGCTATAGCTGAACAGTATGTTTTGGAGACAAGTTTGGTGCAGGCATGAGAGGAATGGGATGTGACAGAAAAGACCTACTGGATGCAGCATTGATGGGGAGGGCGGCACTTCATCTTTTCAGGGACGCCCCTCTGCCCCTTCTCAGTGATTTTCTTCTTCTATGTGGGGTATTTCATCTCCCTATTGTTGTAAGTTGTCGGAGATGACTTGTTTTTTTGGGGGGGATGATGTTGTCGGGATAATTGTATGTACGGGTTATTATATTAGTAAAGTATTATGTTACTCTCGGTCGTTAGTGACCGAGAGGTTAGACAGTTACATCATGACGTTTCAGTCGTGGCCCTTCGAGTACTTTATATACTCTCTCAGAGGTTGGACATAGGATATTATTGTATGATCATTACGATGTAAATGTACTTGCCAGTATGGAATGATTAATGAAAGTATTTATTATTCTAGGATACATTCTGTGTTTATTATATTTCCTGTACTATGTCTGTGCAATACTAAGTTTACCCCAACGGGCAAACAAAAATATGTTGGTAAAAATCAGACTTTTCTTGGAAAAACTACCAATATATCAAAATATCCATTTTGCTAATGAATGACGACTGAAATGATGTGGAGAGATGCTGATATGACTGATCTCATTTTCAAGATGACTGAATTTCTCTTCCCAGTGTAGTGCTCAGCTAGGATAAGCATCTGTTAATAATGTTGGGTGATGTTATTCTATTTGTTGTTTGAAGTGGTAGATTTCTAGGCAAAGTAGATGGATCTTTGAGTTTGGTTTGGGTGCTAGGCATAGGCTTCTTGTTGCAAGGTAGTCATGGTATTTTATTTAGGATCCCGGATAGTGTGTGGGGAGTTATCCAGGGACACGCTTAAGTAGGGACCACTCCGGACCAAAGTTTGAAGGGATATTCAATTGTGATAATACAATTAATTTGCAGCTGGTAAAGGCCATTTTAGGGAAGGAGGGCTTGGTTGATACTGGATGCATTAGGTCACATGCTATGACTCTTGTTGAGTTTAAGGAGAAGCTTTCTAAGGCAGTTGTGAATGAAGAAATTAGGGCTTGTCAGTTGGAGCTCTTGATTAAGGTCAAAGATGAGGAAGATGAGCCGGAAGGAGATCTTTTCTCTATGAGCCAAGGTATGTAGTAATTTGATGTCAACCCACAAGTGTTCAGCTTGAAGTTTACATAATGCAGCTGCAAGAAGAATTGCATGAGTTGAGGGTAGATATTAAAGTTTTGGAGGAGCTCTTTCAGGACCTAAGAATAGCAAGTAGCATATGCTTTTATCTTTTTATGTTTAATAATTAATCATTCATAATGGTGCTCTGAATTGTCTAGTGGCTTCACAATGCCCAAATTGGAGAATGGTCTGCTGACAAGGGTAGTGCAGAAACCAGAGATTATCAAAGGCATCAAGGTGCACTGAGTGGCACTGGATTATGGTACTTTTGCACAATAATTCCCATCTCTAGGAATTGGTTGCACATTGGAATACAACTACTCCACATAGCTATTGTGCTAAAGATCTTTTTAGTTTATATGAGTATCTATTCCAATGTTTAACTTTTCTCTAGCCATGGGTTTTAGTTTTCTAGGTCTCTTCTGTAAGATGTTTTCCTGTTAGGGCTGGTTCTGCATGATCTGCTCTGTTTTGGAAGACAGTTTTTAAATCCCATCTTTGAGTGTTTCACTGTCAGTGTTTGGATAAGGCTGGCTATGTAATCTTCATGTTGTTCTTAATGGTGTCTATACAATAATGATGTTTGTACAATGAATTCTATAAATGGGCTGGGACCCCATTAGTAGATACCTAAAAAAGAAATTTCAATTTTAATACATTGGTCTTGATATAGGAAACCATGAGAACCTTCACTCAATAAAGTTTGTAAGTAAACCTTCATGTCAACATTTCAAAGCAATCTAATATACCTGCTTCAGAAAAAGTGCTGCAGTGATAGAGCCACCTGGATGACCTCTAGTGTTTACCATATCTGCTATCCCTGATTTCATGCTTTACCAGTAGCTTTCCTCCAGGGGCATTCTCCAAAAAAATTCTCCTGAAGCATCTGAAGCTTTAGATATTTCTTGTGCCATGTCATCATTGGGAGTGTACATTCCTGGAAATACGAAGAGTTTAATAAGATAATCTTGTACATAGGCTTATTGTCTACAATATACTGTTTACACAAAAGCTTATTGTTTGCAATATTTCTGTTTATACACTAAGCATCATTTTATCCATACAGATATCTTCAAAGACAATGCTAAATGTTGACAAAGCATCATTTTATCCATACAGGTGTCTTCAAAGACAATGCTAAATATTGACATCTGCAAAGTAATTAGAACTGCTGATATCATATGCCAAAGTTTTTTTTCATTCAATGTTTTTCCCTACACATCTTAAAGCCAATTTTCCTAAAAGATCATATCATCATGATTCGTAATTATAGACAAAATTCAGAAAAATTACTGGATGAAGAGAAATTCCTGAATGTTTTCACAGATCATTACAACATTTGTTATTTGATCAATTCAAAGCTTGTATACAGGCACAAAAATCTGGATGAGATATTTGAATATAGAGGTATAGAAAATTAGAGATAATTAAAAACATGACCACATTGGTATATAGAAGGATCCTGATTAATGCATAAATCATTTCAAAACAACCATATATAAGAGAATGGATAGAATTGTGAGGTGAAGGATTGTGGCTGTTGAAGTTAGTCACCATGAGTACTGCTTAAGAAACTTTAAGAAATCAAAGAATACAAGATTGAGAAAAAGTTCTTGCAATCCATCAATAAGCATATAAAAAATAATGAGGTCTTTTTGTTAATACTTGTGGCCTTTTCGGAAAGATCAATAGCTGAGATCAACTCCATTTGGTGCAGCAACTCATAAATCTAAATCTGATAACTATACTTTAAAATTTCAGAATTAACTACAAAATTATTGCCATTTCCTTCCTGTACCTGCCTAGCTGCTTGAGATCAACTCAATGTTATAAACTTATTGTGTGAAGTGTTCATCTTATTGTGATCAACTCAATGTTTTAAACTTGGTCATACCTAGAGCAGTGAAGCATGACATGATTTTCATCCTTTACTTCTCCTTCATTACATGGCATAACATACTAGAGACTGGTATTCTGGGTTTCAATTTCCCTGTTGAAACTGCTAGGTTCGATGTGAGTTTATCCTAAGCCAACAAATTATAAGTATCATTGACTGCTCCTAAACTCCAGACTTCGATAAGACAAAGTTATCCATTAGCATTCTTTCATCTAATTCTATCAAGGATGTGCTTTCTAGTAATTCCAGCAGAGCCCTCCTTCACGACAACTGTGCATTCTAGTAATTCCAATAGATTTCATATTCGGAATAATGGTGATGTAGAAATGTAGCAGGCTGGACATCATGAACTAGGGTCTTCTAGGGCATCTCTCTCCGTAATTCTTGTGAAATTATAACATAAGGTTTTTACTTTAAGCCAAGGAAGAAAAACTAATGCTTGATTATATGATTACAACAATGCTAATGGAAAGCCCTTCAGAGGAAGTTGTTCAGGTGTTAAAAATAAATGAAACTTTTTATGTCCTTGAACAAGATTTTCAAGATAAAATGTGAAGGAAAAATAAATAATCCTGCACAATCTTCAGAAGAGTGTAGAGAGGTTACTGTATTTATTGTTCTTTGTGATGATTTTAGTAGCCAATATTAATATCTACCTGATGTTGGATAATTTTTACCCATAATGTTTTTGATATATGAAACAGACAGCTTTTGACCTTATGTTTTTTATTACAAGAAGCCTGGGATAAGCTTAGAAGAAGGCAATCTTAATGTCTAACCAATGCGCATAATAGGGATAAGCCATTCAGGAATGATTGACATTAAGACTATCATAGTTTCATAGTTGTGCAGAGATGCAAATTGAAAAAGCAGAGAAAATAATTGTTTGGAAATTAAATACAAAATACTATATACCATGAAAGATACTCAAATACAAAATGTACTTCATTCTAGTAGGCTCTTCAGAAATAGGCTAGTCTTACTATTGTGTGTACACTTGCTAATTTGAATTTTTTTCATTATACAACTGCAAAAGTGTTAATTATCCATATGTTTAAGTCCTGTAGCTTCAAATCTATATGAAACCATTACAGAATTGAATTATTCTAGTTATTGTACACCAATCTATAAAATTAGGATTTTCTGGAAAATAATCAGGATCCTACAATTTAAGTATCCAGGGTGAACGCAGTTTTACTTAAACAAACAAAAACTTAACAAAAGTATCTGTCAGCTGCAAGTACTTGGAAGGAAGTTCACAGTAGCACAATTTTGTTAATTTGAATGGAAATGCAGTGAAAAAAGTGAGGAGACCAACCAAGTTCAAGCTGTGAGGTAAAAAGGATACACCAAAGAATATGGGCTCAATTGGAGAGCAGTGAAGTTGGTCTAATTCTTGAGCATAAAATTCTAAGACTCACACTTATTGAGATCAACCTCAGAAATTGCTCTAGCAGAGAAGCTATTATCCAGCACCTTAGTGGTCAGATAAAATGTCACCAATTCATCATCTATTGGATTGAAAGCTTCCATGATAATAATTTCACCCTATTCTATCTAACCTTTCCCTGAATGATCTTCCTAGCTATAGGACAAAGACCAAGATCAAGCGCACAAAAAAGCCCAAACAAAGCAAAAATGAAAAAGCACTTAAAAGCCAATTAGTAGGCTGCCTGACCTTCTTCTTCTGGCAATACAAATGTGAATATCAATAAACCCAAACAAGCGTAAGAACCTTTAAAAGACCTAAAGGAAACCCAATTTATGTTGTTGACTTGCTATGGACCAGATATATATAGTATTGCACTTGCAGTTGATCTAGAGACCATACCATAAATGAAAAACACTGTCCTGTCCAGGCCAGTGGTCTGTAGGTGTGCCAAAAATTACATGAAATTGCAGTTAATCTATCACTCTATGTCTATAGGAAATTATAGGCTAGTACTGTCTGTTAGAATGAAGTGAAAACACATGTACATGAGTGGAGACCTAGGGGTCTTTGACACTTCGTGATACCAGAAAAATAGAGGAACCCTTAAAAACTACAGATGCTAGCAAGCATCATGGGGAGAAAAGACCAATTCATCTTTTACCTATTTTTTCTTCTCCTTCCTAATTCTTGAAATTGATGGTAAAGAACTATGAACAGCTCCATGGTGATCCATTTTTCTTCCCTGACACAAAAACCGTTACTTCAATCTTTCCCTTGTATTTCAAGAAATTGCTTTGTTTTTGTTAGTCCTTTTCTCTGCAAACCCCATTTCTAATCAGTAAATTTGATTTCGCTTAAATTCAAATGCCAGCATACCAAATAGGCATACAAAATAAATCTGTGGTACTAATTTGCTCATGGCCTTCATATATCCTTTTAGAAAATAGTTTGTAATACAGACCTACCTACAACCACTCGGGCTTGTAAAAATACCTTGTCTTTTGAACCACACATTCCCAAATTCCCAAAAGAGGACACAACATAACCGCTAATTGGTATAATCTCATAGAGTACTTGGCTGAGAGTCTATACCCTGTTTCCAGTCTATTACCATTAAGGTTCTTCATTCTCTTCAATATTTGTGCCCTTCTAATAACCTAATTTTCAGGTCACAATCTGAGAATCAATAATAAACTGCACGGTCTACAACAACCTACTTTCACAACTGAAAATCTTGAAGTGGAATCCCATCCTGAAGACAACCATCTGTGCAGCTATGCTTCACAACAAAGCAAGGCAAACATTATCAGCACGTTCATGATCCAGATCAAGAACCACTTGGGCTAACTGATAAAGTGTTCTTGCTCAACTAGCCTAACACATTCCTCTTAACCTGCCCACCATATAATTATACAAGGCACAATTACATAGAAATTTGCCATCATAACCAAGAACAAAAAATTATTTATTGAAGACAATCAAGCAGTGCTTAGGGAATCTAACACTTGTAGAAACAATCTCCAGACAATTAAAAACACAAATTGATAACTTGTACAGATTGTTTTGGCCGTTAAAAATCATCTTATCTCATCTTATTGATACAAAAAAATGGGAATCGAACTACAGGCCTCCCAGAAGCAAAATATAAAACCCCAATTACGCCTAGGTCCAAGTTTTCCCAGAAGAAACCAATGCAATGAAATAAACCATTGGCATTAATTTTATCAAAAAACCATGTTTTCATTCAAACTTTGTGACCTTGGTCCCTTCTTGTGCATGTATTCAATTACAGTCAATCAGATTTACAACCGCTTTGCAAAGACTTTAAAGTTAGATTCAATAGTCCATCAAACCAGTTTCTCATTACCACATGAGTATTCTGTATAAATTGAATATAGTCTACCACATAGATAGCAAACACAAAAGACAAATGAAAATAATTAAATACGAAGACCCACCTAGTTTCACAATACTATCTCCGAAAACTGGCGGTATCCCCTGCAACTTTTCTTCCGCTCTGCAACTTTTGAGTGCTTCAGCTGGGCAACAATACATCAGCATGCCCAGAAGGGAAGTAAGTCCGTAATCCAAATATGTTAATCTAATCATTGGTTTAAGTGAATACATGCTGGAAAAAGGTACGTTCTCTCCTTGTAAATGGAGACATACAAGACTCATAAAGTTAACATTAAGAAACACATTAAAAGTTTAGTATATTAGAGCAGGACCAAAGTCTTATTTATGGATCATGAGAACTAAATGTTTAATGCTTATATCAACAGGTTCAAGAAACCAGTGACTATTACACATTAGGGAAGCATTGACTGTTACTACAAAGGTTGGTGGCATCTTTAAGGGTTACTTCATCCTTAAAGATAATCCCCATATGTGTTTGTGTTAATCTAATCAAGTTATTAAGCAAATTAATCATTTCCCTTGCAACCTTTTGTGTTTTTGATTTGTGCTACAATTCAAAATCAGTCAAATAATATTACTTTTTGTATATCCAAAATCTTAACAAACACATTACTTCCCTGTTCTAAATGGGAGACCTCAATAGACCATACAAACATGAAGTTTTTATAAATAAAAAATGACGGGTCAATTTGGCTACTGTGGAAAAAGAGCATGCATATTCTCCAGCCCAGAATGACCCTACCTGCACTTGGCAGGAACTACGCAGCCCTGCAACCCTTATTTCAATGTAAATGCATTAACTTGCTTGGAAAAAATCAGTTTACAACATCACTACACTTGGATGAACTGCATACGAGTGGCAGTATAACATAAAATTTTCATCTTTTTTTTGATGTTTTGATACTGATGATCGTATTTATATTGATTATAGATTTTTAAACAAAATTGCAATCAAGATCAAATATCCTTCAATGAATTGACAACTTATTAGGTCAACATATACATGCCAAGAACTTCACCAAGTTGGATTTTTGAAATCTAGCTATCATTCATGAGGATAAAGGTCATAAAAATTGCTTTCACAGGTTCAATGAATGTGTCATGTCCCTTGAAGAGCATGCGACTATACAAAAATGATATAATGGGAAAACCAGAAATGGTCTTCCAATAACTAATGTTTGAGGGCCCATTTTTGTACAGCAGCTTACCTAGCAAGTCCCCTACTTATAACTAATTTTTGAGGGCCACATCATCAAATATGGTGCCACACCAGCATGCTTTTTGTCAAGGTGTCCAAAACAACTCAAAATAAAAGTAAGATCAATTGTAGTGCATTAGGGGATCCCATACTTGTGCAGTTAATGAGGTATCACGTGATTGGTTTCTTTTTAGAAAAAGTGACACATTTCATTCAATTATGGGTAGTCATCATTAATAAAAAAAATAACTTTAAAGTCACAATTATTGGTACAATGTTGTCAAAAATATTGGATATCAAATTAGCAAGTGTGGACATTAAGTTAACAACTGCTATCAATGTAGTCATTTATACATTCATCACAGTTACAAAAAAGCCCCAAAACTTGCTTAAGATCAAGGATATTCTTGTAATATCCCTAACTGGAATATTAGATAGTCTAACAGATTTTAGAAAAGTAGAAGACAAACCCTAGTACTTTCTGTTCATCGAGATCTCAATGTGGACAATGTGAACAATTAGCAATCAAATTCACTTACAGGTTGCAAGCAACATAGTTTACTATTTAGGCAAACTTGTAAGATAAATATGTTGACTGTGACAAAATTCTTTCCAAAGTAATGCATGCAATTATACAACCAGAATTAAGAAGTGCGGATCTTGGAGGCTACACCATCCAATATCTATTACAATGTTAGTGCAAATATGAATAAGAGATCTAGTGATGAAAATTTCAGAGTCCACTTAAATGCCAATGCAAAACTATCTAGTGGGCCTTCCAGATTTACAAATTGAAATCAACTACAAATTAATTACCTTTCTAGTAGTGAACTGCACAAAAAGTTAAATATCAAATTATGAGAATGATAAAACTGGAAAATCAACAATCTCTTAAACTCACAGCTTATTATAAAGAAATATAGATGTAGGGAGTCATTAAAACAACTATGTTTAAATAAACTCAAATAAGTTTGATTCAGATAGGCATACAGACTATTTGGTGGTTGGAATGAGAATGTGCAGACAAGAAAATAGCAGAAATAACAATGCATTGACTGTATTATACTCCAGATATGATATTGACATCTGGCACACACAAAAATGAAGTTTGATAGCCCAAAAAATCAGACTCAGTGAGGTAGAGCACAAGTGTACAGCCTTCAATGATGATATAACTCATATAACACCCAAAAATAACCCCAAAACAGAAAGCATCAATCCTGAAATGCCTCTAATCCAAGTCTACTAAGGGTGCCTTATCTAAACAAGGATTTGCAGAACATGCCTTTGTTAACTTTGAAAGGAGCAGCAATTTAATCTAGCAAGTGTGGACATTAAGTTAACAATTGCTATCACAACTATTAGAACATGTTCAGGTATTGGTTCCTCTCCCCTAATTTGGTTCTATATTTCTAAATATTCAGTGAGCTATAATCAACTATGTAGATGGAAAACAAAAATCAATTTATAAAAATAATATTTTCCTTTGGCTTTTTCCATGGGTTGATTTAAAAAAGGATGCACATTACTTACCTGAATTCTTCCACCCTTGCCTAGCCAGAAAGAGAACAAATTTGATGAAGAGCGTTCTTCTTATCATCAATTGTATCTTTATTCTACTGGTCTAAATGGTTGTAATGTTTTTGGAATGCCTCAACCAATGGAACTCTCTTTCTCTGAGGGTACCGAACATCAGAGCGATCCACATCATAAAAGAGTGGGATCATGAAGCCGTTAGATTTACACATCCGGGATGCCTCCTTCAAACATAAAGTTGATTCTCTATAGTGCTGGAAAAATATGGCGATGCAAATGTCACTTGTTTGAATGGTTGTTTGCAAGGTGAAATCGATTTCTTTACCCTTCTCTAGTTCTTCACTGTTGTAAAAAAACCCTAAGTCCCATTCCAAAGAGAGATTCGTACAGATTCCAAAGAGAGATTCGTACTTTATGCCCTGCCATTGGCAAGCTTCGATATCAATAGGCCATTCTAATTTCTGTATCCCAAAGTTGCGCGTTAATATCTCAGAGGTTCGATTTCCTCTTTGAACTCGATTTTGGCATAGAGGGATAGAAAGAGTTTAAGGGGAGGGGGATGTGGAGAGAGATTGATTGCACTACTAATTCTAATATTTGCAAATATGATAGAGCTTGTTTTAAATTTTATTTAAAAGATAAATCACTTTTTATATTTTCAAACATTTGAATTAATCGGATTGACTCTTATATCAAAGCCTTTTAAAATAGTGATTTAAAAAATCTTTTTAATTAATAAATATTATACATATTCATAAATGATTTCTTTTAAATTAATATCAATATTTAAAATATATCAATTGCATAATAAACAAGTACCACGTAGTGGCTAGTACTTACCTTTAATTTTGTAATTAATTATAATTATAATTTATATTTAAAATAAGTTTTTTTTAAAAATCATAATTTCATTTCTATAGAATATATATTTTTATAATATTATAAGGGCTCGAATGATTTAGTGAATCAAAATGCCAATAAATAATTTTTACATGTTAGAAACTTTAAAAAAATTAGTTTAACTATATAAAATATGAAATATATAACAAAATAAATAATATCTTAATTTCTAATTGGTCCATACACATTGATTTAATCACTAGTTAAATTTAAAAATCCAAAAATCATTACAATAGTACTTGCTTAGCCTATCGACGAGTACTAATAAAATTAATCAAACCACAAGGACTCTTGTGCCCCAAAGCCCTAAAGGGTCCTAAAAGATGTATTCCAATATTTTTTTATTCTATTTTTTAGAAGATCTATAAGTTAATCTTATACAATTTTTCATATTTTTTCAAGCTATTTATAATAGATCTCTCGCTACACATTATATTTATAATAGATCTCTCACTACACAGTCCTAAGCACACAAATCCATCAAATTTAACACCTTTCAATTCTAGTATAGTTTAGTGTTTTTTAGTGTCATCATATGAGTTGCATTAAATCATAAATGGGGCTATCAAAATGCATTCTCAAACGTTTGTATGGTAGGATATGTGTTAATTAGATGCTTAAATTATTATATATTAATAATAACACATAAGTATATTGTGACATCGCTATTAGAATACATTATGTTTTGAGAAGAGTTTACATAAATGAAGAGGTCAATCTATTTATTAAAAATTCAGTATCGCAGACACCCCCTTAGTCTTGAAAAATCAGATGTGAAAAATTCTTACCTACCTTAGTTATTGGTCCTTAGCTACCCAACATCAAGATAAGTGTGTGGATCGTTCTTTTGATTTGACACTTCTAGTACTGGAGAGATTACCAAGCATTAGGGATTTGGAACCCACGTCTCAAATTACCAATAGGCTTGAAAATAAACAATTCTACATTGCCAACACTGTTTAATCACTCCACAATATTTTTTCCCCTCTTTTAACATTTTCTTTTCAATTTTAAAGTTTGTTAAGTGACATGTTTATTTTCCTTAACAAATATTAATATAAAAATATATTATTATTTTGTATCTTTTGTATAAATTTTTATTTTTATTTAATATTTTTTATATAATGTTATTAAAAATCATGTAATAGATATTAAACTAATTAAATGAAAATTGATAGATACAAAGGTCAATGTGGAGTTTTTTTAGAGCATGAGAAACCACTTCAAAACAGTACACCATGACTAGAAATTAGTTTCATGGTAACTAAATTATAAATAATCTATTTAGGGTGATGTGTAGAACTAGCTCTCAATTTTTTTGGTCTTTATTTTTAATTTAAGATAATTAAAATAATTTTAATTATAAATTTTAATTCGATATATTTAAACTAATAATTTATGTTTTAAGGACACAATGTTAATTTTATTGTAAATATCTTAATTAATTAGCTTTCAAAATAATTTCATACACTTATATATGCATTATATGCACCTCCATAATTTTAATTGAAAAAGGTTATTTATATTGATGCAAAGCATCCCACAACCAATAAGTCAAAATGCCTTTCCAAAAGGACAAAACAATGATTTCCAGAAGAGGTTCTGAAACCAATATCCCAAGACGACTTAGGCTTGCAATCACTTTCACTAAAAACTAATTATTTAGTCATTTTAGTTGTGATTTTACCTGATGACCAAATTGGTCATTTATTTAGTCATTTATATTTGTAGAACATTATCAGTTTTAGTCATATGACTAAAATTTTTAGTCACGTGACTAAAAAAATGGTAGAACATGATCAGTTTTAGTCACGTGACTAAAAATTTTAGTCACCTAGTCATTTATTTGCCAAATTCTACTAGTGCTTGGACGTGCAACATAAAAACAAAAATAATGAGAATCCACTTATATCTCAAGGTCACCATGTCCCATCTAATCGACATGTGACTACAAAGAAAGAAAAGAAATAGAGGTGTTCAAAAAACCACAAAGGTCCTCAAAAAGAAGAAGACAATCAAAAGCCAGAAAATAAAATAAAAAATAGATCTCAAAATCCATCTTATAGGCATTGTCATCAAAAGCACCTCAACATAAAGAAGAAAAAATCCAAAATCAAAAGCAATGTGGATTCCAAAAGGAAAATCAAAGTTGCCATTCAAGCTTCCAAAATTCTCATGCTTCCCTCCATTCCATCACCCTTGCCTCTCATGCATTACCCTCTTCACTCCATCTTGCCTTTTCCTAATGTGCATATCAACATCTCCTCATCCCTAATGACATGATTAAGAGAAATCTAGAACGTACTCTCCCTAAGCATTTAGAGCATGGGAAGTCTGACAGAGAGTTAAGATGCATCCACGAGGATATCTGTGGGTCTCACTTAAGTGACCTTTCCTTGAATATGGATCTCTCGACAGTTGGATACTACTGGTTCTGAAATTCTACAACTTCTCAGCTGACTACTACTACAAGATACTGTGTTATGAAAGATTACTACTAAAGGAGAACAGCTCAAAGAGCTTATCAATGCTCTTCACTTGAAGAAATTATACAGCTGAGACATTCTCTGTGTGCTCATGTACATATTTATTGGTCCTGAAAAAATCCAAAAAAATGATATATTGCAAAAAATCCTAAAAATTACAAAATGTCCTAAAAAAATGATCATCTTAGTGAAAACCTGGTAAATAGGCGCTTTGATGTATCTATTATCTTGGTGAAAACCTGGTAAACAGGCGCCTTGATAATAATAAAAAAAATAGAAAAAATGAAAAAATACAAAAAAAGTGAAAAGATAAAAAAAATACAAAAAAATGAAATACTAAAAAATATAAAAAAAAAATAAAAAAAGAGAAAAGTACAAAAAAAAATTGAAAAAGAAGAAAATATGCCATTGATGAAAACCTGGTAAATAGGCGTCATGGTAGCAAAAATAGAATCTCTGCCAAGATAGTGAAAACTTGGTAAACAGGCACCTCTTGTTTCCTGAAGCTACATCTCATCTCAGCATTGCTTGGCTCTTGGTTTCCTAGCATTCCTGCTTTAGTTTGCTTTCCCGCTTTTCCTACTTTAGTCTATTTCCTACTTTAGTTTGCCAACTCATGCTCTTGCTTTCAGTTGTCTTCGAGATTTTCCTTGACTCTTCATGGGTTGGAAATGGTTCACACTTGGGGGCACCTTCCTGGTCTATGGGGCATTTTCCTATCACTTTCGAAAGTTTTATTCATGCATCGATCACCAGCGGTTCTCGTTGTGTCTGCCTACTGATGCCTAGCTACTTTTGAGATCTCTCTTCTTGAGGATCTCTCATATATTGATCGCTAGTGGTTCCCACTGTGCCTACCTACTGATACCTAGCTCTCGTTCGAACCTCTCCCTTTTGGGATCTCTTCCTTACATCAGTCACCAATGGTTCTCACTGTGTCTGCCTACTGATGTTTCACTCATGTTTTATTCTCTCTTTCGAGAATCTTCCTTGTATTGGTCACCAGTGGTTCTCACTGTGTTCCCCTACTAATACTTGGTCCGCACTTCGATATCTTCTTGAGACTTCGCCTCTCACGACGGTCACCAGTGATTCTCACTGTGTTTGCCTATTGTTGCTATCCCATCGAGACTTTAAATGTTGTTCGCTTCCGATTTGACTTCAATCTGCTTGAACACAAACGTAAATTGAAACTGAAAATTGACTTTGTGTTCGTTTGAAGCATGCTAAGCTTTTCCTTTCTTGTTTGTTTTTTTGCTTTTTCATTTCCCCTCGAGCAAATCTAAGACGTCTTTTCTTGACTGAGAAATGTGAAGACTGGGGGCATGATCTTTCCTTTGCTTTCTGTTTGCTGGTTTAGTTCCAATGATCCAATGAATTCACATAAGAGGGGTGTCCATCTGTAAGAGCCTTCATCTCATATTGGATGGCCATGCGTACCTTGACTCCTTTTATATGGATGCTTTGGTGAGGTTGGTTCTTCTCCTTGTTTTTTTTGAGTGACCTCTTTCTGCTACAAGTAAAATTGCTAACGCTCGTCCTGCTAAGTGAACGTAAGGGTCACTGCGAGAAATCTTCAGAAAAAGAAGGAACTCTCACGTGTTTGGTGTGTTTGTTCGCGAGCAAAATTTAGGTCATTCTAGAAATTGTGCTTTGATGCTTATGTTAACTTGCTAAATCAAAAGGAATAGGTGTTCAGGTCATTCTGGCTTCTTGTGCCTTAATGCTTACATCTCATTCCGACAAATCTAAGACCTATGTCATATTCATATTCTCATGATTGCATTGCTAGTGAGGGTTGTATGACATCTTGCGAATGTCCCGTACCTAAAAGAACTCTATGATGATAATATGTTGAGTCCAACAACCAAGTCCTAGGGCTTGCATTTAGCTTAGGCTTGCATTTTCATTCTAGGCTTGCATTTTAGTTTAGGCTTGCATTTTTATGCTAAGCTTGCATTTGAGACAATATCTCAGTGCTCTCTTGATTGCTTTCTTTTGGATTTGTTCATCAAAGGTTCTCATCTTTTGTCCCAGTTTCGTCATGATTGCACAAGTTTTCGGGATCAAAATTGAAATCTGACATCTCTAGATGGCTCGAAATCACATTTTAAATTTTGAGCCCCTTTGGGGTCAGACGCTTGTGCAGTCAGTCTTCTGGCGTCATTTTCCTACCAGATCCTCATCTCTGCATCATTTTCTTGGGACCTTTTCTCTTTTCATCAAAGTCAACTCTAGTCAAATCTAGTCAACCATGGTCAAACTTGGTCAACAAGACCTCTTCTTTGCTCCAATTTACTTCTACAACTTCTCAAATCTAGTTTAATTACTTCTGCTTTGCAACCTCTTGTTGTCAATCATCCTTCTGATATGTCATCTTTCGATTTCACTCTGAAGGGGGTAGGATGATTACATCATTTGAATCTTGTTGAATCAATTCTTGAATCAGTCTGATCTAAATCATCAGTTCTCATTGCTAGGGGCATCCCGGTGCCTCGCATCTTGCTATTTGGTCATCTATTTTTAGGTATCTGAGCAATCTAACTCGGATCCTCGGGAATCAAGCTTCATTCTGGAGATGGTTCTCGAAATCAATTGGTATTGGGGCAATCTAACCTTGGTTCTGATTCTCTCAAGATTGTTGTCTTCGCAATCTAACTTAGACTTTGGAAAATCATGCTTTGATCTGTTCAGTGTCTTGGCAACCTAATCTAGACTTTCGAATTTCTTGTCATCTATCACTTTAGACTATTCTTTGAATCAACGCACTGTTCACACATCAATTAAAAGAGGGGCAAATGTAATACCCCAAAATTGGCACCTAATAAATTCAATCAATTTTGGTGCATTTTCGTTAATTTTACATCTTCAAAGTCCTAGTTTACTAGGCAATTTTCTCTCTCCTACCTGACTTAATTCGACTTGATGTCAATTGTAAAAATGCTAAATTGCATTAATCAAATATTAAAATTAATTCCTAAAGTCTTTGACTTTTATTAGCTAAATTACCCCTATGATAAATTAATTTAATTCTAAAGTCCTAATTGCTTTAAATTAAATTAAACCCACCCAATTTGGCTAATATACATAAAAAAGGAATTAATATTACTTGTTATTTGAATGGACACCTTTATTTGAATTAATAATTCAAATTATTCGAACGGTCACCCTTATGTGGCAATAAACATTCTTTTAATTAAGTAATTCATGCATTTTTGTCTCAACTGGGAATGAAGAGTCATGAGTTTCAAATCAAGAACCTCTTCATTCTCTCCCCAGGCTTGTCTATTTAATGAACCTCATTCTTCATTCAAAAGGAGAGCAATTTTTGAGAGTAACTAAAATATAGCACTTTTTTTGTCTCAATTAATTCAAAGCTTTTATTGCATATTAGTGTAACTTTCTCATTTTAGTTTAATATTGCATATTCATTATAATTAGTTTACTTACTTGCTCTTAGTTTAATCTTCATATTTCTTTCAATTTCTTTAGAATAAACTTGCATCTCATCTTTATTTCAAGTTCTTTAGATTAATTGCACCTCATTGTAGTTTAATTTCAGTTTTCTTATCATTATAGCTTTTGAAAATCCTCCATTATAGTACTGGTCTTATGGTTGTTGGCTCTCATTCTGAGAGTAATTAAACACCCCATCTACATAGACATCATGAAGATAAGGAAGACTATGGAGAAAGGCATCTAATGAGAATGCTGAGTCAAGTAATGCTGTCGGTGAAACCTCGTCCACTGGATTGGGTGACATCAGTTCCTCCAATTAAGGTGATATAGGTATGTATGGGACTGACATTTCAAAATGATCACATTTTACATATAGTTCCTCATATATGATGAGCACATACCAAATCTGCATGAATGAAGATGCACTATGGTTTATATGTTTTGAGCTAACAAAGTTATACAATCAGTAAAAGTAAGACCGAGCATTGGTTACCCTTCGGTAATCACTATTTAAGGTTAACCGAATAATAGTATGAATCGAGCAAGGAAATCTTGTGTTAACCGAGCGGATAAAAGTTTACAGTTGTCACTGAGCTGACAGTTGTCATAAATCAGAAAGTAGGTCAGGCATTTATTGCATAAAGTTTTGAGTAGGAATATAAAAAATTCTATAAATACACAGATGCAAGAGTTTATTTTTCACATTGCGATATCGGAGAGCTAAGATTTCACAAAGCGTGTTTGAGCAAAATTTCTCAAGATGATTCAAGCAGTTGTAGATCGAACCGAGTACTGTCTTCGATATATTTTGAGTAAGTTGAAACCCTAGTGAGTACATTTCTCGTAGCTTACCAAAAACCTAGTTTTTAGAAATGGCATCTACTGCGAGTTCTTCTAAGGTTTTAGAAGAAGAAGTTAATTTGATTGTGTCAACAAGTTACAAGGAACCCCACTATAAGTTACACCTGAAAGTTACAAGAAAAATAGATAGCGCTTTTTCAAGCATCCCACCTAGGGTTTTGTTGACAAAAGATATAAGATCTTACATACATTGTAAAATTGGGGAAATTGGAGATTTTGATAAGTATGTTGCATTTCAGGCACTTTGTGATGGGAAAATGGAACTGAAACCAGAGCACAAATTGGTTGAGACAGTTGGTCTCACTCATGCCCTAGATTTTCTAAAGAATTTCAAGAATGAATGGATTAGGGTTGTGTTAAGCAGATATCATGAAGGTACATTTTGGTTAGAGAAATCGATCAAAGTAACTAAGAGGATGATTAGCAGGGTTACTGGTTACCCGACTGTTAACAAGGTCAAAGCATTTTGAAGCGCTACACAAGTAGAAGTTGAGAAGAACACTGGTGCAACATGGGATGGTAGAGCATTAAAGATTTCAACAATTGTGGATCCCAAAGTCAAGTTCGCAGCACATGTTATTGGTTATAAAATCTTTTAGTCAAGCAAGTCAAATAGTGTACCATGTAGTGCAGTAGATATGGCTTACAAATTGATAAACAAAGGTCATCAAATAGACCTAGCCAAGCTACTACTGAGACAGGTTGAAGAAAATATGAAAACCATCAGGTCATAGAAGTCCAACACCTGTAAGTTTGGTTCACTGCTTGTATGTCTATTTTTATATCTCCAAAAATTCTTTCCCTCTGTCAGTCACAATAAATGGGTAGATGAGAGACCAATCACTACACAAATATTTGATATTATGAAAGGTCTGGGAGATAATGCTGAGGATGTAATAAATAATTACTTTGAAGATTTTAAAGTGAAGATGAATTTAAGAAGTAGAATTCCTGATGAATTGGTTGATAAATATGCGATGGATATTTATTTCTTAGTGGACACCGACCATACTATGATAAAAGTAGTTGAACTGAGAATCAAATGGCTAGCACCTATGGGCTATGAAATGAAACATGATTTCAGATTGAAATCAATACAGACACTACTAGCATTACCAAAAGACCCCAAGGCCACTAGGTTTGGAACCTATGAAGAAGCTAAGTCTAGAATCAAAATAGGTTTGGTCATTAATAAAATGACAAGGAAGTCTAAGAAGATGAAAAAGTTTTTATTTGAGAAATTTTAGAAGGATACAGACTCATCTGAGGAGTCACCAGTTGAACAGGAAACCGAAGGTCAATTAATGTTGGCTGACAAGGCTTATGACAGTGAGGAGACCAAATCTAAAGAAGAATAAGAAGCTACACCAGTTCCTCCTACTAAAGCTCCAAAGAAGAGGCAGTTACCAGTATAGATAGGTGCACCCACAAGATCATCCACTCTAGCTTCACCACCGTAGAAGAAGGGAGCAAAAATGATAGTAAAACCAAAGGCACCTACACTGAAAAAAACATATGCTAAAAGAGGTTGGAAGGTTGTAGCAGAGCCACCAAAGAAAAGGAGAAGAAAATTGATAAGAGGCAAGGAAGATTTAGAGGATGAAGAGGAAGAAAACAATCAAGGATAATTCAAGATTTTCTGTAACAAGAAACATTCAATTGATGATGTCATTGAGGACATATTGGAGAATGGAGACATCTCAGACCCGGAACTTAAAATATTTGACAAAATGTCAAATGAAGATCAAAATAAAATAGAGGAAGCTTTCATCTAGATGATGATACATTTCAAAAGAGTTCCAATAGAGTTTAGTACACAACTCCTAGTTGCACTTGAAGAAAGAATAAACCAAAAATGGACTTATGCACTAGAAACCGAGAAGAAAATGAGAGAATAACTCCTAGCTTCGGTAGCACCAACTTTATCTATGGAGGAGATAAAAGAACTTATGGAATCATTAGTGCAAATATTTCCAATAAAAAACTGAGCTATGCAAATACTAGATGAGAACCTTGCAGATCTTGACGAATCAGGTCAAATCATCTAGACATCTGTTCTTATTGTGAAAGAAAAAACATAGAAAATTGCTTTTCAGAATTTGTCTAAGAAGAGACACAAGTCCAAAGGAAAAGGAATTTTTATTGAAGATGATAATGCACAAAAGAAGTAGGAAGAAGACATATCAGTTACCAAGGTAATTGATACTACAATTGTGCAAGAGATTCATGATAGTTCACAGGATGCACCGGATCTTGCAGAGATCCAGATCCAAGATAACAATGACAATGATGTACTCATTAAGGACATCACCAAAGGTGATCCTGATGATAGGGATAATGATGAGGATGTGAATATTGAACCTGCACATGCACGAGATGAGGCACCACTTACCGAATGTGCAATCACATCTTTACCGGGTGAGCTTCCAATTTTATCTGAAGCTGTTGAAATTCTATCAAAGGAACAACCTGAAGGATCTATCCCAAAGAAACCATAAGACACAACTAGGGAACCAAGCAATGAACCTCCTACCGAGACAAACAAGCTTGAAGAGACAGAGGCCAATAAATCAAAAACTGAGAATAAGAAAGAGCCAAAAGCTACAGAGGCAACCCCACTAGACACAACTTCAGAGGCTCTGACTTAGTCTACCAACACACATGTTACTAATGAGAAGAAAAAGGATGATAATGTGTCTATCAGACAGAATACACCAAGGGTAACATATGAAAAGGCTATTATTGTTATAGCGAAAGAGCCCGAGAAGAAAAAGAAAAAGAAGGGTAAAGGAAAAGGGCCGGTCACTCTAGATGAAGTGATTATAATACCAGAGTGTGACCCAAGGACCCTTAGCCCCGAGGAATTGAGAAAATATGGGGAATTATGTACAAGAAAAGTAGCACAAGAGAAGTTGAAGTGAGAGACTAAACACAAAGAAATATTAACAGATGTTAGGGATATCTTACAACAGGTAGTACCTGAAGTGAATATTGATGACGATACTCCTATTATAGATCAACTTGCTTTAATTAATGAGAAGATAAATACCCCAAACATTGATGTTGACAAGAAAATTGAAGAAAGGGAAGAATCCAAGATTCAAAACAAACTTGCAGAAAGAATCAGCCAAGAAGTGGCAATTAACAAGGTCAAACTAGCTGAGGTAATAACTGAGATCAAATCAATAACTTAGTTAATTTGTCAATTCTTACTGAAGCTATGCACTGTCAGAACATTCACTACTGAGATCAGTGAAAGGATAAAATCACTTGAAAATGAAATCATAGTCAGTGCACATCTGCTATTGCTATTGCTAAGAACATACTCAAAGTTCAAGAACTCAGGCGGTTGATAGAAGATCTTAAGAAACAAGAAGAGCAGATCACTGGCCAGGTTACTAAGTTGCAGATAGAACTCCTTCCATACCTAAATTTTTTTGAGAAACATATTGTCAAAGCGGAACAACTTGTTACAACACCAGAGATTTCTATGTTAGAGAACATCTTTGATATGTATGCACAAGTCGGTCTCGAGCACATTGCTCTCACCAACTTGAAAGAGGAATGGGAAAACCTCTTGGAGTCACTAAAGAAAACCCATCAGCACATTTTTGACAAGTTGTAAGTATACCATTTTTTTTGTACTTGGCATTAATATCAAAAAGGGGGAAATCAATGTATATGCCAAATATGTAACTTTTGTCTAGTATACTATGCATTACCAAAAGTATGCACCGAGGGGGAGTATTTTGAAATTTTTGATATGTATTTTTATATGGCGGAGATATAAGTTTTGAGACATAAGGTCTATATACATTCAATTTTTGATACTAATGCCAAAGGGGGAGATTGTTATCTCTATTGAGCATTAAAGGTTGTCATTAGTATCAAAGGTTATCAAAGATATCAGTCGGTTACATATATGAAGCTAGTTGGTAACTATAAGCAAAACATGACATCTGATTATAGTGTATACACCGAGCATCAACAGACACCGATACTGATAGGTTGTATACAAATCTGGGATTTGTCCCTTTGTAGTTTGTTCCCTCCTCTGGGGAAGATTGCCGTTCTTAGGGTCTTCATGCCTATCTTTCTTATCTATTGTTAAAGGGTTTTGGGGTCCCTTCAAAACCTATTTTTACCATAATAAAAAATAGACACCGATACCGAGTGATAGTAAACACCAAGCGTCAGAATGAACACCGAGTACTTTATACAGTGTTTATCAAGGATCACAGGAAATGACATAGTAATCAAGAATGGCACATTCTTCTATGTAAAAGGTTAACAGATCAGAAAATATATTACCAAGATCGAGAAAAATTTATTGTTAAGATACGATGGAGATTATATGTAATAGTTTGATCTAGGTCATTTTTGTACACTGTAGATCTTAGGGTTTTTGTCTAAGATTTGTAAACCTAATTTTGCATAAGTAGCATAATGTTGTATGCTATATATTTTGTATGTTACATCATTTTTGAAGGAACTAATGTATGAGTGAAGAAGCACTTGAAGTAATTTCCAACCTTCAAGGTTATCAATTGACAGAGCAGATCAAGATTTAGAGGTTATCAGATTAAGCAGAATCAGAGCAGGCTAACCGAGCAGTTTAGAGCAGGGATTCATCACAGTAAAGGTAATATTTTATCAGTATTTTATTGATCTGTATCAGATAATCAAGTTGTCATTTAGCAGATAGTTACCTATTTCTTTGTAATAATTGTAATAGAGTTTTGGTTAAATCTCTTAATAGAGAAGACTTGACAGTCTTTTGTAAATCTCTTAACCGAGTGCACACTCAAGTAGTGTTGCTAAAATCCTATAACTAGATAGATCTAGCCGATCTAATATGTTACTCCTAATAAGATAAGATCACCAAAAGTGATCACAACTTGTAGCCCTAACAGGCAAACCTTTTCTATTTGCAGTAGTGAAGAATTTGTGGGTGTCATCCCCATCGCAATTTTTACCTTCTAACAAGGGTTTCCATGTTACCAAAATACTTGTGTTATGAGACTGTTATATGTTGGAAACTATAATTGAAACAATTGTTGTATTATCATTGATGTCAAAACCTTAACTGGTAAGATTGTTGCTACTTAAGGAAAGTACTATATCTATTGAAGTGTTGTGAATGAGTGAAGCAAGGTTGGTAACAATAGCACCTAAGGAAAGGCTAAGTTATCTTGATACTGCAAAGTGTACTTGACTATGTTGCATAATGATGAGATAGTGTATTGTTTATCTTAGTGAGATTGAAGACTAAACTGGTAGGCTTAACCGAGCAAAAATGGATAAAATCATGTTTAAGTCAAGTTATGTTAGTGTCGACCGAGTTAGTGGATGCCGAGCAAAATCCTATGTCGACCGAGTATCAGTAAATTGCCAAGGAGGACAGTGCATGCCAAGGAAATAGTTTTAGTAACGACCGAGCGTTCTACATGAAGACCGAGTGGATGATCACAGTATTGACCGAGCATCAACAATTTTATATTTGAAGAGAATTTTTTTTGGGGACGACATTGTTTGAATTCTTGGATTATGTAAAATGTGCTGACTTTATTTATTGATTGTATGGAAGCATTTAATGCATTGTAAAACATTTTATTGTAAATCTTTATGAGATTTGAGATGTTTCTAGAAAAGAAGGTGAAGAACAAAATGTGGGTAGATTCAATGAATCTAACCTAACCCTAAGATCTATGAATGTGATTAAGCAGTAAAAGATGAGTTAAACTAATTAAGGAAAGTATTAAGGGAACCTGAACATTAGATTAGATGTATGAGAGTGGAGAAAAAGGTTGATGTATTGGGGTGAAACCGAAATACTGGAAGATAAGTTTTATTGACTGTATAAGCAAGAAGGCTGAAGGTGAAGTGTGGTGATCACTTGAAGAAAATTTTTGAGTAGATCCGAGATGGAGATGACAAAGTTTCAAAGTCAGTAAACCAGTATTTGTGTACGGAATTGGATATGATATTTGCAAAGTAAGTTGTATGTTTTTCAGATCAACACTGCTGCTACTTTCTAACCATTGTAATAGTCAAAATACTTTTAATAGAGGTTGATCTAACAGTCATAAGTTAAATCCTTTGAACAAGGTTGCATTCTAATGGAATATATGTAAGTCCTTTGACCAGGCTCACTTTTAACAGGGTGATTAAATCCTTTAACTGGGTCACACTTGACAGTGTGCATTGTAACCTTTGACAGGGTTGGCTTTTAACCGAGCTCACTTTAGAAGAGTGAAAATAATAGTAGCATGTTACAAAGTGGTTTTTCCCATATTGGGTTTCCACTATAAATCTTAGTGTCATACTTGTGTGTGAATGTTTTGGTGTGAACATTTCTATGGTTTACATGTTAGATACAACTGGGTAGTGGACTGCATTGTTATATATTTCTATTGATGAATCAGTGATGACCGAGTTTGTTTTGGTTACTTGATCTGATTTAAAGTAAAGTTTTTAAGTTTGTCTTATACATCAAGACCTGAGAACAACTAATTCACCCCCCCATCTTTGTTGTTCTAAATCATATTAAAAATTGGTATCAGAGCTATGTTGCTTATTGGTGTATATAGAAATCAAGTTTAAAGGGACTTGAAGCAAATGATCAAGATGAATAAGGAGAACTTCCCTGCATGGAAAAGCTTGATGACACTACACCTGGCTGGTATTGGTGATTCTGCAAAGTACTATATTGAGAATGACCATGTCTCACTTGTTGCACCTATGACTGCCGAAGAAATGAGAGCTAAGCAAGAACATAATCAGGCAATGCTGGAAATTGCATCTGCCCTAAGCTATCTGGAATTTGAAGACATTAAGGACTGCACAACTACTAAGGAGATGTGGGACACTCTTGCAAAGATCTATGGTGGTGACTTATTTGTATTGAAAGCAAAAGTCGAGAGTCTCAGAGGTAAGTTTGATGAAATGAGAATGCAAGAAGGTGAAAACATTGCAAAATATTGTGGTAGAATAAAAGAAGTTGTAAATGCTATTAGGGGAGCTAATGGAACTATTGATGAGTAAACCATTATTGGAAAAGTACTAAGAACTCTGCGTCCTATATATGCTATCAAGATCTCAGCTATTCAGGAATCTAGATGTAACTCTGCAAATGGACTCACTTTGGAAGGTTTGATTGGTAAGCTGATTGCTTTTGAACTCTCTAATTATGATAATTTAACTGTTGGAAGTATTGGAAAAGTTGAATCTACTTTTAAGTCACAATTAGTTTTGAACAAACCTAAGAAGGAAAAAGAAAGATGCACAAGTGAAAGTGAAAATGAAAGTGAAAGTGAAAGTGACAATGAAACTTCTGATGAAGAACTTGAAGATCTAGAAGCTCTTATGGCTAGACGATTGAGAAGAGGAAAAGGAAACTATAAAGGTAAACTCCCTATCATATGTTTTGCATGTAATAAGGTCGGTCATATAGCTGCTAGATGTCCTGATAGGAAGGATAAAGTTGATGAAAGGAAAAGCAAACACAAAGATAGAAGAGATGATGGAAGCTACCAAAGGAACAAAGAGTACAAGGGAAAAGGTAAGAAATCTTGTTATATTGCTGAAGAAGGAACTGACACTGATGGTGATGATGTTGAAATTGAAGTTGTCTATGTTACAACGAAAGATGAATTTGATGAGGATGAAAAAACTGCATTGATTTCCTATGTGAACAAAAATGATAAATGGATTATTGATAGTGGTTGTTCACATCACATGACTGGCGATAATGATAAGTTTGAAACTTTATATCATTACAAAGGTAAAATTGTAACATTTGGTAATGATGCACCATGTCCTGTTAGAGGAAAAGGTTTGATTAAACTAACTGATAAGATATCTTGTGAAAATGCTTATTGGGTTGATGGTCTTAATTATAACTTGTTAAGTGTTGCTCAACTGAATAAAACTAGTTACCGAGTAGAATTTCATCACAAGAAAGCTAAAATATTTGATGCCACTGGTGAACTGATTGGAAGTGGAGAGCAGACTAGAGGTAATTTGTTCTATCTTGACCTATCTGAAGAAACATGTTTAATTGCACAACTTGATGATATTTGGTTATGGCATAAGAGGCTGTGTCATGTGAATTTTGACAATTTGGAAGAGATAAGTAAGAAGAAGAAAGTAAGAGGTCTACCTAGACTGAAGAAACCTGAGAATATAATGTGCAAGGAATGTCAGTTAGGAAAAATGACAAAGTCAAGTTTCAAGAGCAAATCCTTTACTTCTGAAAACATTTTAGATTTGGTTCATACTGACCTTTATGGACCTATGGGTATACAAAGTTACTATGGTGCTAGATAATTTATCTTGTTTTTTGATGATCATACCAGGATGATGCATGTAATGTTTTTAAGAGAGAAATTTGACACTTTTCAATTCTTTAAGTGGTACTTGGATAAAGTTGAGAAGGAGATAGGTAGGAACCTGAAATGTCTTAGATCTGATCGAGGTGGAGAATTTACATCAAATGAATTTAATCTATTTTGTAATGAAAGAGGTATTAGAAGACAGATGTCTGCACCTATAACTCCTCCACAGAATGGTATAGCAGAAAGAAGAAACAGATCTATATTGGACTATGCAAGGACATTGATGATTGAAAAGAATGTGCCTCAGAAATACTGGAAATAAGCTATAAGCACTGCTGTTTACACTCTTAACCAGGTACAAATAAAAAAAGGTACACATCTAACACCTTATGAATTATGGTATGGACATGCATTGAATGTTAAATACTTTAGAATCTTTGGAAGCAAATGATATATACTAAAAGATACTAGAAATGGAAAGTTTGATGCTAAAAGTGAAGAAGGCATATTCCTAGGGTATTCCACAAAAAGTAAGGCTTATAAGTGTTTGAACTTTAACACTGACAAAATTGTGGAAAGTGTGAATGAAAGAATTGATGAGTATGTAGAAAGAAATGAAGCTGACAGTAAAAGAGAACCAGAAGATTACAGATCTTTTGTGTACATTGAATAGGAAGAAGAGGCAAGTAACAGACTTGCACCTGGTGCTGAGTCTCAGGTAAGCAATGCTGAGCGACAGACAGGTAATGCTGAGTGTTAGGAAAACAATGCCGAGAAAGAACAAGAACATGCCGAGCTATAGAATGGTACTGCCGACTATCAGGAAGAGGTTGCCGAGCATTCAGAAGTTGAATTTGACAATCTTGTTGGGGAACCTGATGAAATAGAAGAGAAAAATGCTGAACCTATTTTGGCAAAATATGTAAGAAGACATCACAAGCCTGAATAGATAATTGGAGATAAAGATGTTGGAATTCAGACCAGAAGTAAGATCAAGGATCTAACATGCCTACTATGTGAATTTGAACCTAAAACAACAAGAGAAGCATTAGAGAATGAAGATTGGATACAAGCAATGAATGAGGAGATTGACCAAATTGAGAAAAATGATACTTGGACACTAGTACCGAGACCTAAAAATAAGAATGTTATAGGAACAAAATGGGTATTTTGAAATAAGATGAATGAAAATGGTGAAATCACTAGGAACAAAGCTAGAATAGTATGCAAAAGCTACGTACAAGAAGAAGGAATAGATTATGGGGAGACATTTGCCCATGTAGCTAGACTGGAAGGAGTAAGAACTTTGCTTGCATATGCTGCTTGTAAAAATTTCAAAGTTTATCAAATGGATGTCAAGTCTGCATTTCTAAATGGTATATTGGAAGAAGAAGTTTACATAGAACAACCTGAAGGTTTTATTGATCCAAACAAAAGACACATGGTATGCAAACTAAACAAAGCATTATATGGATTGAAACAAGCTCCTAGAGCATGGTATGAGAGGTTGCATAACTATCTAATGCAGATTGGATTTTCAAGGACAAATGACACAAGCAATCTGTATATGAAAGATGAAGAAGGAAAAGGTATTTTGTTAGAAAGTTTTTTTGTTGATGACATTATTTTTGGTGGACAAGATGATTTGTGTAAGAGATTTTCAAATGAAATGCAAACTGAATTTGAAATGAGTATGTTTGGAGAAATAAAATTCTTTGTTGGTTTACAAATATATTAGATGAAGAAAGGAATTTTCATTACACAGTCTAAGTATGTGAATGAAATACTGAAAACTTTTGGGATGGAAGATGCTAGACCAGTAGGAACTCCTATGGTTACTGGACAAAAGTTATCTAAAAATGATGATGTTGCTGAAGTGAATCAGACTTTGTATAGATCCATGATTGGAAAGTTGCAGTATGCTATACATAGCAGACCAGATATTGCATTAGCTGTTGGGATTGTGGCAAGATTTTCTACCAATCCTAAAGAAACACACATGATGGCTGTGAAGAGAATTATGAGATATTTGAAAGGAAGTGCTGACTATGGGCTATATTATAAGAAGAATGACAGATTTGAACTAAAAGTTTATATTGATGCTAATTGGGCAGGAAATGTAGATGACAGAAAGAGTACAAGTGGTGGAGCTTTCTTTCTTGGACAGAGATTAGTTTCCTGGACAAGCAAGAAACAAAATTGCATTCCCAATCTACTATTGAAGCCGAGTATGTTGTTGTTGCAGTAAACTATTCAAATATGGTCTGGATAAAACAATTGTTGGTAGGAATGAAAGAAGAAATCACTGAACCTGTTGTTATTTTCTATGACAACACAAGTGCTATTAATATTTCTAGGAATCCAGTGATGCATACAAAGACCAAACACATAGCAATCAAATATCACTACTTGAGAGAATTGGTACAAGCAAAAGAAGTCCAACCGAAATATGTGAATACAAAAGAACAAATAGCAGATATATTCACTAAAGCTTTACCTAAAGAAGCTCATAAGTACCTGAGAAGCAAATTAGGGGTCCTTCCCCTAACCAAGGTTGCCTAGTCAAGCTCGGAGCACTGCATCAAATATGCTACAACAGAATATCTGACACATTGATGCAGAAGAATGTCACACTGTAGGACTACCCTAGAGTTGTGAAGAAAGAGCACAAACACTGAATCAGTCATAAGAAAGATGATAGGGGGAGAAACACTGAACTGAAAAGACACTATCTACATCTATTGGATGTATGTTATGTTGTTGCTTTGGCATTTTTGTCAAAGAGGGAGAAGATACTGATAATGATAACACATGATACTGAGAACAAAGAAGAAACTAAGGGAGAATATACTGAAAGATAAGAGGAAGATGAACTGAAATGAATGATCAGGATAGAGGGAGATCTGATTACTATTGGTGGTCACAGAAGTATGATTTACTACTAGTGGTCACAGAAGTATGATTTATAGATACTGAATTAGAATGAAGCTAAGGATATTATAATTTCTCTGATGGACAGATAAGTTTTGGATTGGTTGGTAATCCATGTGTTATTCAGGTGATATCATATGGTGTTGCCATCAATGCCAAAGAGGGAGATTGTTGGAAACTGTAATTGAAACAATTTTTGTATTGTCATTGATGTCAAAACCTTAACTGGTAAGACTGTTGCTACTTAGGAAAGTACTATATCTATTGAAGTGTTGTGAATGAGTGAACCCAGGTTGGTAACAATAGCACCTAAGGAAAGGTTGAGTTATCTTGATACTGCAAAGTGTACTTGACTATGTTGCACAATGATGAGACAGTGCATTGTTTATCTTAGTGAGATTGAAGACTAAACTGGTAGGCTTAACAGAGCAAAAATGAATAAAATCATGTTTAAGCTGAGTTATGTTAGTGTCGACCGAGTTAGTGGATGCCGAGAAAAATCCTATGTCGACTGAGTATCAATAAATTGCCAAGGAAGATAGTGCATGCCGAGGAAACAATTTTAGTAACGACCAAGCGTTCTACATGAAGATCGAGTGGATGATCACAGTATTGACCGAGCATCAACAATTTTATATTTGAAGAGAATTCTTTTTGGGGATGACATTGTTTGAATTCTTAGATTATGTAAAACATGTTGACTTTATTTATTGATTGTATGGAAGCATTTAATGCATTGTAAAATGTTTTATTGTAAGTCTTTATGAGATTTGAGATGTTTCTAGAAAAGAAGGTGAAGAACAAAATGTGGGTAGATTCAATGAATCTAACCTAACCCTAAGATCTACGAATGTGATTAAGTAGAAAAAGATGAGTTAACCTAATTAAGGAAAGTATTAAGGGAACCTGAACATTGGATTAGATGTATGAGAGTGGAGAAAAAGGTTGATGTATTAGGGTGAAACCGAAATATTGGAAGATAAGTTTTCTTAACTATATAAGCAAGAAGGCTAAAGGTGAAGTGTAGTGATCGCTTGAAGAAAAGTTTCGAGTAGATCAGAGATGGAGATGGAAAAGTTTCAAAGTCAGTAAACCAGTATTTGTGTATGGAATTGGATCTGATATTTGCAAAGTAAGTTGTATGTTTTTCAGATCAACACTGCTGCTACTTTCTAACCATTGTAACAGTCAAAATCCTTTTAATAGAGGTTGATCTAACAATCATAAGTTAAATCCTTTGAACAAGGTTGCATTCTAATGGAATGTATGTAAGTCCTTGACCAGGCTCACTTTTAACAGGGTGATTAAATCCTTTAACCGGGTCACACTTGACAGTGTGCATTGTAACCTTTGACAGGGGTGACTTTTAACCAAGCTCACTTTAGAAGAGTGAAAATAATAGTAGCATGTTACAAAGTGGTT
Source organism: Chamaecyparis obtusa (assembly GCA_027943335.1). Classification (NCBI taxonomy): domain Eukaryota; kingdom Viridiplantae; phylum Streptophyta; class Pinopsida; order Cupressales; family Cupressaceae; genus Chamaecyparis; species Chamaecyparis obtusa. Next base: position 8,331,866 of record BSBK01002152.1, on the reverse strand, counting down.
TTTCCCATATTGGGTTTCCACTATAAATCTTGGTGTCATACTTGTGTGTGAATGTTTTGGTGTGAACATTTATATGGTTTACAAGTTAGATACAACTGGGTAGTGGACTGCATTGTTATATGTTTCTATTGATGAATCAGTGATGACCGAGTTTGTTTTGGTTACTTGATTTGATTTAAAGTAAAGTTTTTAAGTTTGTCTTATACATTAGGACCTGAGAAAAATTGATTCACCCCCCCTCTCTATTGTTCTAAATCATATTAACATTATATTGTTGATTTCATGTTATTTACTTTCACAAGTTGAATGGATGAATGATACATGTATTAGATACAAGTTATTTTGGAAGATTATCTCTATTTTTTGTTGTAGATCTGAAAGGTTAATGTGTTAAAGTTTTTGTGGGCACTGATTCACCCCTCCCTTCTCAGTACCTTATCTCTCCTAATTCCAACATTATGTTCTTCCTTTTTGCAACTCTATTTTGTTGAGGGTTGTAAGGAATTTTTTACTCCCTCTTAATCCTAGTAGTTTTACAAAAGTTTTGGAAGGTTTCTGAAGTGTATTCCTTCCCATTGTCTGTTCTTAATATTTTAATACTCTTTCCAGATACATTTTCTACTAGAGCTTTAAATTATTTAAACTTTAAAAGAATTTCTTCAGAATCTTTACACTTACGAAAATATATCCATGTTTTCCTAGAGTAGTCATCTACAAAGATGATGTAATACAGGAATCCTCCAATGGAGGGAAAAAACACAGGTCCACACAAATTAGAGTGAATAAGTTCTAATACATCTTTGGACTTTCTTTCACTATTGTGAAAACTTATTTTGATATTCTTTCCTAATGCACAACCTTTGCAAGTCCCTACATGTTCAGTTTTGAGTTTTGGTAGACCAGTGACCATCTTCTCTAGACTGGGTAAACCAAAAAAGTGGTAATGCCCTAGTCTTCTATGCCAAATTTCAATCTCATTTGTTGATTCATGGATTAGGGCTTGAGCAGAAGTGCATAGGTGATAAAGACACCCCTGTCTTATACCAATAGTGTGAGCATTTTAAATTGTAGAGTTCTTGGGCCAAGCTAATACTTTTCCTTCCATAAATGTGATCATGTAACCCTTTTCTTCAAGAGTCGAGATAGAAACTAGGTTTGTTTTGATCCCAGGTACAAATAGAGTTCCTGTGAGTTGGAGTGATACACTAGATTTGAGTTGAATTATACAGGACCCAATTCCTTTTACTAGATATTCTGTATTATCTCCAATAGTTACTTCCTCATCAAAATTTTCCTCAAAGGATTCTAGGTGACCTTGGAATCCTGTTATGTGTCTTGAGGCCCCACTGTCTATCACCCAGGTGTTCTTGCAGTTTGTGACTTGACTAGATAAGGAAGAGTAAAATAAAAGTTTCTCTAAATTTGTATCCATAGTTTTAACCTCAATGAAAGAGACTTGAGATTTTGTTCTATCAAGGAACTTCATCGCAAGATGACCATATTTGTCACATCTAAAGCACTGAACTTTAGACAGGTCTCTTGTTTTCTTGGATTTGTGTTTCCTGTTAGTGTTTTTACCTCTTTTCCTTTTATTAAACTTCTTTCCTCTTATGTGTGTTTGAGTATGTAGGATTTGAATTTCCTCTTTTAGAGCATTCAAGTAGATCCATTTGGATATCAACCTGGACTCTTCTTGAATGTAGTCTATTTTTAGCCTTTCAAATTTAGGGGATTTAGCTTGAGCATTGATGCCTTGAATAAATGATTCCCAAGAGATAGGTAGTCTATTTAGGGCTATCATTGACAATTCCTTACTATCATAATCATGACCAATTACAAAGAGTTGATTTCTCAAATTCATTATTCTCATAAAATATGAAGTAATAGTCTCTACTTGGTTCATCTTCATTTGACTGTGTTGATTTTTGAGAGTAAGGACTCTACTAGAGTTTTTTATCTCAAAAATTTCTTCAAGGGCTTTGAACATGTCATATGTTGAATCTAGTCTGATAATTATAGGCACTAGATGATCCTTCACTCCATCTACTAGCAATTTCATTGCTTTTGTTTTATTCTTTTCCCATTGAATCTTTTCATCTTTCTCACTTTGTTTGGGTTCCTTTTCTTTCACCATTGTGATTAATTTGTTCTCTTTCAATGTTAGTAACATTTGAGATTTCCAAGCTCTGAAATTTGAGGTGCCTTCAATTTTATCCTCAAGTCTAACTCCGTTCACCATTTTGAAGAGTTTAATTTATCACAAAGTATTTATATAATTTTGGTATATAAATATATCAATATAAGAATTTGATCTAGATCTTTTATTCCAAACTTGGCACTGATACCATGTTAAAATATGAGATTAGATGTGATATATGTTTAATTCTAATTTATATCAAACTGTGTGTCTATTTATATGTTATATTCAATATATAAATCTGCACTTGAGAGAGCATTGTTGTTTATTTCTGTGTCTTCAAGTGCAGATCCAAACTCCATATAAATAATAGATCATGTCTCATGTAGAGACACTTTTGTATTATTATTTTCCCATTGAATCTTTTCATCTTTCTTACTTTGTTCAGGTTCCTTTTCTTTCACCACTATGATTAATTTTCTCTCTTTTAATGTTAGTAACATTCAAGATTTCCAAGCTACAAAATTTGAGGTGCCTTCAAGTCTATCCTCAAGTCTAACTCCATTCACCATCTTGAAGAGTCTATTTTATCACAAAGTATTTATATAATTTTGGTATATAAATATATCAATATAAGAATATGATCTAGATCTTTTATTCCAAACTTGGCTCTAATACCATGTTAAAATATGCGATCAGATGTGATATATGTTTAATTCTAATTTATATCAAACTATGTGTCTATGTATATGTTATATTTAATTTATAAATATGCACTTAAGAGAACATTGTTGTTTATTTTTGTGTCTTCAAGTTCAGATCCAAACTCCATATAAATAATAGATCATGTCTCATGTAGAGACATGCCTCTATGTATGTAGAGACATGTCTCTACATGAGACATTCCTCTACGTATGTTACGTATGTAGAGACATGTCTCTACATGAGACATGCTCTATTAATTCCTATTGTACCATTTCATGTAGTAATAACCATCGTAGATTAGTATTTTCCTTTGTATCTTACTTACAATATGTAACACATAATAATATATGTTACTTTTACTTCATTTAAAAATGATCTCAAAGAGCCGCATGATAAGTGCATGAAACAATCGAATGATATGTTTCAGTCGACTTGTTAATATTGCCAATAATATTCATTATTAATTAATTATATATATATATATATATATAACATCTCAAATATATATATAAAAAATGAACTTAATTATATTTAGTTCATCAGAAATATTTCCAATAGAATAAGCTTACTATTGGGATAAATCGATCTGATTGAAGCTATAACATTAACATATACTTTACATCTAGGCATTTTTTCTGTCAGTTTCTCCTGAAGTGCTATGAATGAAGCCTCCCGCTCCTACTTCAGTAGTTGCCTCTGTTTCTATCGTACCCAGCAAGGCTTTGACAATGGTTTTGGCTTTGGAAGCACTGGATCTTGACGTGCTTGTTGCTTCCAATGTGCCCGTTAGGGCTTTTGTAGTGGTGGCCGCTTATCCCTCTGCTTTAGCAACGACCATTAGGGCTTTTGTGGCGGGGGGTTAATGTTCAAAAATCTATAAAGAAAGCTTCTCCTACTTCTCCTATGGTGCCTTCAGTGTAGGGTTAACTGTCCTCGATGGTCCCCTTTCCCAAGGCTCGTAATCACACTACTACGGTTCCTCACAATGATTTCCCTGTCTACAACCATATTTTCATGAAGTTGGATGAGGAGACTCTCTCTGAGATTAATGCGACAACCTCTATTTTTTATGAGCATGGGTTGATTTACAGATTCAAGGGATTTTGGCCTTCTCTACCTAATCTTCATTCCTGAATTTCCAAACATTGGGAAACCCTAATCACTGGTATAGTCCACATATTTCTTATGGATAAAAGTTTTTTTGTGGCTAAATTTTATAATGCTGAGGATAGAAAATCTATTTTGTGTGAAAATTTCTTTAGCTGGGAGGATCGCTTTATGCTTTTGTTGAAACCTTGGCATCCTGATTTCTCTCTAGCTTCTGAATCATTTGATATGCAACCTATCTAGGTTAGGCTTCCTCATCTTCCTTTCCATCTTTGGATTAATTCCATTCTGGAGATTATGGGGGATGCTATTGGGGAAATGTTAATGATGGATGAGAAATATTTTGATTTATTCCATTCTAATTATGCTCATATCCTAGTGGATATAGATACCTCTAAAGGTCTACCTTCAGAGATTAAACTTTTTTATCCTTAGGGTAGAAGCTAGATTCAACAATTGGACTATGAAGGCCTTCCCTTTAGATGCAGAAGATGCTTTAAGACTGGTCATGTTGCTTCTCAATGTGATCTTTAGAGATTTAAAAATATTTCTTCATGATGGAAGGGTGCCTCCTCTTAGCATTATATGATGGAGAAGGCATCTTCTGATTGGAGCTTCTCGCAGGTGGTTGAGCAGGTTGTTGTCAACCCTGACTCTGCTAGTCCTCTGGTTGGTTTTGTTCCTTCTCCTTCTTCATTGGCTGGAGATGTTCACCCTCCCACTAGTCCTCTTCTTGATCCTTTGTTGGATGGTGCTAGGGCCATTGCTGGTAGCTCGGTGGGTGTTGTTCCTGCTATCCTTGATAGGGTTTCATCTGGTGCTGGTCCTAATGTTTTTTATCCTCTTGTTGTTATTCCCTCAGTTGTGAGTAAAGATGGTTCTTTGCTGGGCAATTCGCTAGTTGTTCCAACACCTCTGTTGGGTGTTGGTTCTTTAGTCTTGGTTTCGCAGTGCTGGCAGGATGTGGCGGCTAGAGTTGAAGATGGGTGGATCACTGTTAAGGGAAACATTCTAAGAGATCTCCATCTTCTTTTGATATGATCCTTTGGTCCCATAAGAAGGGATCAAAAGTTTAGTCCCCTTCCTTTGTTTTTCTATTTTCCATTGGTTTATCTTGTGCGGTAAAATGGGGTGTTTTCATAGTGAAGGGTCTGGGGTGTCTAGGCCTTTGTTTTGGCTAGATAGTTGTATCTTTTGAACTCTTATAGTTTTATCTTAAGTTCCAGTATTGTAAAGGGTTTTGGGTCCCCTTTAAAACCTGATGTTACCTTAATAAAAAACATTAACATATACTTTATGAAGAAATTGAGAATTCAAAAAAAGTGAGGTTCACAAAAATAAAGTTGAAAGTACATACTATCAGTTTGTGGAAGGAATTCCAGTTAGATTAGAATATGAGAGAAAAAGAAAGAATTATAAAGTGGAAGAGGATTGTGACAAAACTGAATATAGTCAATTTATACCTATCAATTATAAGCATCAACAATTGAATAGATTATAAAAGCTAAGGCAAAAGGATACGTCTGTTGGTACTCAAAAATGCAACATGGGTGTTGAGTACCATGTTAAAATTTTACAATTTGAAGCCCTTTAAATGCTTTTCATGCATATGTACCCGACTGTCATTTTGAAGCTTATGAGGTGTTCTAGGTTTTGAACACACTCCATTCAGTATATGCTTGCATTTTATGATGTTACTTTATCATCCTGAATCATTCGGTGAAGTCCCATTTTGAGCAAGTGTCAAATTGCACAATTTTGTTTAAATGTCAAATCACTGTTACAGGCCCTGTTTGGATGATTATATCTTTTTCCCAGAGATTGATTATAATGTGCTAGTTGTGGCATCATATTTTAGACATGGTAATGAGTCATCATGCCAATTTTCAGCTCCCCATGTGCCCGTTTAGTCACTTTGCCAGAGCCATTCCATTTGCAGATTGTCAATATTCTTTGAGTGTGCATTGTTCAGATTTCTAGTCACATTTTTTTATCATAACTCAAAAAATACAAACTGGGTCAGGCTGAATTTTACATATGTTTGAGACGACCATGTGTGCATTGTACAGAATATTTTTTAGAAAAATTCAATTTTAAAATCAAAAGTTATGGTCTTCTGAGTACTGGCAGCAATAAAAAATCAGCAATGCTTCATAAAGTTTTATCTCACATTGCTCCCAATTTCAAAATTTGAAGTGTTTATATGGAATGCTTCAAACATATGAAATAAATCAAAGTGCTGAAAGTTATGCTTGGCTTGTGCGTCCACCTCAATTTCTATGCCAGTGGGCCCAAAAGAAATTTTGCAGAAAGGGGCACATGTCACTTAGTCTCCAAATCTCACAAAGGAAAAAGTTGATTCTGAGATTTGGAGACTAGTCTCCAAATCTCCAAATAGACTTAGTCTCCAAATCTCACAAAGGAAAAAGTTCATTCTGAGACTTGGAGACTAGTCTCCAAATCTCTAGATGAGTTAGTCTCCAAATCTCATAATGAAAAATAAAGAAAGAAATCATTCAGAGATTTAGAGACTAAAGTTAGTCTCCAAGTCTCCAAATGGCTATTCAGAAACCTAGCGACTAAAAGAAGTCTCTAAATCTCATAATGAGAAAAAGTGATTACGAGACTTGGAGACTTAGTCTCCAAATCTCCAAATGGCTATTCAGAGACCTAGCGACAAAAGGAAGTCTCCAAATCTCATAATGAGAAAAAGTGATTATGAGATTTGGAGACTTAGTCTCCAAATTTCCAAATGGCTATTCAGAGATCAAGAGACTAAAGTTAGTCTCCAAATCTCATAAAGAAATAAAAGAAAAGGAAATCATTATGAGACTTAGAGACTTAGTCTCCAAGTCTCCAAATGAAGATTATGAGATTTAGAGACTAAAGGGATTTCTCCAAGTCTCTAAAAGAAACCATGGTCAAGGAAATGATTAAGAGACTTAGAGATTCATGTAGTCTCCAAATCTCCAGATGGACTGGGGTTAAATGTGAGTTTGTCCGAGCATCCAATGAAATGGTGACAAGTGGCAAGTTCTGGTGGCATGTGTAGATTTTAAAGGTTTTAAAAGATTAAAAAAGTTATAAAGTGCAAACTTTGGAGAAATTTTAAAATTTTTTAATGACAGGGCTGTTCACGAAAAAATGCTGGGGAGATTCATTTTTTATCAGAATATGACAGTATAATATGTTTTCAGAAATGTCAGAAGATGACAGATGCAATGATGACAGTTAGAATCAGATCAGATTAAGTTACTGAGAGTAGTAAGGGCTTTTAAATCCATGACCAAATTTTGGAGAGTTTTTTTTTTTCCAAAATTGATTGATTTTGCAGATCCGACAGAGGGAATGAATCAGATTTTCAGTGGATGAAAGGATCAGAGGGTACATAGGATTAAATTTCAAGGAAGAGTAAAGGAAAAAGAAATCAGATTTCTAGTAGATGAGCAAATTTTATGCAAAAAAGGACAGATGTTATCAGATTTTGGAGGTGCCTGAGAAGATCATATTTTCAGAGAAGCAAGAAGACAAAGGAGATTAGATTTCAGAATGGACAGGTGTTGGTCAAGTACAAATTTTAGGGTTTCTTCTTCTTCTTTTTATTTTCTTCTGTTCTCAGTTGTAAGGGTTCTTGGTTCCTATTCTTTTTGGTTCCAGTTCCTGTGGTTGCTTTGTTGTGAGCAGACCCCTAAAATGGTGAATATCGAATATCTTGCTGTAGAGCAAATTTCTCAGTCCTGTGTCTAAATTCCAAAAATTTCAAACTTTGTATGTATTGAGATACGCTCATTTTCAATAAGATATAGTGCAATTTCTATCCTACATGGTTATTGTCTCTTGGCTTTGTGTTCTATTCTTGTATGTTTCATTTGTAAGACATTTAAAACATACTAGTTGTAAGGCAACTAATCTAATTGCCTGTGAGTTTCTTTCAAGGAAAGGATTAAATCTTCATATGCAATTTCAGAGAGTAGACATATGTGTTAGGATTTTGATGATAGCAACATAGGATTGACAAGATAGTTTGTAAGGCATCCTATCCAGATTGCATGTAGTTTGTAAGACATTCTACTGTATTTCCTTGAGATCTTCCTGTGGATTTATATTCAGACTCTTCTGCTCAATGGAATAGGCACTAGTTAGCTGTTTGTGATGCAGCTATCTTTAAGTCATCAAACATAAAATAATCATTACCAGTTCATTTATTTTTTAAGTTCTTGCATATTGTGAAAGGACTGTATCCTGGTGATATAGTTCAGATTGTTGATTCCTTGGAGAGAGAATCAAAGGTTAACCTTCCTTGAGTTGTACTCATAAAAAGAAGAAGGATCCATATCCTTATCCCACTATTCATGCTGTTACATTTGTAGTTTCATTTGTCATATTTTGTATCAGGATGTTCTCAGTTGTTTACAGAATCATTTTTTATTGAAGCAGTTTGGAATAACATAATAGCATGACAGTGAAGACCTAATCCACTAATCAAAAGCTTACTTGAAACATAGTAACCTATTCATAGGCAATACGCGCCTGAGTCCTGTGGAGCTCGAAGCAGAAGGGGGATCTTATCCAATCCTCATCAATTAGGATTTTCTTGCAAACTTGGAGTCCCTTTTAACTGAGAATCTAGCATATAATTTTGCCAAGTTTGACCCTACAAGAAAAATCCCTAACAAATTGGTGACTCTGTTGGGGATTAGTTTTGCAATCAGACAAGTGACATAGGTTCCAAGTAGAGTTTAACTCCTGACCTGTTTGTTCATAAATCTAGTCGTCTGCCATATCCAGTTGAGGAGAGAGTTATAAATCTTTGTAAATATGAAAGTCCTTCAGATCATATTTACCAGCCTGGTTGTTGTTGTTGTTATTAAAGGAGTTTTTGAGTATCTTCTTGGTAAAAGAAATGTGTCAAATCCTATTGACTTGCTGAAAGTTTGTTGTCTTTGTTGAAATCTAACTTGTCCTTATTCTATTAAAGTTCTATACATTCTCACAGCAATGGGTGGCGACTCTGAAAGATCTCTGCACTAGTGTGCACTTAGATGAAAGAAAATTTATGATTAGTTGGGAACATTTGTAGCAAGGATCTAGAGGATGCTTGAAAGATTCAGTGGTGGAAGACAAAAATAGGAAGAAGTTCAGAAGGACAACAACAAAAGATTTTCCCAGGTATTCCTCAAAGTTTTATGAAATAAATTATTTCCTTACGAAGTGAAGAAGTCACTAAAAGAGAAGGAATGCATGTTTGAAGTCTTTGGTCATGCTTCTAGTTTTATATTTTTCAAAGATTAGATTCAGAAGTATGGCATGATCTTATATGAAATGATTGCATGGTCGGATATAAATCTATGTGAATGAAGAAGATGTGTTGTTGCTAAATAGTGCAATGGAGATTCTAGATCCAATAGATCATGATATGTTGTCTATATCTGAAAGTTGTCTAGCAGATCTTCAAGAAATTCAAAAAGATATTGCATTGTTAAGTTAGAAAATACAAGACCAAGCTATATTATTTTTGAAAAGACATATAGGAGAAATAAGTGAAGAATCCATATATGTATTTTATGAAAAGTTTGCCAATGCATATGATGAGTTTCCAGAAGGGATGGAACTCCAGGAGTCTGCATATTTCCATTTATTCTTAGAACTTTATATGCCTAAGTCAGTAGAATGGTCTGCAAAATTGATGAAGAGTGCTCCCCTTCATACCACAAACACATAACACAAACAAAGAAATAACAACAATATGCAAGAACAAAAAATTGGCTTCTTATTATCTCCATAAATGTGGAATTACAAACTTTTAGAATTACAATATGCAAAGCCACATGGGCATTCCCTTACAATATTATGTAGAACAAAGCCTCGAATCAATACCCATATCTACTACATAGAACTATCCCGAACTGCCTAGGACAACACTACAACCTTCCTTATATAGGCAATTTTCCACCACCTAGGAAGGTTCCAAAATTTTTAGCCAACAAGGCTGACCAAACTTAGAATTATTTTACTTTTTCATTTTGTTACATCAAAGTCGGCTCAAAATAACTTTTGAAACCCAAACAAAAATTTTGAAGGAAAAATCATTTTCTGCCATTTTAGATGACCCAAATTTTAGAGACCATAAGTCATCACCAATTGACCCGATTGACTATTATAACCCCCTTTCAGAAAGGGTATGAGGAGCTCTACAATGCTTGAATTAAGTAAGCTTCATTCAGCTGAAAATTTGACCTCATCCAGGGCCTTTAAAGCCTTCAAAATTGAGTTCAAAGTTTCTATACCTTGTTTCCAAAATTGAAATGTTTCAATATCTTCAAAATCAGATTTGATCTAGCAATGAAACTTTACAGGAAAGCTGATATGACTAAGATGAACCTCCAACTGTGAAATTAGAACATTCAAAGATCATATGACCAACTTACTAAAAATAAAAAATTTCCATAAATAACAACTCTACACAAGATAGCCCTTATTGAAAAGAAACTAGAAATAATTTTGGGTGATGCAAGATTTCTCTTACACCAAGGATGCTCCTGCATCAGACACCTAGGGTAATTTGAGAAGTGACCCCATCGCGACTCAAGTGTGCAGAGGAAAACTAAGACGGTTAACCTCCTCTTTTGTTAGCCATGATGAATCTTCAACAGGTTATCCTTTCCACTTGACCAGATATTTTTCATATGTCCCGTTCCTTGTGCTTCTGCCAACACAACTATCTAGTATGTCTTCAATCTACTTGTTATCTGAACTGGTTGTTGGAATACTCCACTGTGCTGCTGTAACCTCATCTTCAACACCTCCTTCATGATACTCTTTCAGATCTGAAATATTAAATACTGGTGAAATATTCAGCTCAGTAGGCAACTCGACCTCATATGCATTTCCTGAATCATGCTTCTTTAGTATCCTACATGGCCCAAACTTCTTCATTTTTAGCTTGTTATATGTACCAACTGGAAATCGCTCCTTTCACAAATGAACCATGACTTCATCTCCAACCTGAAACTCCTTATGCCTCCTTTTCTCATCTACCTTAGCCTTATACTGTGCATTCATCTTGGTAATATGTTTCCTTACCTCCTCATGGATGTTCTTCAAGTGTTCTACAAAATCCTCAGCTTCAGCACTACTTATTTCTCCTTTATCTATCTTTCTCAACTCAGATACATTTCTGGGACTACTTCCATAAACAATCTGGAATGATGATTTACCAGTGCTCCTGTTGAAAAAATTATTGTATGCAAACTCTGCCTATGGTAAAATCAAATCCCATCTTATTGGCTTATCTCCAACCAAACATCTCAGCAAATTCTTCAAACTCTTATTCACCACCTCTGTCTATCCATCAGTCTGTGGATGATGTGATGAACTAAACTTCAAATCTATCTTCAACTTCTTCCACAATGTACGCCAGAAATATCCAACGAACTTAGTGTCCCTATCTGAAACTATACTCTTTGGCAAACCATGTAGTCTCACTACTTCTTTGAAAAACAATTTTGCTACATGAACAACATCATTAGTCTTCTTTTAGAGAATAAAATGTGCCATCTTTGAAAATTTGTCAACCACCACAAAAATTGAATCATGTCCCCACTGAGTCCTCAGTAAACCACGAACAAAGTCCATACTGATATCCTCCCAAGGCTTCTTTGGTATAGGTAATGGCTGATACAACCCTGTATTCTACTTGACTCCTTTCACCATCTGACATACTTTGCAACTCTATACAAACTTCTTCACATCTCGCTGCAACTGCGGCCAATAATAATTCTCACTGACTGAAGCAAGGGTTTTATCATGACCAAAATGTCCAGCCAATCCTCCGCTATGCTTCTCTTTGATGAGATTTCTCCTCATAGAACTTCATGGAATGCACAACTGACTCCGCCTAAATAACATATTATCCTGAATGATAAAATCCAACCACTTCATTTTGTATAGAGTAACAGGTTCTTTACAAGCTTTCCAAGCTTCACCAAAATCACGATCCTCTAGATACAAATTCTTGATTTCCTTGAACCCAAACACCTCAATCTGCATCTCTGTCAGCAATAGTTGCCTTCTGTTAAGCGCATCTACAACCCTGTTAGAATTTTCACTTCTGTGTTTCAAAAGAAATGTATAACTCTGCAAAAACTCAACCCATTCAAATGTCTTCGATTAAAATTTCCTTGACTATTCAAATATTGCAAAGCTTGATGATCAATATATAAAACAAACTCCTTAGGAAGCAGATAGTGTCTCCACTTCTTCAATGCTTGAAATATAGCATAAAATTTCTAATCATAAACATAATATTTTCTCTTGGGATCATTCAACTTCTCATTGAAATAAATAATAGGTTTACCTTCTTGGCTCATAACAGCTCCTATTGCAATACCACTAGCATCACAGTCTACTTGAAACACCTTATTAAAATCTGGAAGTGTTAAAACAGGCTATTCTGTAACTTTCTGTTTCAACAGTTTAAAACGCTTATCTGCCCCATTAGTCCACTTGAACACTTTTCTATCCCCTCTCATTGTTTCAGTCAAGGGTCCATAAATACTGCTAAAACTTCTGATAAATTTTTTTTAAAAGCTAGACAAACCATGAAAAGATCTTACCTCAGTAGCACTCCTTGGAGTAGGCCATTCAAGGATAGTCTGTACTTTCTCTGGATCCATTTTCAGACCTTCTGCTGAAACTACAAATCCCAAATACACTAATTCCTTCTTCACAAAACTGCACTTCTTTAAATTAATCAACAATTTCTCATCTTTGAAATTCTCAAATACCATGCAAATATGCATCATATGTTCCTCCAATGTCTTGCTAAATATCAAAATATCATCTAGGTAAATGATGACAAACTTACCCATAAATTTTTTTAGAACCTCGTTCATGAGCCGCATGAAAGTGCTCGGTGCATTAGTTAGCCCAAAAGGCATGACTAACCACTCATACAGTCCTTCTTTTATCTTGAAGGTAGTCTTCCATTCATCTCCTTCTCTGATCTGAATCTGGTGATATCCACTCTTCAGATCTATCTTCAAGAAATACATAGCCCCACTCAAACAGTCCATAATATCATCCATTTGTGGCAATGGAAACTGATACTTGATTGTGATCTTGTTTATTGCTCTAGAATCTATACACATCCTCCATTCTCTATTCTTATTTGGTGCTAATACCACTGGTACAACACAGAGACTCAGAACCTCTTGAATCAACCCCTTCTACAATAAGTCATGTACTTGTCTATTCAACTCTTCACTTTCTACTGGTGTCATTATGTGTGCTGCCTTGTTTGGTAAACTGGCTCCTAGAATCAAATCCATCTAATGACTGATCTTCCTTACCAATGGTAATCCATTGGATACATTATCAGATACAATATCCTGAAACTCATTCAACAAATCTGCAACCTCTACAGGTACATCCTTCATTTTCTCTTTACCGACTTTTGGAATTAAAGAAAAACACACATGCTCATGCCTCATACCATCTAGGAATTTTCTTTCATCAACAAAATTTATTCTTGCATTACCACATACCTTTTCTTCGGTCTCTTTGAATGGCTTTAGCTTATGTCGCACTCCATCCTTTGTCAGGGAATAGGTATTTGTACGACCATTATGTACAACACATCTGTCAAACTGCCATGGCCTACCCAACAACATGTGACATGCATCCATAGGTATGAGATCACATAGTACCTCATCATGGTACCTTCCAATCTTGAACTTTACTAGGCACTGTTCACTGACCATGACCTTGTGGTCATCCTGCACTCAGGCAATCTGATATGGATGTGGGTGTTTCTGTCTCTTGAACTTCAACTTTGTCACCATCTCTGCTGACACCAAATTGTCAGTGCTTCTACTATCAATAATCACATCACAACAATTACCCTCACACTTGCATCTAGTGTGAAACAGGCTCCTCCTTTGCTCAGGTTCATTCTCACTACTCAGCAGGACTCTTCTGTTAATCAACGTTTCTCCTCTTTCAGCATCTTCAGAATTTGAGGATCTGACATCTTCATCTACATGTGCCACTCTTGGTTGCCCTTCATTCCTCCTATTCATCCTTTCTTGGTGTTGAGGACATTCAAATGCCCTATGACCTTCTTCTCCACAGTGAAAACATGTTCCACGGAAGCCTTCTCTTCCTGAACCTTGTCCTCTTCCTCTTCCTCTCTGATCTTTATTATTCTGATCTTAGAAATGATTAGAATTATTTCTTCTCTAATTTTGACTTCTACTAGTCTCATCCTTCTTTTTTGGATCTTCATTTTAGCCTCCATATGACCGTCCACCGTGACCTCATCCATTTTGTCTGCTCTCAAACTTCTTGTTTAATTTTTCATCTACTTTTAGGGAAAACTGGTATGCCTCTTCAATACTATTCATTCAAACCAGATTCAGCTCCTCCTAAATGCTTGGCCTCAACCCATTAAGGTAATGAGCAACTTTCTCCTTATCAGCTTCCGCATGGCCTGTTCTGATGAGGATTCAATAGAACTCCTTTGTATACTCTTTAACAGATCGTCCCGCTTGCTTCAAACTTTGCATTTTCTTCAGTAGGTCAAGCTCATAATGAACAAGGATGAACTGTCACTTCAATTTATCCACCATCTAATCTCATCTTGTGATTTTATCTTTCCCTCTTCTATTTCACTCTGATTGAATCTCTTACCATGAGATCTTCGCATGACCTTTCAGTCTGGCCTTCATGAATTTGACCCTATTAGGATCCTCAATATCTTCATACTCAAAATATTCTTCACATTCATTGATCCAGTCGATCAACTCCTCTGGGTTAAGATTTCCTAAAAATGCAGGAACCTCAATCTTAGGTCTTTTTTTAATTTTAGAAATGGCCTGAAAAAGTCTTTCTTCCTCTTGGTTTACAACTTTGACTTCTCCTTCTTGATCTTCTTCTTCAGCTTCATCCTAGGTTTCGTCTCTAACATTAAGATTCATTCCTCTGGGAATCTCTTCTTGTAATGCTCGCACTTGTCTCTGAAGTGGTCTAACCTCATGTGTTACAACACCAACTCTTCTATCATGTTCCTTTCGTGGTGGTATTTTTGTGATGCACGCTAAAACCCTAACCACGGTCCTAGTACAAACTACCTCACAGTCGGTGATCTATTTACACAAAAATCGTAACCCATAGTCCTAGTGCAAACTACCTCACAATCGGCGATCTATTTACACACTCAGGAACTCTTTCTTTAGTACCACTTGATGAAGGGTGCTCCCCTTAATACCACAAACACATAACAGAAACAGAGAAATAACAACAATATGCAAGAACAAAAAATTGGCTTCTTATTATCTCCACAAATGTAGAATTACAAACTTTCAGAATTACAATATGCAAAGCCACATGGGCATTCCCTTACAATATTATGTAGGAAAAAGCCTCGAATCAATACCCAGAACTATCCCGAACTGCCTAAGACAACACTACAGCCTTCCTTATATAGGCAATTTTCCACCGCCTTAGAAGGTTCCATAATTTTTAGCCAACAAGGCCGACCAAACTTAGAATTATTTTATTTTTTCATTTTGTTACATCAAAGTGGGCTCAAAATAACTTTTGATACCCAAACAGAAATTTTGAAGAAAAAATCATTTTTTACCATTTCAGGTGACCCAACTTTCGGAGACCATAAGTCATCACCTGTTGACTTGATTAACTATAACTCCATTTTGGAAAGGGCACGAGGAGCTCTACAACGCCTTAATCAAGAAAGCTTCATTTCGTTAAAAATTCAACCTCATTCAAGGCCTCTAAAGCCTTCAAAATTGAGTTCAAAGTTTTTGTACCCTATTTTCAAAATTGAAAAGTTTTAATATCTTCAAAACCAGACTTGATCTAGCAATGAAACTTTACAGGTAGGCTGATATGAATAAGATGAACCTCCAACTATGAAATCAGAACATTTCGAGATTGTATGACCAACTTACTAAAAATAGCAAGTTTCCATAAATAGCAGCTCTACACAAGATAGCCCTTATTGAAAAGAAATAAGAAATATTTTTGGGTGATGCAAGATTGCTCTTACACCCAGGATGCTCCTCAATCAGACACCTGGGGTAATTTGAGAAGTGACCCTGTCACGACCTAGGTGTGCAGAGGAAAACCAAGATGGTTAACCTCCTCCTTTGTGAGCCATGATGAATCTTCAATAGGTCATCCTTTCCACTTGACCAGATATTCTTCATATGTCTCGTTCCTTGTGCTTTTGCCAAGATGACTATCCAGTATGTATTCAATCTCCTTGTTATCTGAACTGGTTGCTAGAATACTCCACTGTGTTGCTGTAACCTCATCTACAATACCTCCTTCATGATACTCTGTCAGATCTGAAACATTAAATACTGGTGAAATATTCAGCTCAGTAGGCAACTTGACCTCATATGCATTTTCTGAATCATGCTTCTTTAGTATCCTACATGGCCCAAACTTCTTCATTTTCAGCTTGTTATATGTACCAACTGGAAATCGCTCCTTCCACAAATGAACCATGACTTCATCTCCAACTTGAAACTCCTTATGCCTCCTTTTCTCATCTGCTTTAGCCTTATACTATGCAAACATCTTCGTAATATACTTCCTTACCTCCTCATGGATGTTCTTTAAGTGTTCTGCAAAATCCTCAGCTTCAACACTACTTATTTGTCCTTTATCTATCTTTCTCAACTCAGATGCATTTCTGAGACTACTTCCATATACAATCTGAAATAGTGATTTACTAGTGCTCTTGTTAATAGAATTATTGTATGCAAACTCTACTTATGGTAAAATCAAATCCCATCCTATTGGCTTATCTCTAACCAAACATCTTAGCAAATTCTCCAAACTCCTATTCACCACCTCTGTCTGTCCATCAATCTGTGGATGATGTGATGAACAGAACTTCAAATCTGTCTTCAACTTCTTCCACAATGTACGTCAGAAATTACCAACAAACTTAGTGTCCCTATCTGAAACTATACTCTTTGACAAACCATGTAGTCTCACTACTTCTCTGAAAAACAATTCTGCTACATGAACAACATCATTAGTCTTCTTATAGGGAATAAAATGTGCCATCTTTGAAAATCTGTCAACCACCACAAAAATTAAATTATGTTCCTGCTAAGTCCTTGGTAAACCAAGAACAAAGTCCATACTGATATCCTCCCAAAGCTTCTTTGGTATAGGTAATGGCTGATACAACCCTGTATTTTGCTTCACTCCTTTCGTCATCTGACATACTCTACAACTCTATACAAACTTCTTCGCATCTTGCTGCAACTGCGACCAATAATAATTCTCACTAACTGAAGCAAGGGTTTTATCATAACCAAAATGTCCAGCCAATCCTTTTCTATGCTTCTTTTTGATGAGATTCTCCCTCATAAAACTTCATAGAATGCACAACTGACTCCCCATGAATAGCATATCATCCTGAATGATAAAATCCAACCACTTCATTTTGTCTAGAGTAACAAGTTCTTTACAAGCTTTTCAAGCTTCACCAAAATCACGATCCTCTAGATACAAATTCTTGAGTTTCTTAAACCCACCACCTCAATCTCCATCTCTGTCAACATAGTTGCCTTCTACTAAGTGCATCTGCAACCCTGTTAGACTCTCCACTTTTGTGTTTCAAAACAAATGTATAACTCTGCAAAAACTCAACCCATTTCAAATGCCTTTGATTCAACTTTCCTTGACTATTCAAATATTGCAAAACTTGATGATCAGTATACAAAACAAACTCCTTAGGAAGCAGATAGTGTCTCCACTTCTTCAATGATTGAAATATAGTATAAAATTCCTGATCATAAATATAATATTTTCTCTTTGCATCATTCAACTTCTCACCAAAATAAGCAATAGGTTTACCTTCTTGGCTCATAACAGCTCCTATTGCAGTACCACTAGCATCACAGTCTACTTGAAACACCTTATTAAAATTTAGAAGTGCTAAAATAGACTATTCCTGTAACTTTCTGTTTCAATAGTTTAAAACTCTTATCTGCCCCATTAGTCCACTTGAAGTCATTTCTATCCCCTCTCATTGTTTCATTCAAGGGTCCACAAATACTGCTAAAACTTCTAATAAATTTTCTATAAAAGCTAGCAAAACCATGAAAAGATCTTACCTCAGTAGCACTCCTTGGAGTAGGCCATTCAAGGATAGTCTGTACTTTCTCTGGATCCATTTTTAGACCTTCTGCTGAAACTGTAAATCTCAAATACACTAATTTCTTCTTCACAAAATTGCACTTCTTCAAATTAATCAACAATTTCTCATCTCTCAACTTCTCAAACACCATGCAAATATGCATCATATGTTCCTCCAATGTCTTGCTAAATATCAAAATATCATCTAGGTAAACGATGACAAACTTACCTAGAAATTTTTTTAGAACCTCATTCATGAGCCGCATAAAGGTTCTCGGTGCATTGGTTAGCCCAAAAGACATGACTAACCACTCATACAGTCCTTCTTTTATCTTGAAGGCAGTCTTTCATTCATCTACTTCTCTAATCTGAATCTGGTGATATCCACTCATCAGATCTATCTTTGAGAAATACACAACCCCACTCAAACCGTCCATAATATCATCCATTCATGGCAATGGAAACTGGTACTTGATTATGATCTTGTTTATTGCTCTAGAATCTGTACACATCCTCCATTCTCCATTCTTCTTTGGTGCTAATACCACTGGTACAGTACAGGGACTCAGACTCTTTCGAATCAACCCCTTTTACAATAACTCATGTACTTGTCTGTTCAACTCTTCACTTTCTACTGGTGTCATTCTGTGTGCTACCTTATTTGGAAAACTGGCTCCTGAAATCAAATCCATCTGATGACTGATCTTCATTATCGATGGTAATCCTTTAGGTACATTATCAGATACAATATGTTGAAACTCATTCAACAAATCTGCAACCTCTACAAGTACATCCTCCATTTCCTCTTTACCAACTTTTAGAATTAAAGCAAAACACACATGCTCATGGCTCATACCATCTAAAAATTTTCTTCCATCAACAAAAGTTATTCTTGCATTACCACATACCTTTTCTTCAGTCTCTTTGAATGGCTTTAGCTTATGTCGCACTCCATCCTTTGTCAGTGAATAGGTATTCGCACGACCATCGTGTATAACACATCTGTCAAATTTTCATGGCCTACCCAACAACACGTGACATGCATCCATAGGTATGATATCACATAGTACCTCATCATGGTACCCGCCAATCCTAAACTTTACTAGGCACTGTTCACTGACCATGACCTTGTGGTCATCCTGCACCTAGGCAATCCGATATGGATGTGGGTGTTTCTATCTCTTGAGCTTCAACTTTGTCACCATCTCTGCTGACACCAAATTTTTAGTGCTTCCACTATCAATAATCACATCACAACATTTACCCTCACACTTGCATCTAGTGCGAAACAAGCTCCTCCTTTGCTTAGGTTCATTCTCACTACTCAGTAGGACTCTTCTATTAATCAGCGTTTCTCCTCTTTCAACATCTTCAGAATTTGAGGATCTGGCATCTTCATCTACATGTGCCACTCTGGCCTGGCCTTCATTCCTTCTATCTATCCTTCCTTGGAATTGAGGACATTCAAATGCCCTATGACCTTCTTCTCCACAGTGAAAACATGTTCCATGGAAGCCTCCTCTTCCTAAACCTTGTACTCTTCCTCTTCCTCTCTGATCTCTATTATTCTGATCTTGGAAGTGATTGAAATTATTTCCTCTCTGATTTTGACTTCTACTGGCCTCATCCTTCTTTTTTGGATCTTTATTTCGGCCTCCATATGAATGTCCACTATGACCTCTTCTATTTTGTTTGCTCTCGAACTTCTTGTTCAACTTTTCCTCTACTTTTAAGAAAAACTGGTATGCCTCTTAAATACTGTTCATTCAAACTAGATTCAGCTCCTCCTAAATGTTTGGCCTCAACCCATTAAGGTGACGAGAAAATTTCTCCTTATCAGCTTCTGCATGGCCTATTCTAATGAGGATTCGATAGAACTCCTCTGTATACTCTTGAACAGATCATCTCGCTTGCTTCAAACTTTACATTTTCTTCAGTAGGTTAAGCTCATAATCAATAGGGATGAACTGTCACTTCAATTTATCCACCATCCGATCCTATCTTGTGATTTTATCTTTTCCTCTTCTATTTCGGTCCAATTGAATCTCTTGCCACTAGATCTTTGCATGACCTTTCAGTCTGGCCTTCGTGAGTTTGACCCTATTAGGATCCTCAATATCTTCATACTCAAAATATTCTTCACATTCATTGATCCAGTTGATCAACTCCTCTGGTTTAAGATTTCCTGAAAAATGCAGGAACCTCAATCTTAGATCTTTTTTTGATCTTAGAAATGGCCCGAAAACATCTTTCTTCCTCTTGGTTTACAACTTCGACTTCTCCTTCTTGATCTTCTTCTTCAGCTTCATCCTCGCTTTCATCTCTGACATTTAGATTCATTCCTCAGTGAATCTCTTCCTACAATGCTCGCACTTGTCTCTAAAGCACTCTAACCTTAGGTGTTACAACACCAGCTCTTCTGCCAGGTTATTTTTGTGGAGGCATTTTTATGATGCACGCTGAAACCCTAACCATGGTCTTGGTGCAAACTGCCTCACAGTCGGCGATCTGTTTACATAAAAACCCTAACCCACAGTCCTAGTGCAAACTGCCTCACAATCGGTGATCTGTTTACACACTCAGGAACTCTTTTTCTAATACCACTTGATGAAGGGTGCTCCCGTTAATACCACAAACACATAACAGAAACAGAGAAATAACAATAATATGCAAGAATAAAAAATTGGCTTCTTATTATCTCCACAAATGTGGAATTACAAACTTTTAGAATTACAATATGCAAAGCCACATGGGCATTCCCTTAGAATATTATGTAGGAAAAAGCCTCTAATCAATACCTAGAACTATCCCGAACTGCCTAAGACAACACTATAGCCTTCCTTGTATAGGCAATTTTCCACCGCTTGGGAAGGTTCCAAAATTTTTATCCCACAAGGCCAACCAAACTTAGAATTATTTTATTATTTTATTTTGTTACATCAAAGTCAGCACAAAATAACTTTTGAAACCCAAACAAAAATTTTGAAGGAAAATTCATTTTCTGCCATTTCAGGTGACCTAACTTCCGGAGACCATAAGTCATCACCCGTTGACCTGATTGACTATTATAACCTCATTTCAAAAAAGGCACGAGGAGCTCTACAATAATTATATCATGAAAGCTTTATTCGATCAAAAATTCTACCTCATCTGAGGCCTCTAAAGCCTTCAAAATTGAGTTCAAAGTTTCTGTACCCTATTTTCAAAATTGAAAAGTTTCAATATCTTCAAAACTAGACATTATCTAGCAATGAAACTTTACAGGTAGGCTGATATGACTAAGATGAACCTCCAACTATGAAATCAGAACATTCTGAGATCGTATAACCAACTTAATAAAAATAGCAAGTTTCCATAAATAACAGCTCTACACAAGATAACCCTTATTGAAAAGAAACCAGAAATATTTTTGGGTGATGCAAGATTGCTCTTACACCTAGGATGCTCCTGCATCAGACACCTAGGGTAATTTGAGAAGTGACCCCATCACGACTCAGGTGTGCAGAGGAAAACCAAGAGGGTTAACCTCCTCCTTTGTTAGCCATGATGAATCTTCAACAGGTCATCCTTTCCACTTGACCATATATTTGTGATATGTCCTATTCCTTGTGCTTCTGCCAACACAACTATCCAGTATGTCTTCAATCTCGTTGTTATCTAAACTGGTTGCTGGAATACTCCACTGTGCTACTGTAACCTCATCTTCAACATGTCCTTCATGATACTTTGTCAGATCTAAAATGTTAAATACTGGTGAAATATTCAGCTCAGTAGGCAACTCGACCTCATATGCATTTCCTGAATCATGCTTCTTTAGTATCCTACATGACCTAAACTTTTTCATTTTCAGCTTGTTATATGTACTTACCAAAAATTGCTCCTTCCGCAAATAAACCATGACTTCATCTCCAACTTGAAACTCCTTATGCCTCCTTTTCTCATCTGCCTTAGCCTTATACTGCGCATTCATCTTGGTAATATGATTTCTTACCTCCTTATGGATGTTCTTCAAGTGTTTTATAAAATTCTTCGCTTCAGTGCTACTTATTTCTCCTTTATCTATCTTTCTCAACTCAGATGCATTTTTGGGACTACTTCCATATACAATCTGGAATGGTGATTTACTAGTGCTCCTATTGATAAAATTATTGTATGCAAACTCTACCTGTGGTAAAATTAAATCCCATCCTGTTGGCTTATTTCCAACCAAACATCTCAACAAATTCTCCAAACTCCTATTCACCACCTCTGTCTGTGGATAATGTGATGAACTGAAATTCAATTTTATCTTTAACTTCTTCCACAATGTACATCAGAAATATCCAACAAACTTAGTGTCCCTATCTGAAACTATACTCTTTGGAAAACCATGTAGTCTCACTACTTCTCTGAAAAACAATTCTGCTACGTGAACAACATCATTAGTCTTCTTGCAGGGAATAAAATGTGCCATCTTTGAAAATCTGTCAACCACCACAAAAATTGAATCATGTCCCCATTGAGTCCTCGGTAAACCAAGAACAAAGTCCATATTGATATCCTCCCAAGGCTTCTCTGGTATAGGTAATGGATGATACAATCCTTTATTTGTGTGTGTGAAAATTGTACTTGATCTATAGACACAACACTTCAGTAAAATATTAGAGGTTAGCTATAATCAAAATCGTGCAAAATTGAAAACTATCTAACCAAGTGATTTACTGCCTTCTAGTAGGTGCGGGATTAATGTTCTCAGATTGTTATCGAGATCAGTGACCTAGACGACACCTAAACGAAGGATTTGAATGCAAAAGATGGATATGAAATTGAATGCAATTAATCAATTTTTTTGGTATTTTCTATGTAATGATATGAAAACTTGATATGAAATCTATGATATGTAAAAATTGATATGCTATGAATTGATCTAACAATGATATAAAAAAGAATCTAAATGAATGTTAAAAAAAAACAAATTGATCTCACAATAGCCTTGATTCGCAATAAGCTTTGATTCTCCAAATTCTAATTCTTCAAAATAGTTGTGCAATTCATAGATGACTTTGGCAAAGTAAGCTTGCAAAATTATGAGATGCTTTGAGATGCAAATTTGAGAGATTTTAGAGATCTGATGCAAATTTGAGAGATGAATTATGAAGAGCTGAGTCTTGTTTTTATAGAAATCCAAAGCTTTGGAGGTTGTGAAAGAAAGCTATAAATCACTCAAATAACTCAGGGTGATTTTTGAGTTATTTTTAAATAAAGATAATTAAGTCACAAAAATCATGCAAAAACACTGTTCAACTCAAATTAGAAGTTTAGATCAACTTTAAAACTCAAAAAGATGTTGAGTTTCAAAAAGCTAACAACTTGCATTGATTTTCTAATTTGAGTTTAACTGGTCCTTGAATATGCACATGGATAATTATGATTTAATAAATAAATAAAGTGATTTATTCTCAACTTAACTGCTTTTTGAAATAAAATAATTAATTTATGAGTTAATTAACTATTTTATCAAACTTTTATTAAAAACTATATTATTAAATAATGACAACTTGCTTTAATTAATTAAATAAGAATTTAATTAATTATTCATAAGAATTTTGATTTATTGTCAAAATTAAATAATATAATTAATAATAGATAGAATTAAATTTAATTAAACAATTAAGTGGTAAATATTAAATCTAATTAATTAAATATGCAAAATATTTAATTAATCAAATTTTAGGATAAATGTGATTTATTGCCAAATAATTATAAAATTAAAGATAATTATGATGATTAAGATATTACTAGGAATATTCCCCGATGTAGAATTTAAGATAATCAATTATGATTCGATGATGTTTAGATGTGCCTTAGATTAGGACTTTGATGTCGATTTCGTTCGAATTGAAAATGTAGGAGATTAATGAACTTATAGCCCATTTTTGGGGTATTATATTTTGCCCCTCTTTGAATTACTGTGCAAAGCGCAGTGGTTCAAAGATAGTCTGTGTTTGATAGAGATATGAAACTGATGTTTGAAATTGAGACAGAAGCTGATTGATATTGATTTGATATAGAGATAATAGGTCCTGAATGACTAAAGATAATGTTTGCTATAATAGCAAATGAACCGAGGATTGTGAAAAAGTGTCAAAACGCCTGATTCCAAACTTTAGGATTGCTAAGAAGTGAGTGACCGATTCTAGACTCAATTATCTTAGCAGAACTAGCAGGTATCACATCTGAATCTTTCAGTTGCCGAAGAATGAAGGAAAGAACACTATGATCTGATGGTTGCAAAAACTGATACAATTTACAAGATTAGGAGAATACCAGATTGATATGGATCTTGATGAATCTGATATGCCCCAAGTGATGATAGATTTGCCCCGAGTGATGAGGACTTTTTTGATGAATCAGTAACTAGACGTGGTTGTTATCTTGATCACTGATGAAGATATGATTTCCATAAAGATCTGATTTCAAATTTGATTACAGACTTTGAATGATGTGCAATACCATGCCCCCTTCGGGATGAAAATGGAAATCTGACAAGAAAAGTCAGCGTTGATAGTTTAGAAGCATGTAAATTGATTGGAAAAGTGGTTATATACGTTCAAGAATGCATTTTGCATCATTGGAAGGTCCCAAAAGACCAAGTTTGACTAGGTTAAACCATGAGTTGACCATAGTTGACCAAGTTGAAATTTTGACAATTTGATGTTAGATAATCAGTTAAGTTGAATACTAGATTTCTGTGATGATCGAAGGTCGATTATGCAAGTAGTGAATAATATAAATGATCTCAGATTTCAATTTTGATCCCGAAAAAAGATTGTACTTGCTATTTCGTTGGATGGACCTTCGTGTGAGATTCAACTCTTGTTAGACTTGAAGATGCGATTTAAAGAATCATTTAAGCATTGAAGTTCGTTTAGCCATTGTGAGATCATGTAAACATGCAAAATGCAATGAGACATGCAAAATAAAATACAACCTAAGACCTAGGATGTAGTCACTGATCATGTGTCGATTTGTTATCATCATTAAACTTTTAGGTAACTAGATAAATCAATACAATGCCCACTAGCTGTGAAACCATAGACATATGAATATCGATTTGTATGTGTAAGAATCAATACAACACCCACTGACTAGGCAACCATGGACATATGAATATTGATTTTGTTTTCGGAATGTCGGATTAGATATAAGCACCAAGGCACAAACGCCAAGATGACCTGAATATCATGTCTATTTTGATATAGCAATTTGTATAAGCATCAAAACATAAACATCATGATGACTTGAATACGCCTTGCATGACAAACACATCAAACAACCAAGAGATCATTCTAAATTCGATGTGAATTACTCGTATTGACCCTTTATCATTCACATCCTTAGGTAAGATCGCGTTTCACAGTAGGAGAAAGAACTCACTCAAAAAAACAATAGTTAGATCAAACTTCCTTTAATTTTCTGAGTATCAATGGTTGAGGTATGCATGGCCATCCAATTCAAGATAGAGGCTCTTACAGTCGGACACCATTTCAATCCAGAATTTCCAAAGTTGTTAGATTTTCACATACAAGAAGAAAACAAAGAAAAGATTATGCCCCCAGTCATCACTCTCTAAATCCTATAAAGGACATCATCGAAGAGATCGAAGGGACATAATATGCAAAAATCTCAATGTGAATCAGTAAGCATATAAGGAGATAAAAGCATGTAAAAAAGCATAGATTGTTTTCAGTTTTCAGTTTGATGTTGATTGCGTTGTTGTAGATGCAAAATCCTTTCGGGAGACAAGACTGACTGACTAACTGACTCACATGAAGCTTCAAAATGACTCTGACTCGATATGATACATCTAAGATACACAGGAGACCATAGGATATGACATTGATTTCCCCCAAGTGTTAAGCATTGATAGGATATAGACACTTGAGCAGATTTGTGGACAAACCGACTTATTGAAAACAGGAATGCAGAAACAAATTGGGAGATATGTACAAACTAAAGCAAGACTGAAAGCTAGAAAAGACCAAGATTGCATTGATAGATGGAGCATTTGGAACAAGTGGTGCTCATTTGCTGGGTTTTCACCATCTTGGCAGAGATTCTATTTTTGCTACCAAGGCGCCTGTTTCCAGGTTTTCACCAAGGCACTTTTTTTAATTTTAAAGATTTTTTCAAGATATTTAACCATAGACTGAATGCCTTAGGCGTAAATTTTTTTCAGATGGAGAACATTGATTGGTTCTCAGAGCTGTTCTCCTTCAGTCATTGAGAGTTGATAGGCATAAGAGCCAAAAGTAGTAGTGATTACAAAGGGACCCAGCCAGTTGGGTTTGAAATTCCCCTTGCGTTCTCGATGAGATTGATTTTTAGGATTTTCTCTCAAGACTAGATCACCAACCTGAAATTCTCTGTGTCTGACTTTCTTGTTGTAGCCTCTATAGCTTCTCTTCTGATATACGCTGAGATGATCATATGCTGCTTGTTTGCGCTCTTCTAGTAGTTCAAGTTCTTGCAACCTAGACACTCTGTAGTCATCATTAGTTACTAGACCATGCATTCTGATTCTTAGTGATGGGATTTTGACCTCAATAGGAAGTACCACTTCAGACCCATAAACTAAAGAAAAAGGTGTAGCCCTAGTAGGTGTTCTGATACTTGTTCTAATACTGGTTCTGATACTTGTTCTGATACTAGTTTTGATACTTATTCTGATACTGGTTCTGATACTGGTTCTGATATTAGTTCTGATACTTGTTCTGATACTTGGTATACTTGATAGCATATTTTTCTATTGCAAACTCCCAAGCAAGATCATATCATGCAGTCCCAATGTCTAGCAAGGTGGAGAACAAGAGGGATGAGCAAGTTGGTGGAAGAGATGGAAGATAAGATAATGGAGGAGAATGAAAGGAAGAAATCCTCAAGGGCAAACTCCTCAAGAATACTCAAGCTAGGGAAAAATTATCATGTAAAGCACATTTGGACAAGCAATGAAAGGTTAGCATAGGATAAGTCACAAAAGTGTAATGCTAGAGTAGGAAAGGATGCAGTCCAAAAGAGTAGACATGTCAAGAGGATTCATAGCACCGTGTTTTACTCTTTTTTTTGTTATTAGATCAAGACCAAAGGAGAAAAGGATGGTGAAAAGCTAGAATGAATGGAGGAAGATGGATATGAAGGCTAAACATGAAAGGAATGAAAGCAAGATCATCATAAGATAGCTCACAAGATAGCCAAATGTTTGTGTATAGATCAACATTGTCAAGATCAAAGAGAGAAGATAAAATTGATGAAATATATAGAAGAACTACACATGATGCTTGATTGCCAGGTTTTCATCATGGTACTTATCCAAGGTGACACAAGGGAGTGGTTTTCACCATAGGATGAATTTATTTCTCTTTACTTTTGCTATCGAGGCGCCTGTTTCTAGGTTTTCACCAAGGCACATTTTTAATTTTATTTTTTTTTCATTTTTTTTTCAGAAGAAGGCAAGCTTTTAGATAGTGCTCCTTGAAATGATAAACCAGGATATGCCAAGGATTCAAAATGATATGCTCAAAGATGCTGATAGGGAAAGGGAGATGGAAGACAAAAATGGAGGATAGGCTTTTATGTAAAGCGAGTGAGGTTGGAAGATAAGAGGAATAGGCAAATGAGAAAAAAAGATAGAAGGTAGAAGGATAATGAATGGAAGGATTGTGAAAGGGTAGGTGGAAAGGAAGGCAAGATCAATGTCAACACACACCTTGAAGGGTGGTGAGAGGATGGAGAAATCATGAATGAAGGAATACGTGAAGAAATATGGCGAATGGATAGTAGAGATTGTGGTTTAGGCACATGGAATGGAAGAATATTTTTGGAAGAAGATGAAGTGGAAGCTTGAATGTCAACTTTACTTTTTTCTCAACACTAGACTCTTTCAAGAGAGACTTTGAAATCCATATAGTTGTAGGCTTTTTATTTCCTTTTGATGATCTAGAGAGAATATCTTCAATGATGGATTTTGGAACCCATACTTGTCTTATAGTTTTTTTCTTAGATATCTCTTTTGACTTTATGTTTCCATGTCTATTAAAGGAGACATGATGATCTTCTTTTTTTGATGGATTCTTGTATTGCTTCTTTTTCTTGTATTGAACATTCAAGTTACTTCCAAAAGACTTGGGACTTGTGGAAGAAGGAGGATATGACTGGTTTAGATAGGTGGGTGGATGAAAAGGATTCAAGGGTATGCATCTATGTTGATCTTGAGGAAAGATGGGAGATGGAGGGATGTAAGGACCCAAGATGGATGGTGAATTAGGAGAGTTAGGAGGGGAAAGTGAAGGGACATAAGGACCCAAGATGGAAGGTAGACGTGAAGCCTTTAGTAGTGGTGGAAGAGGTCCAAGGATGGAAGTGGAAGATGTAAAAGGATAATCAATAAGTTCATCAGCATCTATATGACAACCAAGGATATCAGCATCTTTAGAGTGAGCATTAGAATTTTCAATAGAATCATGGACATCTTGAATATGAGCACCTTCTTTGATAGGATTGTTCAAAGCTTGCAAAGACTTAGGAAGAGTAGAAAGTGGAAGTGAACATGGAGTGGTAGAACAAGAAGATGGAAGACTTTGATCTTGACAAGGATCTTTGGATAGCATAAGTACATAATTTTTCTCTTGATTTTCAATAGGCTTAACATTGGAAGTAAAAACACTATTTTTACCAACCTTAATGGAAGTATCATCTTTGGAAAGCACAAGCGTAGTAAGGTTATTTTGATTGTCAATAAGCTCAATAGTGTAAGTAGTAGCTTGATCTTGCTTAGGAGAAGAGTTAAGACATGGTGGAATGCATGAAAAAGGGTGTGCAGGATCAAAAGAACCTTGAGGCAGATAAGAGACATCATGAAAAGGAGTGGACGACATGGAGGGTTCTTGATCTTGATCTTTCTTTATGTTATTTTCTTCATCATTTTTAGAGTCCTCTTGACACGGAGCCACTTCTAAGGACAAGGAAGCATGTTGGGATTGTATGGATGAATTTGGAAGAGATGGTGAAGGACTAGCTAAAGTAGGCATTGTAGCATATGAAGGCTTAGGCTCTTTAGGTTTATCATTATTGAAAGTATTTGTAGCCAAGTGAAGGTTAGCTTGAGTTTATTTAAGAGGTAGCCCTGGAGGATAACTATAGGGAACCACATGAAAAGTATCAGGGCTTGTGTCAGATGAAGGTTCTGTGAAAGATTTGAAAGACTCGAAAGCTTTAGGAAATGTACGAGTATTGGAGGAAGTAGGGGATGGAAGGGAACTATCACAAGACAAAGGTCCAACATTAACATGATCTTGCTTGAGAGTGTAATCTTTATTTTTAGCCTGAGAGTCCTTAGAGGAGAGATCCTTGTAGTATTGATGTTTCAAGCTAGCACGATGCATTTTATAGTCCTCAACAGTAGTAGATGGATCATAATCAAGGTATTGTCCACAAAAGCCATCAAATTCTCTTTCAAAATCAAAATCATATGGATCACCATCATGATCTATCCAATGTGATGGCCCATTTGTAGTAAGTAGGAACACATGATGAGGAGGACTCTTAGGAACATAGGTGTCATAGGTATCATTACATTGTCTATTGTCTTAGTAATCATAGTCTCCAAAGCTTGATGTGTCACTCTCTGTGGAAGAGGTATCATAAGGGTTATCACATTGCTCAAATTCTTTCTGGGGGCATGGTGACATGTACAAATTTTTATCAAATAGAAAAGAGTATAGAGAATCCATGGAGAACTCTTTAGGTTCCTTTTCTTTCTTAAGATTGTTAAGTTCAACTTGCATAGCTTGCAGCTGCTTCATCATAGCGATGATTAGAGCTTCTTCCTCTTGTGTACTGATTCTTTGAGACATGTGTACTGATTCTCAATAGCTACTACTCTGTTCCTGACACAGTGATTTATATGACAAATTCTAGAAATAGGCTGAAAAAGCTAAATATCTAGCAATTCTGATAATTTTCTGACAACTTTTCAAAATTTTCTCACACGACACTTTGCAGACTTGTACGATAGTGGGCATGCTATGAAACAATAGTTGAAAATCTCATACGATAGTTGCAAGATTTTGACTGAGAATTTGCTGGCATGAAAACTCATACGACACTGGGTTTGCTATCATACGACAGATGGGTTGCAATGAAATGACACTTGATGGAAACTCATATGACTTTCTGACCTCCTGAGATGACTTTTGACTCTAGAAAGGAATTTGACTTCAGATTTTGCAAATTTTGAGTTTTCAGATTTGAATTGTTTGCAAATTTCAATGTCTAGATTTGAAGATTATAATAGATTTGTCCATTTTCAATAACCGGATAGATAAGAAAGCATGCAAAATAGCAAGCAAGTGATTTCAAGCATGTCTGAAAAAAATGAACAAGGGCAAAAGAAACCTTGTGCATGAACAATCAAGTGACTTATTCGTTCTAATCCTCAGAAGCGCTAATTGTGTATGTTCCAAAAATGTTTTGCAATAATGCACATATACCCTATAAAATGAAAATTTGGCCTCGCTAGGGTTTTTAGTAATGGTTTGACTCTACAACTTTTATGATCCAAAGGGGTGAACTCCAATCTCGGCGCACCAGGGTTTTGACATAGTCTGAGAACTTAATCTTCAAGAGCTGCTAGGGAGATCTAACAACCCAACAATGAACCATACCCGTGGAGATTTCTTCCATAAGGACATTTATATAGCGGCTGTCACTACCATGGCAAAAATGACTATGACCGCTTGAGGTTCCGTCAACATAGTTTTCCCTATGAAGGGATTGTCCGCTACGGTTAACCTTCTCTAAAGATGACTCACAATAGTATACCACAAGGGGACTTGGCTCCAGATCCAAGGTTTTTGACACCTTTTCACTTTTAACCCAAACAAAGCAAGCAGATTAATTCGACACACTAAGACAAAGTTTTTCTTCACCAAGGTCTATGATGCCAACTCCACATGATCTATCAACCTCTCTGGGGAGAGAATGCATCAATCAATAAGAGAAGGTGCATTGACCAATTTTGATTCACCAAAGCTCGTGATGTCAACCCCACGTGATCTATCAACCTCTCTTGGGAGAGAATGTATCGATCAATAAGAGAAGACACACTAACCAAGTTGAATGTGAAATGCACTAAGTATCCTCCCTACCTACAAGGATTCTGTCATCAAGAAAGATTTCGCTAGGAATCCAATCTCTCAAGAATCACGAATAGTGTTCATCGGGCCTAATTACTATGTGAGCACAGATATATTCCCGAAAGCAAATCTACCAAAAGTACCCAAAAAGTAGAAAGAGGAGCACTTAATGCTTAAATCAAATATAAGATGAGTCCACAAGGTGGAACAATTAACACCTCACACAAGCTAAAAATGAGTCCCCAACTTAGAAAACAAGTGAGTTCCTAAAAGCACAAAAGGGTTGCCAAGTGGAACACTTAACGCTTCTGTCCTGTTGACCCCTCCCTTTTATGGCGCTGAGATTGCAACCACGGGGCGGAAATGAGGGGCCGGTGGATTAGCGAGTCCAATAACCCAAGATAGCAATCAAGATCAATCACAAGTATTCTAAGACTACTTAATGAATCCTTAAGGGGTCACAACCTAGTATCAATTATGCAAGTGTATAGAAATAGATCAAAAGCATGAAAAGATGCACACAAGCTTGACACATGAGAGATTTATTTTAAGTCCAAATTGAAATGTTATTAGATGAAGGAAAATACCTGAGATCCTTGCAATGCGCTTAGTATATTTTACCTAATTTTTAGTAATTTTTGTTGAGCTTTACTATGCAAGCAAGCTATGAACTCTCCAACAAGCCAACAAGCAAACAAGATATGTAAGGTATATTCAACTTATGAAAACTTTAAGGTTAGATCTAAAAATCAATTGTTAGGAGCAATAATAACAAAAAATTAATCCAAATGAAAACTTATATCATGCATTGAATCATATGAAAAATAAATGCATACCCATCACAAAATTTTAATTTTTTTACAGTGCATTTGACCTAGTCAACAAGATCTAATTTTTTTGATATGATTTTGGCTACAAAAATAGAAATTCAAAATAGAGACCTCTGCTAAAAAATAGAGAGCTTTTCAAAAATGCAAAATTTTTAGAAAAATCTCTTCATTTGTGCCCTAGAGACCTATTTGATCAAAACAAACTAGTTTTTGTAAATTGATTATTTGAGCTATGATATCACATCCAAATTTAAAACACAAAGAATGGACCCCCTATAGAATTTAAAGAGATTTCCAAAAATATAAAAATTTCTAAAAAATATGTTGATTTGTGTCAGATATTAATTTTTTTTAGAATTTCAAGAAAAAATTATTAAAAATTCAAAACATCTCAAAAAATTCTAAGTTGTTTACTATAGCTTCCTTGATATGTCACCAACTTGTAAAAAAAATTTTAGACCAAAAATCTAAGCTGTTTGGGAGATAAAATTAAATCTTTGAAACTTTAGGGTTTTAGGTCCCAAAAAAAATCAAAACCAGCATGCAAAGGTGGGTTGCCCCACCGTGGGCACCAGAAATATGTGTGTGAAAATTGTACCTGATCTGTAAACATAACACTTTAGTAAAACATTAGAGGTTAGCTATAATCGAAATCATGCAAAATTGAAAACTATCTAACCAAGCGATTTACTACCTTCTAGTAGGTGTGAGATTAATGTTCTCAGATTCTTATCGAGATCAGTGACCTAGACGACACCTAAATGAAGAATTTGAATGCAATTGATCTAGATATGAATTGAATACAATTAAGCTATTTTTTTAGTATTTTCTATGCAATGATATGAAAACTTGATATGAAATCTATGATATGTAAAAATTGATATGCTATGAATTGATCTAACAATGATATAAAAAAGAATCTAAATGAATGTAAAAAAAAAAACAAATTGATCTCACAATAGCCTTGATTCGCAATAAGCTTTGATTCTCCAAATTTCAATTCTTCAAAATAGTTGTGCAATTCATAGATGACTTTGGCAAAGTAAGCTTGCAAAATTATGAGATGCTTTGAGATGCAAATTTGAGAGATTTTAGAGATCTGATGCAAATTCGAGAGATGGATTATGAAGAGCTGAGCTTTATTTTTATAGAAATCCAAAGCTTTGGAGGTTGTGAAAGAAAGCCATAAATCACTCAAATAACTCAGGTTGATTTTTGAGTTATTTTTAAATAAAGATAATTAAGTCACAAAAATCATGCAAAAACACAGTTCAACTCGAATTAGAAGTTTAGATCAACTTTAAAACTCAAAAAGATGTTGAGTTTCAAAAAGCTAACAACTTGCATTGATTTTCCAATTTGAGTTTAACTGGTCCTTGAATGTGCACATGGATAATTATGATTTAATAAATAAATAAAGTGATTTATTCTCAACTTAACTGCTTTTTGAAATAAAATAATTA
Organism: Chamaecyparis obtusa; assembly: GCA_027943335.1. Taxonomy (NCBI): domain Eukaryota; kingdom Viridiplantae; phylum Streptophyta; class Pinopsida; order Cupressales; family Cupressaceae; genus Chamaecyparis; species Chamaecyparis obtusa. The sequence continues at coordinate 8,298,274 of BSBK01002152.1, read as the reverse complement.
ATTTATGAGTTAATTAACTATTTTATCAAACTTTTATTAAAAACTATATTATTAAATAATGACAACTTGCTTTAATTAATTAAATAAAAATTTAATCAATTATTCATAAGAATTTTGATTTATTGTCAAAATTAAATAATACAATTAATAATAGATAGAATTAAATTTAATTAAATAATTAAGTGGCAAATATTAAATCTAATTAATTAAATATGCAAAATATTTAATTAATCAAATTTTAGGATAAATGTGATTTATTGCCAAATAATTATAAAATTAAAGATAATTATGATGATTAGGAATATTACTAGGAATATTCTCCGATGTAGAATTTAAGATAATCAATTATGATTCGATGATGTTTAGATGTGCTTTAGATTAGGACTTTGATGTTGATTTTATTCAAATTGAAGATGTAGGAGATTAATGAACTTATAGCTCATTTTTGGGGTATTACAGTATTCTACTTCACTCCTTTCACCATCTGACATACTCTGCAACTCTGTACAAACTTCTTCACATCTTACTGCAACTACGGCCAATACTAATTCTCACTAATCGAAGCAAGGGTTTTATAAAGACCAAAATGTCCAGCCAATACTCTGCTATACTTCTCTTTGATGAGATTCTCCCTCATAGAGCTTCATGGAATGCACAACTGACTCCCCCTGAATAGCATATCATCCTAAATGATAAAATCCAACCACTTCATTCTATCTAGAGTAATAGGTTCTTTACAAGCTTTCCAAGCTTCACCAAAATCAGGATCCTATAAATACAAATTCTTGATTTCCTTGATCCCAACCACCTTAATTTGCATCTCTGTCAGCAATAGTTTCCTTCTACTAAGCGCATCTGCAACCCTGTTAGACTTTCCACTTCTGTGTTTCAAAAAAAATGTATAACTCTGCAAAAACTCAACCTATTTCAAATGCCTTTGATTCAGCTTTTCTTGACTATTCAAATATTGCAAAGCTTGATGATCAATATACAAAACAAACTCTTTAGGAAGTAGATAGTGTCTCCACTTCTTCAATGCTTGAACTATAGCATAAAATTCCTGATCATAAACATAATATTTTCTCTTGGCATCATTCAACTTCTCACTAAAATAAGTAATAGGTTTACCTTCTTGGCTCATAACAGCTCTTATTGTAGTACCACTAGCATCATAGTCTACTTGAAACACCTTATTAAAATCTGGAAGTGCTAAAACAGACTGTTCTATAACTTTCTGTTTCAATAGTTTAAAACTCTTATCTGCCCCATTAGTCCACTTGAACTCTTTTTTATCCCTTCTCATTGTTTCAGTCAAGGGTCCACAAATACTACTAAAACATCTAATAAATTTTTTGTAAAAGCTAGCCAAACTATGAAAAGATCTTACCTCAGTAGGTCTCTTTGGAGTAGGCCATTCAAGGATTGTCTATACTTTCTCTAGATCCATTTTCAGACCTTCTGCTGAAACTACAAATCTCAAAAACACTAATTCTTTCTTCACAAAACTGCACTTTTTCAAATTAATGAACAATTTCTCATCTCTCAACTTCTCAAACACCATGCGAATATGCATCATATGTTCCTCCAATGTCTTGCTAAAGATCAAAGTATCATCTAGATAAATGATGACAAACTTACCCAAAAATTCTTTCAGAACCTCATTCATGAACCGCATGAAAGTGCTCGGTGCATTGGTTAGCCCAAAAAGCATGACTAACCACTCATACAGTCCTTCTTTTGTCTTGAAGGTAGTCTTCCATTCATCTCCTTCTCTGATCCGAATCTGGTGATATCCACTCTTCAGGTCTATCTTTGAGAAATACACAGCCCCACTCAAACTGTCCATAATATCATCCATTCGTGGCAATGGAAACTAGTACTTGATTGTAATCTTGTTTATTGCTCTAGAATCTGTACACATCCTCCATTCTCCATTCTTCTTTGGTTCTAATACCGCTAGTACAGCACAGGGACTCAGACTCTCTCGAATCAACCCCTTCTGCAATAACTCATGTACTTGTCTGTTCAACTCTTCACTTTATGCTGGTGTCATTTTGTGTGCTACCTTATTTGAAAAACTGGCTCCTAAAATCAAATCCATCTGATGACTGATCTTCCTTACTGGTGGTAATTCATCAGATACATTATCAGATACAATATCTTGAAACTCATTCAACAAATCTACAACCTCTACATGTACATCCTCCATTTCCTCTTTATCAGCTTTTGGAATTAAAGAAAAACACACATGCTCATGCCTTATACCATCTAAGAATTTTCTTCTATCAACAAAAATTTATTCTTGCATTACCACGTACTTTTTCTTCGGTCTCTTTGAATGGATTTAGCTTATGTCGCACTCCATCCTTTGTTAGGGAATAGGTATTCGCACGACCATCGTGTACAACACATCTGTCAAACTTCCACAGCCTACTCAACAACATGTGACATGCATCCATAGGTATGATATCACATAGTATCTCATCATGGTACCTGTGAATCTTGAACTTTACTAGGCACTGTTCACTGACCATGAACTTGTGGTCATCCTACACCTAGGCAATCTGATATGGATGTGGGTGTTTCTATCTCTTGAGCTTCAACTTTGTCACCATCTCTGCTGACACCAAATTGTCAATGCTTCCACTATCAATAATCACATCACAACATTTACCCTCACACTTGCATCTAGTGTGAAACATGCTCCTCCTTTGCTCAGGTTCATTCTCACTACTTCGTAGGACTCTTCTGTTAATCAACGTTTCTCCTCTTTCAGCATCTTCAGAATTTGAGGATCTGGCATCTTTATCTACATGTGCCGCTCTGGCTTGGCCTTCATTCCTCCTATCTATCCTTCCTTGGTGTTGAGGACATTCAAATGCCCTATGACCTTCTTCTCCATAGTGAAAACATGTTCCACGGAAGCCTCCTCTTCTTGAACCTTGTCCTCTTCCTCTTCCTCTCTGATCTCTATTATTGTAATCTTGAAAATGATTGGAATTGTTTCCTGTTTGATTTTGACTACTACTGGCCTCATCCTTCTTTTTTGGATCTTCATTTCGGCCTCCATTTGATCGTCCACCGTGACCTCTTCCATTTTGTCTGCTCTCGAACTTCTTGTTTAGCTTTTCATCTACTTTTAGGGCAAACTTGTATGCCTCTTTAATACTGTTCATTCGAACTAGATTCAGCTCCTCCTGAATGTTTGGCCTCAACCCATTAAGGTAATGAGAAACTTTCTCCTTATTAGCTTCCGCATGGCCTGTTCTGATGAGGATTTGATAGAACTGTTCTGTATACTCCTGAACAGATCATCCCGCTTGCTTCAAACTTTACATTTTCTTCAGTAGGTCAAGCTCATAATCAATAGGGATGAACTGTTGCTTTAATTTATCTACCATCCGATCCCATCTTGTGATTTTATCTTTCCCTCTTCTATTTCACTCTAATTGAATCTCTTGCCACCAGATCTTCGCATGACCTTTCAGTCTGGCCTTCTTGAATTTGACCCTATCAGGATCCTCAATATCTTCATACTCAAAATATTCTTCACATTCATTGATCCAGTCGATCAACTCCTCTGGGTTAAGATTTCCTGAAAATGTAGGAACCTTAATCTTAGGTCTTTTTTCGATCTTGGAAATGGCCCGAAAACATTTTTTTTCCTCTTGGTTTACAACTTCGACTTCTCCTTCTTGATCTTCTTCTTCGACTTCATCCTCAGTTTCATCTCTGACATTAAGATTCATTCCTCTATGAATATCTTCTTGCAATGCTCGCACTTGTCTCTGAAGTTCTCTAACCTTAGGTGTTACAATACTAGCTCTTCTATCATGTTCCCTTCGTGGAGGCATTTTCGTGATGCATGCTGAAACCCTAACCATGGTCCTAGTACAAACTACCTCACAGTTGGCGATCTGTTTACACAAAAACCCTAACCCACGGTCGTGGTGCAAACTGCCTCACAATCGGTGATCTATTTACACACTCAAGAACTCCTACTTTGATACCACTTGATGAAGGGTGCTCCCCTTAATTCCACAAACACATAACAGAAACATAGAAATAACAACAATATGCAAGAACAAAAAATTGGCTTCTTATTATCTCCACAAATGTGGAATTACAAACTTTCAGAATTACAATATGCAAAGCGACATGGGCATTCCCTTACAATATTATGTAGGACAATCCTCGAATCAATAATCAGAACTATTCCAAACTGCCTAAGACAACACTACAACCTTCCTTATATAGGCAATTTTCGACCGCCTGGGAAGGTTCCAAAATTTTTAGCCAACAAGGCTGACCAAACTTAGAATTATTTTATTTTCTCATTTTGTTACATCAAAGTTGGCTCAAAATAAATTTTGAAACCCAAATAGAAATTTTGAAGGAAAAATCATTTTTTGCCATTTCAGGTGACCCAACTTTCGGAGACCATAAGTCATCACCCGTTGACCTAATTAACTATTATAACCTCATTTCAGAGAGGGCACGAGGAGCTCTACAACACCTATATCAAGCAAGCTTTATTTAACTAAAAATTTGACCTCATCCGGGGCCTCTAAAGCCTTCAAAATTGAGTTCAAAGTTTCTATACCCTGTTTCCAAAACTGAAAAGTTTCAATATCTTCAAAACCAAACTTGATCTAGCAATGAAATTTTACAGGCAGGCCGATATGACTAAAATGAACCTCCAACTATAAAATCAGAACATTCCAAAATCATATGACCAACTTACTAAAAATAGTAAGTTTCCATAAATAGCAGCTCTACACAAGATAGCCCTTATTGAAAAGAAACCAGAAATATTTTTGGGTGATGCAAGATTGCTCTTACACCCAGGATGCTCCTTCATCAAAAGTGTAAAGAGGAAGGCATTGAACTTGTCAAAAAATGGATAAATGAGGTTGAAGAATGTAGATCTGAAAATATTAGTGATGCTAACTCTAGTTATGATGATAATACTGACTATGATGCTGATAGTGAAGTGGATGAATATCAAGATGTCGATGATGAAAATCTAGTTGCGGATGTTTCCATTGGATTTAAAGATTTGTTTTATTATCAACATGGTAGGATAGATCTTTGTTCTCAGTTTAGGAAAGATTCATGTGATCAGCAAGAGAGCAATTATTATGCGGATAAGAGTGACTATGATGACTCTTTTGCTCAAAATAGTGTGAGCCAAGAGACTTCAATCTTTGTTCCCAATGAACAAGATATTTGTAACAGCAAAGAAGATGTTAAAGCTAATGAAAATGAAGTCCAAGGTTCACTAAGCAGTGAAGAAATATCAGAATTGCTAGCTGCTGATTTTCAAAGGTATGCACTAAATGTAGACCCTACTTTGCAATGCCCAGTTGATATATGCTTTGATAGTGAAGACATGCAAGTGGATGCAGGGTATGAAACTTATACTAATTTTCTTTTTCCTACTTCTGAGGCAAACAATGTGCAAGATGGAAATGCATATGATTGGAAAAAATCTGATTATGTTAAGAATGATGAATATGATGACTCATATGCTGCTGTGGATTCAGATTTTGATGAGTTTGATATGGATGATTCTTGTGTACATCAGAGTGCTAATTACTCTCTTGAGGAGAGTAAGAAAACTACATGTGTGTTTTCAAATTTTTCAATGACAAATGAATTGTTATTTGATGATCCATTTTCAGATTTAGAGGATGCTTGTAAAGGCTCTAATAAGAAAGCTATATCAGGTCTTATGCAATCAAATGTTGTGTGAAATAATTTCATCCTAGTTTGCAAATCAGCCATGAAAATGAAGCTTATATTTTGGTGCAAACTAGTGTTTATGAGAAGTTTGATTTCATTCATGAAAAGGAGCTGGAATGTTTCTTTGTCCAGCAAGTTAGCAATAAAGAAGGGTGTGATGTTTTGATATCACACAATGATCAACATTCACAATATTTTGGTGACTCTATTTTACCAAGTGATGGTGAGTTCACTGATTATCTTTTGTTTGATATATTGAAGGTGAATGGCAGTGTTTTTGATCAAACACATGGAAGTAATAACTTCTGTTTACCTTTGATCTATGGAGATGAAAACCAAATGTATGACAGAGGTAAGAGCTAAATCTAGTTTGAGGCTTTGGGCCTTTTTTAAATAATTCCCTTGTATGTACAGTTGCTTTGCTTTTAGTTGTGTGTTTGCTTTTAGTAGAGGTTCCTATTTTTTTTTGAGAAATGTCAGGAGGGAAAGGTGAAAGGGGAAGAAAGAGAAAATTCAAATTTGATTTTTATGGGGTGGTCTGCTTCTACCATGAGATTCTGAAGGTTCTCTGCATGCCCACATGGGGCATGCATCCATAGTCAGAGCCACTATTGGTACTAAAAAATGCAACATGGGTTTTGAGTACCATGTTAAAATTTTGCAATTTGAAGCCCTTTAAATGTTTTTCATGCATATGTACCCGGCTATCATTTTGAACCTTATGAGGTGTTCTAGGTGTTGAACACACTCCATTTAGTATATGCATGCATTCTATGATGTTACTTTATCATCCTGAATCATTCGGTGAAGTCCCATTTTGAGCAAGTGTCAAATTGCACTATTCTGTTTAAATGTCAAATCACTGTTACAGGCCCTGTTCGGATGATTATATATTTTTTCTAGAGATTGATTGTAATGTTTTGGTTGTGGCATCATATTGTAGATATGGGAATGAGTCATCATGCCAATTTTTAGCTCCCCATGTGCCCGTTTAGTCACTTTGCCAGAGCCATTCCATTTGCAGATTGTCAATATTCTCCGAGTGTGCATTGTTTAGATTTCCAGTCACATTTTTTTATCATAACTCAAAAAATAAAAACTAGGTCAGGCTAAATTTTAAATATGTTTGAGATGATCATGTGTGCATTTTACAAATTTTTTTTTAGAAAAACCCAGTTTGAAAATAAAAAATTATGGTCCTCTGAGTACTGGCAGCAATAAAAAATCAGCAATGCTTCATAAAGTTTTATCCCACATTGCTCCCAATTTCAAAATTTGAAGTGTTTATATGGAATGCTCCAAATATATGAAATAAATCAAAGTGCTAAAAACTATGCTTGGCTTGTGCATCCACCTCAGTTTCTGTGCCAGTGGGCCCAGAAGAAATTTTGCAAAAAGGGACACATGTCACTTAGTCTCCAAATCTCACAAAAGAAAAAGTTCATTCTGAGATTTGGAGACTAGTCTCCAAATCTCCAAATAGACTTAGTCTCCAAATCTCACAAAGGAAAAAGTTCATTCTGAGACTTGGAGACTAGTCTCCAAATCTCTAGATGAGTTAGTCTCCAAATCTCATAATGAAAAATAAAGAAAGAAATCATTTAAAGATTTAGAGACTAAAGTTAGTCTCCAAGTCTCCAAATGGCTATTCAGAGACCTAGCAACTAAAGGAAGTCTCCAAATCTCATAATGAGAAAAAGTGATTATGAGACTTGGAGACTTAGTCTCCAAATCTTCAAATGGCTATTCAAAGACCTAGTGACTAAAGGAAGTCTCCAAATCTCATAATGAGAAAAAGTGATTATGAGACTTGGAGACTTAGTCTCCAAATTTCCAAATGGCTATTCAGAGATCTAGAGACTAAAGTTAGTCTCCAAATCTCATAAAGAAATAAAAGAAGAGGAAATCATTATGAGACTTAGAGACTTAGTCTCCAAGTTTTCAAATGAAGATTATGAGATTTAGAGACTAAAAGGATTTCTCCAAGTCTCTAAAATAAACCATGGTCAAGAAAATGATTAAGAGATTTAGAGATTCATGTAGTCTCCAGATCTCCAGATGGACTGGGGTTAAAGGTAAGTTTGTTCGAGCATCCAATAAAATGGTGACAAGTGGCAACTTCTGGTGGCATGTGCAGATTTTAAAGGTTTTAAAAGATTTAAAAAGTTATAAAGTGCAAACTTTGGAGAAATTTTGAAATTTTTTAATGACAGAGTTGTTCACAGGAAAATGCTTGGGAGATTTATTTTTATCAGAATATGACAGTATAATATATTTTCAGAAATGCCAGAAGATGACAGATGCAATGGTGATAGTTAGAATCAAATCAGATCAAGTTGCTGAGAGTAGTAAGAGCTTTTAAATCTGTGACCAGATTTTGGAGAGTTTTTTTTTCCAAAATTGATTGATTTTGCAGATCCGACAGAGGGAATGAATCAGATTTTCAGTGGATGAAAGGATCAGAGGGTACATAGGATTAAATTTCAAGGAAGAGTAAAGGACAAAGAAATCAGATTTTTAGTAGATGAGCAAATTTTATGCAAAAAAGGACAGATGCTATCAGATTTTGGAGGTGCCTAAGAAGATCATATTTTCAGAGAAGCAAGAAGACAAAGGAGATTATATTTCAGAATGGACAGGTGTTGGTCAAGTATAGATTTCAGATTTTCTTCTTCTTTTTATTCTCTTCTCTTCTCAGTTGTAAGGGTTCTTGGTTCCTATTCTTTTTGGTTCCAGTTCCTGTGGTTGCTCTGTTGTGAGCAGACCCCTAAAATGGTGAATATTGAATATCTTGCTGTAGAGCAAATTTCTCAGTCTTGTGTCTAAATTCTAGAATTTTCAAGCTTTGTATGTATTGAGATAGGCTCATTTTCAATAAGATATAGTGTAATTTCTATCCTACATGGTTATTGTCTCTTGGCTTTGTGTTCTATTCTTGTATGTTTCATTTGTAAGGCATTTAAAACACACTAGTTGCAAGGCAACTGATCTAATTGCCTGTGAGTTTCTTTCAAGGAAAGGATTAAATCCTCATATGCAATTTTAGAGAGTAGACATATGTGTTAGGATTTTGATGATAGCAACATAGGATTGACAGGATAGTTTGTAAGGCATCCTATCCAGATTGCATGTAGTTTGTAAGACATTCTACTGTATTTCCTTGAGATCTTCCTATGGATTTATATTCAGACTTTTCTGCCCAATGGAATAGGCACTGGTTGGCTATTTGTGATGCAGTTATCTTTAAGTCATCAAACACAAAATAATCATTACCAGTTCATTTATTTTTTAAGTTCTTGCATATTGTGAAAGGACTGTATCTTGGTGATATAGTTCAGATTGTTGATTCCTTGGAGAGAGAATCAAAGGTTAACCTTCCTTGAGTTGTACTGATCTGATTTATGAAAAACCAGATTACAATACCTAGTGTGATACCTGCAGTATTGTAGAATTCAACACGAAAATTGAGAATAACAAGATTGCAAACCAAAAACTGTCTCCATTCTATTCAAAATTGGAGTTTATACAAGTCGGATGGATCCCAAGGGTCACACAAATCCCTTGGAATTGAAATGAAGAGTCATCATAATGTTTATTACAATTAAACTATTAAAACTATCAAAATTTATCAAAAAAACTAAATATAAAATTTAGGTCCACTTGGAGAAGGCATAACTTTCTCATCCTAGCTCCGAATTACAAACCGGTTGATGCGTTGGAAAGGTATTCAAATAATCTTGAACAAAATTTTAGAAACATCGATGTTTCGTCATGTTTTCGGACAACATATTTGCCCAAAAATGCACCGAAGACCCTCAAAATTGCAATTTACTAAAACATATGAAATTTTGGAAAAATTAGATTTCAGTATTTTCCCACTTTAATCCTGATCATTTTCCATCGATGTTTCCGGGCAACATATTTGCCCAGAAATGCACTGAAGACCCTCAAAATTGCAATTAACTAAAACATATGAAATTTTGGAAAAATTATATTTCAGTATTTTCCCACTTTAATCCTGATCATGTACTCATAAAAAGAAGAAGGATCCATATCCTTATCCCACTGTTCATGCTGTTACATTTGTAGTTTCATTTGTCATATTCTGTATCAAGATGTTCTTAGCTGTTTATAGAATCATCTTTCATTGAAGCAGTTTGGAATAACACAATAGCATGACAATGAAGACCTAATCCACTAATCAAAAGCTTACTTGAAACATAGTAACCTATTCATAGGCAATACCCACCTGAGTCTTGTGGAGCTCGAAGCAGAAGGGGGATCTTATCCAATCCTCATCAATTAGGTTTTTCTTGCAAACTTGGAGTCCCTTTTAACTGAGAATCTAGCATATAATTTTGCCAAGTTTGAACCTACAAGAAAAATCCCTAACAACGTCAGTGGAGTGTAATTTTATAAGATGTTTATCAAAACTAGATATAGTGAATCTAGTGAGAACATTGCATGATACATCAATGGAATGAGGACAAGCTTTCAAGAAGAATTGATCTTGTCAAGGATGACAAATATGGAAGAAGCATACTAGCATGTGTTGAAGATGAAAAATTGAACAAAATATTTGGACATAAGTAGAGAGGTAAATGAGGAAGGTTCTAGAGAGGTAGATCACAAAGCGACAAAACAAGGTCACATATGAGACATAATAAGGAAGAGAGATCATATCAAAGTGAAGGAAAATGAAATGATTTCTATTATGGAGGGAGTAATGATACAATTTACTATTGAAAAAACATATGAGACAACAATATCTATCAAATTGAAGGAAATTAAAGAGGGGACAAGGGGTTTGATAAGAGATTGTCCAGGGGAACTTGTTTCAAATTTGGAGATGAAAGACATAGGGCATTTGAATGATATGATGGGAATGATAGAAAAAAGGTTATATAATAGTGGAAGGGAAACACATATAGAGGAATAACCTATTGGATTGTATAGTAGAAAAACTTGAGAAGGGAAAACCACTTGTAATGAAGTGAACTTTTTTGAGAACATAACCAATGGAGGAACTAACACAAAGGGAAGTTTAGTTCAAAATAAAATGCAAATAAGAAGGTAACTCTTGTAAATTTATCATTGATAGTTGTAGTATAAACAATTATTTTTGAGGAAATGGTGAATAAGATGAAGACGAAAAGGATAAAACATACACATCCATACATGACCTCATGGATTCAAGATCAATATTAGATACCTATAAGTAGACAATGTTTGGTGAAATTTCACATAGGATCATATAATAATTAAGTGTTATGTGATATTATGCCAATGGATGTATGTTATTTAGAAGGAAATTATTGGAATACAAGGTGAAGAAACCTTGCAATATAAACTTCTTTAATATGTGATTTCAAATTTGGAAAAAATAATTACTAAATCTGAAACATAAATTTGATTGCTCTATTTAACATCAATGAAAATCAACAAATTGATAAGACACCAAATTTACATGGAGAAACTCTTTTGGGAAAAAACTCCACTAGAGAAAGAAAACAAGTATATTATTAATCTTCAAAAGAGAGACCATCTTGAAACTTGTGAATAACTCATGATGAGACTACTATGCCATGGCTACAATTTATAGGAAATTGAGAGACAAAGCCGTTGTTTCCCAAAAAAAGTGACATGAAAGCACTTGTAAAAACTCAAACCTAGGAAAGTCGACACCCATGAGACACAATTATAAAATATAAATTTCCTTCAAATGGATTCAACTTGGGTGCCTAATCCATAACCACTCAGACCTTTAGCTTTGTGGATGTTCTATAACTCCCAAATGACTTATTCATGTTAGTACTATGCTCGATTAACCATGGACAATCTCATTGCCCTCCCAACCATAGATAATTCTCAATTGTCTCCCCTGAGCACTATCTACATATATTATAAAAATTCTTACCCTTAGAATGAGATAACATGACTCATAATATATATGCAAGTGGTGCTCTTTCACCAAGGGATACCACTCGTTAATATAAATTAATATAATTATATATATTATTATATAATTATATTATCACAACTATAATATAATTATAATATCTCACAATAATAATATAATAATTATATTATCAATATAATTATTATATTATCTATCAAAATAATTTATCAATATATAAACACAACCTTGTTTTATTAATTTAGACATGTGGATTCCAACCATGGCTACAACAAAATCAACACTGCCTCTTAGCTAGGGAGGTATCCTTCTTAACGTTTACAAGTTACATTATCCTATTGTGATGATTGACCACAACAAGTACATCTAAGTGTGGAAAGGAAATATATCACCTCTCTATGATATCAACCATCATTGCTTATCCATAGATATCACCTCACATAATATCCACTATTATGGCTTACACATAGATATATTCTTATGATACATCAACCATTATTGTGAGATTGTCACCTCATAATGATGGTAAGTTGCACACGTATTCATCATTGTGAGATCTCCACCTCACAATGATATTCACCATGATTCATCCAGAGGGTAAACACACAAGTACAATAAAATAACCACAGACTCTCTCACGTGGTGTTGACATGATGTTACCCACACAATGTTCACCATAGCTACTCCTAGAGGGTGAATAAACAAAAGTGCTTGGTCATGGATTATCTCACACAACATCCACCATGGCTACTCCCAGAGGGTGGATCCATCATGGCTACTCCTAGAGGTGGAACAAGGGTTGATACCTCAAACTTCTCTCATAGAGAAGAATGCTATGTGGGATAATACCTTAGACTTCTCTCACAAAGATGAATTCTACGAGGGCTGATACCTCATACTTCTCTCATATAGAAGAATGCTACAAGGGTTGATACCTTTGTAGGTTAGTTAGACTCCCTCTAAAAAATTATGACCAAGATCCTCAGAAGTCAGTTGTGGCTAATCCTTTAGATACTCCCTCTAAATGTTAATTCCTCCTTTTTGAAGAAATAGATAGGTTATTCCTCCTCGAGAGATGTTTCCAATTATGTTCCATCAACTTGGTCCTATGGAAAAAAGTCATGTCTCCATTCTTCAGCTAGGATGACTTACTCATCACAGACACTTGATTATTTGTTCAATGGTCACAACATTGTTTGCAGGAGCAACTTCCTGTACAAAAATGGTCACTAGTACATTAGGGCCATTTTTCTGACAACCATTCGTTAGAATTCTGACACTAGTTTTTCAGATTGTCAACATTGTAGGTCATCAAAAAATTTGCCTCTAAAATTTTAACGTTACTCACTTGCGTCAGAATGTCAAATCCAACATAGTCATAGAATCAAGAGGATGTTGCAATTGAGGATGTTGTATGACTGATGACTAACGCGTCAGTGAAATCTTCACCATCGATGAAATTTTGACACATGTCGTCACAATTATCACACCATTGAGAAGGTGCAAAACTAACAGTCGCATTGATAGACACACAACAATGATGTCAGATGTGCAACTCATCCTCGTCAAACAACCCCCAGACACTACATTCGACAAGGATATTGTTGCATATACAACATCCTCATCGGTGCAAGTCCACCGGGTGTCAGAATGTCGATGGTTGTCATTCACTTTGTTTTATGAGGAGGTTGTCATACATAAAACATCCTCATCAATTATTTTTGACTGAGTACTAGAATTATGACGATGTATTAATTTTTTTTATTATAAAAAAGAGTCATTAGGAATCATCTTGCCGGGACAGGGACACCAAGTCTGTGAAGTTTATTGTCAATAATAGTTGTTTGGTCACCTAAAGTATGTGATCATGATATTTATTGCTATGAGAACATGATATTAGATATTATTGAGTGACCATGATGTTGTTTAATGTGTTGTGATCAGGTTTATAGTTATTGAGACTAATGGTTCTAATGTGGACAATGAATTCTCTACCATGTGGATAACATATAAGGGCACCTTGAAAGGTATGATGAAATGGTTCAAAGGAAGTTATCTTTTAGTTTGAATGATAATGGGGAGGTCAATATAAGTCCTATTTCTTATTTTTATTAGTTATTTTTGTACATTTTCAAATGAGGGTTGTCAAAAGGACATTGTGGTTGTGACACCAAGGCCTAATAGGCCTTGAAGCTGATTTTGTGGTATAGTATGAATGTGACTCTTTGAAATTAGTTATGGAGAGTTGTTGATTGAATGATATTTATGATGACTATGATGAATTTAAGGATATTTTCTTCCTAATGGTGAAAACTATTGATTTGATGTAAGGCTAGTTATGCCTTGGCAAGATGTGGTGGTGAAAAGTCTTTGTCATAGAAATGTTTCATTGTGTTGAGTTGCAGATGAACAAATTGATAAATTTGAAGGCTTAATCTTGTTAGATGCTTCATATAGAGGTTGATGAACCTTGAATTTTGTTTGGATTAGAAGGATCCTTAGTGGTTGTGTTGGATCCAATGAAGTAGTAACAACATAAGGACAACAATATAAATAGTCAAATGTTGATTGTCCAAATGTAAAAAAAAAATACAAGATAAGACATCCATGGTATAATGTGAAGAGTAAAGAATATCCCTACATAAGTCATCCAAGATTTTCCAAATGTAAAAAAAATACAAGATAATGCATCCATGGTATAATATTGATTGTCCAAATGTAAAAAAATACAAGATAAGGCATCCATGGTATAATGTGAAATGTAAAGAATATCCATGGTATGAACAATAAATAATCCCTATATTCATTGAAGGAAGATGTCAAAATCATACGAGATAATGAAATTTGTTATAGAGAATGCATCAAATATAATGTTGCGAAGTAAACAAATGCATGAATTAATTAAGCCATTATTTTGGTGTTGCATATATTTCTACAAGCATATGAACAAAGTACCAAATATAGTGAAAGAACAACCATCTCAAGGACAATTATTCAGTGCCTCAGATACAATGATGAAGGGAGGAAATCACTATGATTACAAACATGAACCCATTGTTACAGGAAATTTTAATGGTTCCCCAACATGGAAATACCTCTTATAATTGATGTAGGAGGAAAATTACTCTAGCTTGAAATTTAATAATATAGTGAGCCTATAACAGTAAAATCCAAGATTGTTATTGGAAGAGATTACATGAGAATGCTACACAAACATGACTAGTTAAACTTAAATCATATCTCATACCTTGCCACCAATTGCCTCTTGAAGATTTGGACATGTTTGTAACATCATCCATATTATCTTTGTTTAGTTTCTACATTTTAAAATGTAAAACAATTAGTTTAAAGTCAATGTATCCATACTTTCAAATTGTTAAGCTATAACCAAGGTAAGATATTGAGTACTGACCTTAGCTACCCCTACTATTTTTGTAGTTGAAGGATCATGGTACAGATCACTCCCTCCATAATATAAAGAAGAACCAAGGAAATCATCACTCAAGTTCCGACTCTTTTCACTTTGATACTTTTGTAAATTACTACCCGTGTAAATAGAAAAGAATTTCAAATTTGGAAAAAACCAAACATTAAACTTTTCTGACATAATATTCAAATAACCTACTAACACATCATCAAATTGGTGAACTTCACATCCAAGCACTAAAATCCTAAGGAGGCATTAGGTTGTTGGTCCACTATCCCTCTGCACCAAGGTGCCATCATAAGGAGGCATTAGGTTGCTGGTCCATTGATCCCTACTGATAATAAGTGATCGAGGATTGGAGTGACTTATTTCATTATTGAGAAAAGTGTGTTATCTTATTGAGCTTTTATTTGTTTCAAGAATAGTTTAATATTCTCTAGTTAAAAAGGCCAACCACGTGAAGGTGGAAGCTCATCTCCCCCCTCCCCCAACATCACTCTAAACTCCCTATTAACATCTAACATTCATTCATCCATGAATCAAATATAACATTCATTTATTAACACATAATATTTAGTAAAATTCATCAACACACACCATTCATCAATATTCATTAACACATATCATTCATGAACATTCATTAGCACATAAATACATTCATTAACACATAAAATTCAGTCATTAGAAAATAAGGTAGATTACAATCATTTTTTTTGAAGCTATGTAAAGATTAAGTGGAGCTTTGTTTTATTCATCATTTCCCCCCTTTTCAGTTGTTCTACACTCTTCTCATGATCTCAATGTATGCCTAGTCGTATATTAAGGATGTGGACATTGATGCAAATGGGGGTCCTCTGCAAAAACAAAGAAATGGGTTAAATTCAAAACATATTTTTATTATTGTTACAAGTATTTCATTAATTTAAAGAACATAACTGTGGCGCTCTTTACTTGATGGGGCCACATCATCTTCCGTATCATTTTGTCTCTCCTAAACCTCAACATGTTGAACACCCTTTGGAGTTGAAATACAAAAGTTTACATTAATCAATAAAACAATTGTATTTAAAATCATTTAAAGGAATAACATTGGTCCTCTTTACCTGATGGGGGAACATCATGTTCCTAATTTTGTGTACCCATGTCATGTTCCACTTGGTCTGTTGAACTACAACTGATTTGGAATCTGATTGAAGAATCTATGATTAAAGATCACTGATGAGTTGTTGATTAGATATGAAATATGATTAAATTAGTATTATGTTGTCATTGATGTCAACTAGTTTGACAACACTTATCTTGTAAGTTACTATACCGAGACATCTAAAGAAAGGTGAAAGAGATGAAGAACAAAGAAATCTACATGAGGAAAG
The DNA here is from genome assembly GCA_027943335.1 of Chamaecyparis obtusa. Classification (NCBI taxonomy): domain Eukaryota; kingdom Viridiplantae; phylum Streptophyta; class Pinopsida; order Cupressales; family Cupressaceae; genus Chamaecyparis; species Chamaecyparis obtusa. The sequence goes on along the minus strand of BSBK01002152.1, from coordinate 8,281,812 downwards.
ATGTACATGACAGATGAGGATAAGGAACACATTGGGTAACTTTTTGATGAGTCTATGACTTGATGACATTGACTTTATTATGTTGCATTCATCTATGATGAAGTATAGAGCTGAAAGACACAAAGAAGTGTTTTCAGTAAATGAAGCATTTCCAGTATACACCGATGGAGTGTAGTGTATACCAATTGTAGTATTAACTGAGCAATGTTCACCGACGCATTTCTTTGTTAACCAAGTGGAACATAATGAATTAAATGATTAGTTTAGCTGATAAGATTGATGAGCTGGCAAGTGTATAACATCAAGGTAACAGATAATGTTTGTTACATAGATCGATGACTGATGAAATTTAGGGAAGATCTAACAGAGCGGATTGAAATGTGTTATTGACATAAGTTACGAGAAAGTTTGAAGTAGAAAAATCTATGAATGTAGTTAAGAGGCAAAATTTGATGGTGGAGAAGAAAATGATTTACTCATCTATATAAAAGAACATAATTTCTATATGTAGATGTTGGAAGAAGAAGAAACTGTAGGAATATCATGTGAACAAGGTTTTCATGCATTCTGATCATACTGGTTAAGTAAGAATTGAGTTGCAGAAAAATTACCAAGCTACATAGAGCAATTACCGATGGATAGTAAGTTGATACAGTATTGAATCTGAAGTGAAATATTGATCAGAAGGATTTGTATGGACTAAATATTGATCTATAATCTGCAATTGAAGTTGTATTAAGGTAGGTCATTTACTGTTACATATTTAACCATTGTATACAGACAAAATCTCTTAACCGAGTGGACTCTGAAAATCTTATGATGTATCATTCATAGAATGAACATTGTTATCCTGTCAACCCCATAGTGAATGTTGGTTGGATGATAACTTCTAGTCAAAAATCCTCTAACAAGGTCACACCTGATAGTGTGTTTGTAAACCTTTAACAGGGTTGGGTCTTAACCGACCTCACTTCAGAAGAGTGAACAATTTTGGGTTGCCGGTCCCAGGTGGTTTTTCACTTTATAGGGTTTCCATGTTAAATCTCTTGTGTTATGTGTTGATTGTGATATTTGTTTGTTATCATTCTTTACATGTTACATGTTAGATTTGATCGGTAACTGTTATAGTATTAGACTGGTAATCAGTAAAATCACAGATAGTGAAAGTATTTATTGTTTATCGACGAACATAAATTAGAGAAGTTGTTTTGAATTATACATTTTGTTTTGGGACACTTGATAACTGATTCACCCCCCTCTCAGTTATTTTAACATTGGTCACCAATGACTACATGCTCTAAAATATTAACAAAAAAGGTTACACTAATTACTACACCAATTTCAATTTTAGATGTTTAATTGTATTAATAATTACATAAAAAAATTTAATTGCAAATGAATGCCTGCATTTTTGGGATGCACATCCAGACCTTCATCATGTGCAGGTTGTGTTACAGGATTAACATGTTGCATTCCAATGTTATGCACATTATTATCATTGCTTTCTTATTTACAACAAATATAATCACTTTATGTTGGAATTTAACATCAAATAGATTATTGGTAAAGTATTCAATTTGAAATAATTTTCATTTAGCTTATTTACATATGTGATAGATGCACCAAACTCTCCTGTTTGCCCACTCAATTTTCATAGCCATTCAACCATGGCTGTATAACCTTTTTGGTAGGCAATTCTCTTGTCCTCTTCTATGGGAACTCTATTGAACTCAGATCCTTGCATTTGTGCTTAGTATCTTGAATTTTTCTTGTATTATTTCATTAAAAAAATTGATAGCAATTTATAAATATTTTGATGCACTATTTCATTTCTTGATACTTACAATTCATGCAGCAAGTTTCATATAACCAACAAAGTCAAGCTTGTGTTTCCCATTCTTTTCTTTTCTTGCCTTGGTTTTCTTTGATGTGTCACTCAATCTATGAAAATCAAAAGTTTGAAATATGTTAGATTATATAAATATAAAGAGTAATTAGTATATAATTACATTCTTAATAGTATCACATACCTTCTTCTGGCATATGGTGGTATATTTCATTTTTTCCTTTCAATTCTCTCATTCGGATCCAATATGAGGTCCTTTCACTCCTCAAAAATCATGGGGGGATGCTCGTACTTTACGTTCTTCTCTAAATGTGGCCTGTATTGGTCCCTCACATACTTTAGATATGTTCCAGATTTCTCAAGGAGCTTGGTTTTGTCAAATGTGTTAGCTCCAAACAACCCAACCATATAATTTGTGAGTTCATCTTTTAACCTTTTTTCTTGGTCATTCCACCTTTTAAGTAAACAAAAACCTATTAGATTCAGAAGTGAACTGCAACTCCCTTTAATATATCTCAAGAAATGGATCAAAGGAAAACTACTCTAGCAATGATATGAAATCAAAATAGTGGATTACGGTTAGTTCACATATGATGTTCCACATTTTATGTATGGTGGGCTCGAGTATATTCAATGAAAAGTCATTAAGATGTTTATAAAAAATATCATTTCCTACAAAAAATAATGGGATAATTAGTAAAAAATGAGTGATCAATAAGTAAATTATAATTAGACTATATATAATAATAGTTTTGAAGAACCTAGAACCTTATGTATCTTTATGGGAATCATTTCTTCATCACTCAACACCAATGTGGTAGGAAACGTGCCCAACTAGCAACATGAGAAGATACATGAAATGGTGTTTTTTCACCAGTATCTTCCTCTAGCGCATCCCCATGTGTATCTCCTTTTGCAAAAAATGAATCCACAATGAAATTCCTTGAAGGAAGAACACTTATAGGGAAATAAACATAAAAAAAAAGAGAGAAAAAAAGGGATCTACCAATTTGATGTGCAGTAGATGATGTCTGCATGCTGTATGTTTTCAACATTACATTTGGCAATACATGTAACATTTGCACAGGTTCATTGAAATGACCTGAATAATACTATATTAAATATATTAGCAATAATGGTGTAGGAGCAATAATACATTAAACAATAGTAAGTTTCCAAGTTTTGAGAGTACACACCATACTAAGTTTATAGGGTGACCATTCTTGGTCATAAAATAATGTAATAAGGGCATTATAGTGTAATCTATGCCAAAGTGGCAATAATGCCTATAGAGGATATTATATAGGTCGATGGGTTCTTTGATGGAGTCTAGGTGTTTAGGGTGATGAATCATAGAAAAATAATGTATTAAGAAGTTAACTAATGTATAGTTACCTAGTTGACAACTTGACAACATTCTATAGTTTATTTGGTTGCCAAACTTGAACTAGTAAGCTTGTCAGCAAGTATGGACATGACAGTCAGGTTTGGGAGTAGTTACAAGTTGGTTTTGAGGAGGTTACAGTTGGTTTAGAGGTTGGTTAGTTAGTATTTGGAATAATTTGTGTCTATTTAATATGTAAGGGTCGATGAAAATGGTCATGGTAAGAGAGATGGACGATGTAAGAAGTTGGAGATCAATATAGAAAAAAGTTTCCTATTCACTTACATATTTTTGACAATTTTATCAGTAGTTTGTAAACCATTTCCTTGGCTTTGAATTATACGGTTCAAATATCCATTATGTCAGTGTATTAATGCATTAAATCCTTTTTATTTTGGTCTTTGAAGTGGTTGATTTGGACAAGAAACAAATGAGATATTTGTGTTTGAAGTGTAATTGTTAAAACCCTTAACAAGGGTAACCTGAGAGCATTAACATGTAGTGTATTTTCTAATCCATGTAGAATAAGCCACCATAATGGACATGGTTATGGTAGAAGATGTAAATATCCTATCATGTAAGTGAAGGAGACCAATGTAGTGTTTGTAATGTGGAATGAAATGAGAGAATTGACTGTGAACAGTTAGGAAGAGGGTTAGGACAATAATAGTTTGGATGTGTAGGGATTTGTCCACCAAATGAGATCAAGGAGATTGTTTTGGAGAATGAGGAGGTTGAAGAAAGAAATGTACTCAAAGTGTAGAATGTTTTTTTAAGGATTGAGATCCAAGGATAAGGCTAGGAAAAATGAAGTTACAGTAACAAGGGAGTTGACTGTCATCCAAGACAGTGAATGGTAAGCTGTCATTGTTTCAAGTTTAAGGGTATTATGTATTGATTTCAAGGTGTGTGCAGTATGTTGACAAGGAATAGAAGGTGTTAGGAAGTGTCCTCCATGATAGGGTGAATAGGACACAAAGTTTGAAGATTGATAGGTGACTGCCATAGTAGAAGAGGTTGATAACTATTACAATGATAGTGACATATGGTTAAGTGATTGCAAGATAAGGGACAAAGTGTGGAGTTGTTTGGACATTGTAGGAAAGGTGTAAAGGCTTCCCCATGTTGATAGGTTATTGGAAGTACAAAAGTCAAGGGTTTATAAAAGGTTAGGAACTATACACATGAAGTGTCCAATAGAAGTTGGGTGTGGGAAAAATTAACAGTAAATGTTGATCAGTGAACATGATCCAATTGTGATAAGAGTTGAGAGAATTATTGACATGTGGAGAGTAGTGGATCCTAAGGTGGAGTTTGACCATTGATAGGAATCTTTAATGTGAAGGGTGCTTGGTTGGATCTAGGATTTTATCCTTTTGATAAGGTTTGATAGGGTGTTGTTACAAAACAAATCAAATAAAATATAGTTTACCATGAGATTGGGTTGGGTCCACATTAAAGTGTCTTAGTGATTAAGGAGGGGACACATAAATAGGAGATTGATGTGACTGTCATAATAAAGTTTCATAGGAATTTGATGATGATAGTGAAGGGGTTATCATATTTTTTAGGGGTCCCAAGTAGTCTAGGACAAGAAAATTGCAAAAATGTTGCAATATTGCAAAAAAGTTGCTTTAGCAACTTTTGCAACTTTTTGCAAAAAGTTGCTACAACCTCCCCAACGGTCCAAAAAGGTTTGAAAATTGGTTATGGATGTTGGTTTGAGGACACATAAGTCCATGAATGTCAAAATAATGGTTGATGTTCATGTATGAGAAGATTGGTGACAAATTTGGAATAAATAAGAAATCTATTTTTTTAATAATTATCATTGTTTGTTATACCATTCGAGTTGCATTTGGATTGGAAGGAGATTTGTTTATTCATGGTGAGATTGTATATTGTTTTTTGGGTTGATATGCAGTTGGTTTGATTCAAATTTGTGATGATACAAAGGATAAATCACTATTTTGGTACAAATTGGTTCTGAAACCCTGCATACCCTAGGTTGTGAAGATGAACCCCTAACTTGAAAACTCACCAGTGGAACCTCATGGAAATGATAGAAATTAAAGTAGGGGTAGTTCTCATTAAGAATATAGAATGAAAAAGAGGTTGGAGGTTTTTTGGTATTTTTTCCTCCAAGCCCTAGTCAAGCATCCCTTATGTGCCCAGTTACAGTTTATTGTTGTTTGATGCATAAGACTCCATAGGGAGTGGATAGGAACAATTTTTTGGTGGATTGGGTGTTCATAGGTGTGGAGAGACCTTCCTTAGTAATTGGATTGGTTTTGGAAACCAATTATTTATTACTTTCTTTAATAACCAAGCCTAAGTAGCCCTATTAGGTCTTTGGTCATTGCAGTGGTTTGGAAAGTCTACTGTTGGAGTTGGGAATTAAGTCTTTGGATTTTTAAATGTATACCAAAAGGGTATCTAAAAGTTTAGGATTTCATAGTGATCCTTTATAGTTTATAAAAATTAAAGCCGAAAAACCCCATTCCTAGGGCCACTAGACAAGCCTGTCTCACTAGGCCTAAAAGGATAGTTTGGCATTTGAGACTAGTAGGAATTTGTAGAAGTCTACCGAAGGTCCTAAATTATATACTTATGATTAGAAGAACCCTAATATACTCTCTATGGTGAAGTATGAAAGTATTGTGCAATTGGTCCATATGAATGTAGAAGTTCTTGTGAGGGGTTTTGAATTAAGTTGGGACACACTAGCTTAGTGTGATCATATTATTGTGGAGACATTCTATTATGTAGAAAGGAGTTGAAGAAACTTAAAGAAGAGTAATGTTGAATTCCTTGAAGGGTCTATAGGAGGATGATCCAAGTGATGGTCTATTATGGCTCAAGGGCTTGAAGGACTAGTAAGTTTAAGGTTGGGATAAATTCCAACATTACTTACCTCCTCTCTGCATCACAAGCAGTCATAAGACAGTATTGTTGATCAGAGAATGCGATCTAATTTTGATGAGATATTGAGGGGAATTGAAATGTGGACTATAGTGGACTTAGTGTTGGCAATTTGGCTAAGCTGAGTACATAGATGTTGTCATTATGGAAACATATGATCCGCATGAAGAGCGCAAAGGTCAGAGAGCAAGTATAGCAGAGCGCATTGCAAATTTGTCTAAGTGTGAGACAACATTTTCACTAGTTTACCTGAGGATAGTTTTTTTTGCGATGTTGAATGGAGTAAGTTCAGTCTTGCACACTTGAACATAGACTCTATGATGTCTAATGATGAACCATCTCAGAGCACAAGTCAGTACGACATGTACAAAATTAGTTATGACAATTTTACTGAAGACAGTTTTAAGCCGACAAGACAGTTTTGAAGATAGAATTGGTAAAGAGTTAAGGGATTATTTTGTTTATCAAAATAATATCTTAACAATATAAAGGGATGAAACCCTAGATTTTAAATCTTAGATAAAGATATATGGAAGCTGACCATGTAAAGTTATTATCCTTAATAACTTGTATATATGTAATTGTAAGAAGAAGAATAAAAAAGGGAAGTATTGAAAATGATATGATGCAAATGTAAGAGCAACGAAAAGATATTGATGCAAGAAGCATAATGTTATGTACCTTAATCCATTTTTGTAATTAGTATACAAGGTACATTACTTGTTTGGGCAGTGGGCTCATCTGGTAATCATATTTTGTATTGACAACTCCTAATAGGGTCGAGGCTTCTAACAAGGCCTATAGTCCCTTAATTAGGACTGATACACTATATGCTTGTAATAGACTCCTAACAGGGTCAATATCCCTAATAGGATACTTTTGATTAGTGGATCTTTGTGGGTACCATCCCCACCAGGGTTTCCTCAAGAACATATCATGTGTTATGAGTTCTTTAGTTTTATTGCTATGCATTTTGTTTAACTTCTTATGTTATGCATGTGTAAATATAATCTGTTATATCCATATTTGGGCAAAAGATAAAGTTTGTAGAATACTGATTCACCCCCCCTCTCAGTATTCCCTATTTCTAACAATTGGTATTAGAGATTAGTCACTCGAAAAAGAATCATTCAAGGAAAGCCTAGCAGCTTGAGTAAGATCTCTATGGATATGGATCAACTACAAAAGAATCTTGAAGAAGCTCTTGAACAGATTGATATGCTTACTAATGAAAGAGACACTCTGAAAGGGAAATATGATGATGCAAAGAACCTCATTGAGAAACCAAAAAAGAAGTTGGAAGATCTGAAATCTGAAAAGGAATCTGAAATTCTTATTGAAGATTGTGATGACAATTTAGAAAAAGAAAATGTGATCCTTAAGCATGAACTGAAGATAGAAAAACTGAAATTAAGCTTGAAAGATAGAAATAGAAAGAATGAAGAAAATCTAAGATCTAAGAATGAAAATTTGAAGATTGAAAATGAAGAACTGAAATCTGAACTTGGCAATGTAACATCTGAACTTGAGAAAGTCAATTTGCAGTATGCTGAACTTGAGAAATACAACAAGATTGTGAAAGGTGAACTAACTCAATCCAAACAACAACTTGAAAGGCTATATTCAAATAGTGAGAAGATCGATGAACAAGTATCTTTTGGGAAACCATCCTATGATAAGACTGGACTTGGATTTAACATATTCATAACAAATGTTGAGAACAAGGAACCAGATCTGAAAATATCTGAAAGTCTAGATGAGAAGAAGTCTGATGAGATCAACAAATAAGAAGAATCACCTAAAGGAGAAGAACCACCTAAGCAAGAAGAATCACCCAAAGGTATGCAAAGAGAATTCAAAGGTAGATGTTTTGGTTGTAACACTATTGGTCATATGAAGAGAGATTGCATAGATAAGCAATTTAAACCTCTTAATGGTTATTTTTATAATTGTCATGGTTTTGGACATAGAGCTATTGAATGTAGAAAACCTAAAGTTATTGAAAATAATTATGGTAGTAGAATGTTTAGGAATACTAACAATGTAGATAAGAGACCTACTGCAGATGTGAATAGAAGAAATGGAGTAGTATATTATAGATGCAACAAGGTTGGACACATTGCTAGAAACTGCAAATCACAAATCAATCAGCAAGGACCAAGATATGGAAACAATGGAACTATTTGTCAGATATGCAACAAGATTGGACATACAACAAGATTTTGCAGAATGAACAATGGAGTTTTTTATCCTAACCCTAACCCTAGAAATCATGAAAGAAGAAATGAAGATGCAAGAAACAGTAAAAAAGGTTGTTGCAGTAATGTAGATGAAGTGAAGTTTGTTAAAGGCACAGATCAAGGAGACATATTCAACATTGACGGTAATCAGAAAGGTGAAGTATCAAGTGGTAAGAATGAATCCTTACCTGACCTATTTGGAAGCACTTGATTTATGAAAATTACAGTAGATTAGGAACTTAGAATTAGTGTAGAAGTAGATTTATGATGAATTAAGTCTTGCACAGTTAATGTAAGGTAGTTTATGATGTACTGATTCTATGGTAAAGAGCACAAAAGAAAATATTATGTTTTGCAAGATCGCAAGAAGTTTTAAGTTTTTGCAGGTTAACAGAAACAACTTTTTGGAAAGAAGCAACAAAAGAATTGAATGTGATGTCAGACCTAAGTGAGATTGAAGTAATAAAAGGTTATGATCAATGTTATTTCATTATCAAAGTGAGTTCAAGTGTTTAGGAGAGCAAAGAGCAGTGACTGGAAGCATTTTGCAATGATTTGGTGAAAGATTTGAGTGTCGAATCTACGCAAGCCCTAGAATCATGAATTCGAGGTATTTTACTTGGCAGATCTTTGAATCGGTATAAAGAACTAGAAGCAATCATGGATGTATCTTTAATTCATAATGTCAGAGACAAAAATAGACCTAGAATGAAGAGGGAACTAGTAGAACCCTTGGAAGAAGATAGCCCTAGTTTAGCATTATCATCCATACCAGATGAAGTTTTGCATTTGGAGAATGTGAGAAGTTATCATGGATGCAAGCTAGAAACCATCAGTGATAGTGATTTTACCAATGAATATCAGAAGATTTACAATCAGGATATGACATTGAAACAAGGATATGAACATTTGAAAGACAATGAGATTGTTAAGTATGCATTGCAGTATGAATTTGACAATGAAGAATGTACTAAGATTATTTTGAGCAGAATTCACAATGGAAAGTTTTGGCTAGAGGATAGAGTGATAAACATTACAGCTGACTTGATTCATGAAGTCATTGGACTATCTAAAACTAGTGCTATTCCTTTAAATGAAAAGAATATGAGGAAAACAATCATGGACAACATAGAATCAACCTATAATGGAAGAGGAATTGTGATTAGCAAGATCAAACAACATGATATTAGATATTTATGCAAGTACCTAACAACTAATTTTTATGCAAATTCTAGAGAAGATGACATGGTAGCTGGAATGATACACATAGCCTACTTAATGTGTATTGACAAGGTACTAGTTGATATGTGTGAAATTCTGAGAATACAATTGTTTGAAAACTTGGAGAAGATTAAGAAAATTAAGTATGCACAATTTAGATTTTCATCCTTAATCACATACATGTTTTTCCACCTATTGAGAAGATTTCCATACACCGTTGCAAATGATTGGAATGATGGTCAATCTACTATGGAAAGGATAAATAAAGTATATATGAAACATGTTATTGACAAAGTGAATGAGAGTGCTATGTTAGTGATGAAGACATTTCAGAAATTGGTAATCAGCAGATCAAGGATTCCATAGTCTATTGTGGAGAAATATAAAGATGATATATGTTTTATGGTTGACACTGAATTTACCTAGATTGAAGCAGTGGAGCCTAGAATTGAGTTCATAGACCCTCTTGGCTATGATATATCTAAGATAGAAACAAAAGAATATGTTGGCAGGTTACTTAAGTGTAAGTTGGACACTCAGTGCAAAAGGTTTGGAACTTTTGAAGAGAATTTCAACTCTGCAAAAGCTATAATTGAGGAGAAGCAGTCTAAGAAGAGAGTTGACAACACCATAAAGAAAATATTGAAAGCTTTAGGATTGACACAACATGCGTTTGAGATAGCAAAGAACATAACAACAATAATCAGAATGAGTGAATAGAAAGAAGTTTTGTCTACCCCAGCAATTGTAGTATAGCTGAAATAACCTCAAGTCAAGGTGAAAGTAGAGGAACCAGAGATGGAACAAGAAACAGGTAGACCTACTAGGTCTACCTCCTCCACTTCTAGCAAGAGAATGAAAGAAATTTCTACTGGACCTGGTAATAGGCAGAAAGTTTTGGTGCCACCAGTTACTAGGAAAGTTACAATAATTCAAGATGATGAAACTACTTTGGTTAAGAAGAAAGCTTGGAAACCTAAAGTTGAAAAGCTCAATGAGAAGATTATTGAAAATGGAGACTTTACCAGAATGAATAAGCACTATAGTCTTTATGATTATTCATACAGACTTAACTTGGAGAATGTAATTGTAAAGCACATGGTTTTTGCAAATAAGAAGTTTGACACTATTCAGGGTTAGATACTTGATGACTTGTATAACAAACTTGTAAATAGAAAGAAGAGAGCACAAGAAGAAGTCACTTCTATCAGAGAGAATCTAGTAAGAAAGCTTTGTGATGTGAGAGATGATGCACACCTGAAGTAGATATTGAAGGCCTTAAGCAACCACTTGAGAACCATTCTAATTATGGGAGGCAGATATGAAGAAGTTAATTCTGATACAGAATAGGCAATAATCAAGGTTATGACAGAAATTATTGGAGAACCATCAACTGTAGAAGATCAAGTAGGTGATGCAGAACAAGAGGATATTTCTTTTCCTCTAACTATTAGCATTAAAGATAAATCAATGAATGTAGAAGCTACAAAGGTCACCTTGGATACTGATGACAATGTATTCAAGAATTTAGGAAACATTGTTGACAATTCGGCTCTTGATGAACCTAATACAAAAGTAGAGCAGACACAAACCACTGTTGAAGAACCCAAAGAAACAAAGATTCAAGCACCTATTCCTATCAAAGAAGACATTAGTCTTAATCCTGAGACTAGAAAGAAGAAGGAAATTGGATCTTTATTTGAGGATTTAGGAAAAGAAGTTGATGATGATGACCAGCTGGAACTGATGACTTCTTTGAATAAGATTATTGGCAAGAACAAGAAAGTGAAGAATCTTGAAGGGAGTCTGAAAGAACTAACTAAGAAGTTACAAAGCATTGTAACTACACAAATTATAGAGGCATACCCTTTGGAGAAAGATAACAAGGTAATGAGAACTTTTGATGATGAATTCACTAATCTATCTGATATTGCAAAAGTGAGAGCTCAAGCAGCTTATGAAGCTGAAATGCTTTTGAATATTAGTCAGAATATCAGGAATGATATTAATAGTCTTGATATCTATATCAAGGACTTTAGAAAGAATTTGAGAATAGGAAAATCTTTGTACATACAATGTACAAAATTAGAGACCTTAACAACGGAAGAAGATTAGAAGATAAAGTTGAAAGAAGCAGAAATTCATAATGAATGTAACCTTCTTTCTAGCTCCAATGTGAAGGTATTAGATATTGAGAAGAAAGTTAGGAAGCTTTCTGATGAAATTAGAGTTTTGCAAGTTGAAAGGAATAGAAAAATGAGAAGATTTAATCCTTTGAGAGAGCACACCTCTATGAAGTTATGTGTAATTGAAGAACAATTGGAAGAATGTCTTTCGGCAAAGGCATCTTTTCAAAAGTTTAACTTTGAAAACCTTCAAGCATGTCAAATAACAGCTTATGGACTGAGCAATTTACTCAATGTGGTAGATTCCATTAAGAAATCATGGGAGAAGGAGATAGAAGCAATGAAAGTTGATTTTGCAGATTGTGTTGCAAGCCTACCAGCTTTGCAATAAGGAACTAAGGTATAATCATTTTGTGAAATAATTTTGTAGCGCTCCCTACTTTATTTTGTCATTGTTGTCAAAGGGGGAGAGATATAGAGCAGAAAATTATTGTATATGATATGGATTGATACTCTTAGGGGGAGTATTGTATTAGAAATTATATTTTGAGGAGTTATAATGATAGTATATGTATATTTTATACTATGGCCACAATTTTGAGACAGTTTTTGAGATTTTGAATTGTACACTTAGCCAATTTTCTCATATGTTGCCACCAATGACAAAGGGGGAGATTGTTGGCAATTTGGCTGAGCTGAGTACATAGATGTTGTCATTATAGAAACATATGATCCACATGAAAAGCACAAAGGTTAGAGAGCAAGTATAGCAGAGTGCATTGCAAATTTGTCTAAGTGTGAGACAACATTTTCACAAGTGTACCCGAGGATAGTTTTTGTTTGCGACATTGACTAGAGTAAGTTCAATGCTTGCACACTTGAACATAGACTCTATGATTTCTAATGATGACCCATCTCAAAGCGTAAGTTAGTATGGCATATATGGAATTAGTTATGATAGTTTTACCGAAGACAGTGTTAAACCGACAAGATAGTTTTGAAGACAGAATTGGTAAAGAGTTAAGGGATTATTTTGTTTATCAAAATAATGTCTTAACAATATAAAGGAATGACATCCTAGATGTTAACTCTTAGATAAAGATATATGGAAGCTGACCATGTAAAGTTATTATCCTTAATAATTTGTATATATGTAATTGTAAGAAGAAGAAATAAAAAAGGGAAGTATTGAAAATGATATGATGCGAATGTAAGAGCAACAAAAAGATATTGATGCAAGAAGAATAAGGTTATGTACCTTAATCCATTTTTGTAATCAGTATACATTGTACATTACTTGTTTGGGCAGTGGGCTCATCTGGTAATCATATTTTGTATTGAAAACTCCTAACAGGGTTGAGGCTTCTAACAAGGCCTATAGTCCCTTAATCAGGACTGATACACTATATGCTTGTAATAGAATCCAAACAGAGTCAATATCCCTAACAAGATACTTTTGATTAGTGGATCTTTGTGGGTACCATCCCCACCGGGGTTTTCACTTGGCTAGGGTTTCCTCGAGAACATATCATGTGTTATGAGTACTTTAGTTTTATTGCTATGCATTTTGTTTAGCTTCTTATGTTATGCATGTGTAAAGATAATCTGTTATATCCATATTTGGGCAAAAGATAAAGTTTTTAGAATACTGATTCACCCCCCCCTCTATTTCTAACACTTAGGAGAGTGGTTGACCATTGATATATCTTTAGAATGTGAAGAGTTGATTGGTTGGGTCTAGGAAGTGATCCATTTGGAGGATTTTTAAGGTGTTGTTACAAAACAAACATGGAAATATGAGTTGATCCATCTTAAAAAATAATCAAATAGATTTAATAAATATACGAACAATAATTCTATCATTAAAAAATCAAGTTCATAAGTTCAAAGGAGTAGTGATAATGTATAGAACATGGTCATCACCTAAAGTACCTGTAGTACCCTGCTCATGGCCACCAAGTAGATGAGGATGCATAAAACTCTATAAAAACAACACGTACACATTTTAGTTAATGACATAAAATAGTATAAAATATAAAAGATTATTGAACTTTTTTTATATTTAAAGATTTCATTATTGCTTACTTGCAATCTTTTTGTTTTCGACATCAATTTTTTCATCTTCTCTTTTACCTCATCAATTGGATGGTCTATGAATTACAAACCAATAACTTCTCTAGTATTTTTATTAATATAATTTTTAATAATTTCAAATGGGTTTGTGGAAAGTAAGATGTCATCATAATCTAATAATGAGTCTAGCTCTGTTAGGATGTCTTGAGGTATTGCAGGTGGCTTTACCTTTCCTCGAACATCTGCATGTGACAAGAATATTATTAATACTATCAAAATTACTCCAAAACACTAAAGAAAATAACATAATAATATAACATTTTGCTTCTATATAATTTGTTCAATTACAATGAGGTTTACCTACTTGATAGAAGAGTTGGGAGTAACATCCTTGTCCATGCTATGTGAAAAATGTAATGCCCCTCACATAGTCTGATTTTCTATATGTTATGGTTATTTTAGGATGATGAATTATAAGTTAGGATATCATTGATGCTTATAGTTTTACTTACCCCATACTTTCATGTGTATGGTTAATGTGTATATTTTGCATTTATGTTTGACGTGTCTGATGTGGTTGAGGGATTGAGTCATAGTTACTTGCTTGCAAGATCCACATGATCGACTGATCCCTACCATTGCTTGTTTATATTTATGCATATATGTACATGCTCTTCTTTTATGAAGGTTTACAGGTATCAGGCATTGACTTCTCTGAATTGCTAGGATGAGCATGGCATATCGCAAAATCTCAATGGTAAGAGAGGGGAGATAACATACAAATCTAAATCCCAACCCAAACCATTGATTTTTCTAAATATTGGGAAAGTATTTATTTCTACCCATTCGAATTCATCAAGGTGACGTGAATTCATGAGCCCTTCCTTGGCAGAGCATTACACTTGGTATTAGAGCCCAAGTTTCTACACTGGGAACTCTAGGAATTTGTTTGCCCACTAGTTGTCTAAACTGTCAAAACTTGAAACAAAAACTTAGACATGTATAACTCCTTTGTATTTCAGACTATTGTTTATGAACCTAGATGTATGAAATTAGACTTGTATGTTCAGATTGGATTTTATTTGAGTGTTGCATTAACTAGGTTTGCATGAACCTCTCAAGTTATTATTTGATGTAAATACAAATGTGTTCTTTATATAATTGATTACTAGATATTTCTATAATGGTGAATGAATAAAGATTTAGATCTATTTAAATTGTTAATGAATGATTGATCAATGTGATTTTTGGTTTATTTTTAAACTAGAATTATATTGCTCTTAATGATTGTATATCATGTTCTTCATTTGAGGCTTGTTCATATTAATCTTTTGATGTTTATAATTATATCTTGTATTAGTGCTTCAGAGTTGTAGATATTGTAATATAATTTATATTTGGTTATTGTGACACACCCTATGACATGTACAGAGGATGTTGAATCATTAGGTATACCTTATGGTATTGGATGTATTTGTTATTCATTTGTATATAATTGTAATTATTCTTAATCTAAAATATTTAATTAGTAATACATAATTCTACGTCATGGGACCATCAAGAGTTGTTAATTTTATTTGAGTTGTACTTATGTACTTTTTTATACCTTATGATTGTATTGCTTCCACATTGTTACCATCATTATTTGTAAATACTTAAGAAAAAAATTATTCTGTAAACATAGTAACACATATTAGGTTATATTCTCCTAGGTTCCCTGGTGGGGCATTACAACAAATGCATGTGGCCCTATGACAAAGATCAAATATAAAAATGTTAGCGAAATGAAACCAATAGACTTGGAAAAAAACTTAATAAAATGGTAAATTAAAGTCATTAATTGGAGGTTGGTTTAAATGGTATATAATACGTACCACCCCCATGATATGAACTTTATTTGTATCTATGTGATTCAAATTATAATCTATTAGCATCTCTTCCCCTACACTTATTGATTTTATCGCACATACAAATACACGATTTCCCTCTCGTGCCTCAAATACATAGTTGGGTTGCTTATTAGTTGAACCAGGTTGCGTACTATTTATAAAAACCATAATATTCCCTAGTTCTTTTTTCCTTCCATCAATGTATATAGTCACTATTTTACTTTGAACATTATCTTTCTGTTGTATATAATTTTTTGAGAGTGCATACCTACACATACTTTTTTGATATTGAACAATCTGCATCCAATTTTTGTAATTGTAACAAGGTCTGACATACTCCATCAATTCAACACACTTGGTGTAACAAAATTTTATATCATCCATGGAAAATAGGCCCAAACTATGTAATGATGATGGTGCTATATGATATATCCTCTCATTAACACAAAAATTAGTGTTTATTGGGGGAAGTTCCTTGGGTACCCATTACTTATGTAGATGTTTGTACCTCAAGGGAACCTCGATGTCACATTTGGCCTCATCATCACAAAAACATGACCCCCCTTGAGCAAGGAAAAATTTCATGCATTTATTAAATTTTATTCTAATCTTTTAACCTCTAGTTGATCTCCTTATTTTAGACCTACTACATGTCTCACTTTCTTCTTCTATTCCTATATTTCCCTCACTCAAGGATGACACATCTAAAAAATACCTATTTGGTGGTACTTGTACTCCATCAAATGAGAGAGATAGTTGGTAATGAGAGATATTTTACAAATTAGGGCAATGTTGATGAAGAAGTTGGCCCTAAAGTTGATATTGAGATTAAAATTTGAATGAGTCCAACTAGGGCCTCAAGTGTTGATAACTGTATTAAATAAACTATTTATATAGGGTGTATTGACTTATACTTGTTGATCCATGAGACTGTGTAGGATCCTCATGAAAGGGGTCTAAGTTCCTACATATGTAATTCAATTATCTTATGTTAGCTAAAACTTACATGATACATATACTAAAATTTTCACAGTAGACAATATGAACAATATGCAGTCATCATAATCATTGTATATTTTTTTATTCCTTACCTTTACTTTATGTAGACTATGTAGGATACTCAACAAAAAGGTTGAAAATGTCTGTAGTCAATTACCTATTCCCACCAAGGGTGGAAACATCACACAAAATATATACATGAAATCAACACCAAAAATTGAGCATCATAAGCATTATATTTGTAATTTTCTAGACAATAAATACATATGTATCATAAGCATCATAAGAATCAAACACATATCATCATATATGTAATTGAGAGTCATAAGCATCACATATGTGTCACCATGAATTAATAGAGGTGGAACATGAATTAAAAACATTAAAAGATACTTCATGAATTAATTATGCAATGACATTAGAATTCAAAACATATCTCATACATTTCATTCCTATCATTGATCTTCTTCTTCATCCAACTCATCATCATGACCATCATGATCATCATCACCATCATCATGATCATCATAATCATCATCATTGTCATCGTCATCATCATCATCATCATCATCATTGTCATTGTCATCATCATCATCATCATTATCATCATCACCACCACCACCACCACCACCACCACCACCACCACTACCACCATCATTGCCGTCATCATCATCATCATCATCATCATCATCATCATCATCATCATCATCATCATCATCATCACCATCATCATCACCATCACCATCAACATCACCATCATCATCACCATCACCGTCACTGTCACCATCACCATCACCATCACCATCTTCTTCTTCTTCTTCATGAACATTTCTGTTAGGAACATCATCGACTAACTGTCAATCATGATCATCATCTACATCATCTTCTACTTCTTCGATATCTTTTTCTTCCATCACATTATACTTTATCGACCTTCCTCTTAGATTATGTGTAACAAAAAATGACCAACTTGGTTTATGTGGAACCTTTGAGTAAAATACATGCTCACATTGGCTTGAAAGAACATAGGGCTCATCCTCAACTGGCTCAAACAACCTTGTATTAAAAATTATAAATCCATTATCATGTTTAATAACAGTTCTATCGAGATCATTTTGATTCAGTCGTAGCTTGTGCTATTTGACAACAAACACAACTAATTTGAAAAAATTAAAGTCACACTCAAGTATATATATTCCAAAATGCCATAGTATCTATTTTGAGACTCTTGAGGATGTATGTCATTTCTAATTGAAATATTAGTCACCTCAAAGACTGCAATTATCCCATAATCACAAGTTTTCTTTGTGTCATCCAAATTCTCAATGCAAAATTTATGACCATTGCAGCACATAGAATTGTGGTGTTTGACCTGCATTATGTCAAACATGTAAAAATGATTAAATCATGAGTTGATAAACATATGGCTGATTAATAAACCTATTTATCTCTTAAACCATATGCTGAATCAATTTCCCTTCACTTAGCATCAAAATCTCCATTACGATGAGATTCTTTAACCAATGAAGCCACACCTCCTCATGTTATGTGCGACTAAAATGTTGATATCGTTCAATCCATACCATCATCCAATCAAGATTATTTATAATATACAAATGTAGTGCATCTCACTCTCGACCAACTATACATAAAATAAATAGATGACTTACAATCGATTTATTTTAAAGATTAAGAATTAATTAACCACAATAACATCTTATAATTACCTCACTTTCCTCAATCTACCTTTCCCCATCAAGTAATCCGCTTCAAAATTTTTAATGGGGTTAGGATCCCAAATGCAATCTACATGGATATTTGTTATAAACTTGGGAAGATATTCAATAATATACACCATAGTCTGGTATACCATATATCCCTCAAACCAAAACCTATGAAAATTCTAAGTGCCTCTCAACCATCCACATTGACCTAGTGTGTACATGTCCACACAATTCAATCTCCTCAACTTGGTGTATGAGGTAGTATTCTTGTGCATTGAAAAAAGTTGAAGGTAGACACTTTTGCATTTCACTCATTAGATGAGAAATTTCTCTTCTAATATTTTATATCTTCTTTATGAATTTATTTAGATGACAACCACCTACAAGAGATTCAAGACACAAAAATATATAAATGATACTTTATAATATAATATACAATATATTAAAAAATAAGTAAAGCAAAGCACAAATATCATATATCTATACAATAAATTGAACAAATATCACAACTTACCTCGTATATTTTCCAAGATCATATATGACTTTCTTGACATTATTGTTGAAGTGGTCTGGGAGAGATAGAGGTAGAACGTACTCTAACAATTATAAAATTAACTTTTCATTATTTTCTAACATAATGCAATGAAAAGTAAATGCAGTTTACAAATATATAGTAAATACTGAAGAACATGAATTACCTTAATGAAGATATGTCAATCATGCACTTTCATTGCTGACCCAAATTCACTTTTCTTAGATATGAGATTATTTATGTTCGCAACAAATCCTGTAGGAAAATGAATTTTTTGTATGAATTATTTTATAGCATTGCTTTGTTAGTCCATTAATAACCAAGGAAGGACAATTTTATTAATGTAGTCTCCATTTCTATTTGATTAAATGAAATTTTTCATTGCATGATTGGATTCTTGAATGTCACTACAAATTGAAATTTTTTTCTTTTTCATGCCTTCCATCTAATATTTTTCATAATGTTTCTGTTATATTCTTTCTAATATAAATAGTATCAAACAAATACACAATTTTTAGTTTCTCGTAGTAGAGAAACCTACTAAATTATTGGGGATAACTTTTTAGTCCCTTTGGAAGCTGTTCATTACTACCTTGATGACCTTCATGATCATCAATTACATCGTCAATAAAAAAATCACAATATAAAATTATAATTTCCAAACATAAACCATCAGATGGAATGACATTACCTTGACGATTAATTTTATTATATTCCAACTTCCACATGTGAGGTGTCATTCTTCATGGCTTTGATGTAGTCTCTTCTTTCCCATTGAAAAGATGTTTTTCAATATTTTGATACTTATGATTTCTGTGGAGGAAGTGCCTATACTCATCAAACACCTACTTTTGTAAACTTTTTGAATGACAAGATTTCATCTTTGGAACACCAACTGGACATGCAAATTTTACCTTGTTTGAAGACCTACAAGATAATGTATAATTGGATTAAATATGTTAATTTTTATAATTATAATTATCATGAGCAACTTGAACACTATAACATACCACAAAAATGTGTTAGCCCTGGGGCATCATGTATTGTCCATACAAGCATTGCATGAAATTGAAATTGTCTTTGTCTTATTGGTCTAGAAATGTCATACATAGTGACACCATTCCATAACTCCAACAACTCGTCGATAAGAGGTTCAATATATACATTCATATCTTTAAATTGGTACTTACCTAGATGAATGAACAAAAACATTACATAACTATTATGACCATTTTATTGTAATATTTATAATTAAGTGTAGATGACTATTAAATAATAAAATACTTGAAAAATTATTGCCAACATTATGTGCTCCCTCTTTATTGACATCCATGGAGGAATGTTATTATTGACAACAAAAATAGGCCACACCAAGTAAATAGATCTCAACTCTCCAAATAGATTGACATCGTCCATTGCCAATGAAAGCCTGAGATTACAAGGTTCTTCTTTTAAAGTATGAAAACTTTTCCTTTATGTACATAAATACCAAACGATCCAAAAATATTTGAATAATGTCATGTCGACTTCTATTGCGTCCATGGTAATCCATAAATTGTGCTAAGCTAGTGCACTTGAATAATCGTTGGATACGTGGAATAATGAGAGTATAATGAAGAACCTTGCGACACACCTTTTTTGTTATTTGATCTATTTGATATCTACTCGTATGACATTCAGGGAATTCTGTTGAAAATTCATGTTGTTTATGATATATAATACGATCATTGGGACAAGCATCTATTGCTTGATACTCCATTCCAATATCTTTCATAATGGAAGATAATTCTTGGTATGAACGAGGAAGAATATTTGATGGTGGTAAAAAAAACTCACCTATCAATCTACAACAAAAAAATAATTTAATAATATAGAGAATATTAATCTTACATGATTCACCTTTTATTAACTATAATAACATATATCACATAACTTAACATATGTAACATTGTTACATTGGATAAACCATTCATAACCTTCAAGTTCACTAACAACAATACAATAGAGAGAAGAGTTGTTTGAGAGCCTTCATAAAGGGCCTCATATGCCTTCTCAAGTAGAGGTATATCACGAACAACATCAAAGTCATCTTGATCATCATGATCAGTTGTGCCAGTACTAAATGTGTCATGGATCAATGTATTTCTACCATTATCTTCAATTGTTTTTTTTGGCGCATGATCATCATCTTTCATGGGATCATTATCTTCATCTTTGATATTCACACCTCCATGTTCCTCCACTTCAAAAAACATATTCTCTAGGTTGTGGTGGTTCATATCATGTGCCATGGGATGCTCAAACTATATAAAAATGATCAACATAAATAAATCATGATCATGATCTCATCATTAAGTGATTTCTTATGTATATAAATTGTTAAAATGGTATAATGAAAAAATTTCCAATGGATAATAATCATGTCCCCCTCAAATGTGACCATGCTCCCTACAATGTTTCTTAGTTGTTTTGATTAGAAGTGTTCTAGTCTTTAAGCTCTTATAAATTTTGCAGGGACAATAACATTTTTCATCACCTTTTCTTTTCAAGTTAGACCACAATCTAGCAATTGTCTCCTTATTTTTTTCTTTTATGATATTATCTAACATGGTCTTTCTTCACAAGCAAAAAAATTAGGGTTTGTAAACTTCAGTCTATAACCTTCACAAACTACACAAAATGATATCGCAATACGAAAGCCTTCTTCAAACTAGTTATATAGAATTTGAAATGTTAGTTATGAAATGATGTTTTAGTATAATATACCAAATTGAAATACTTGAACATAGAAAAATTGCAAATTGAACCAAAATTGTTTAACATTCAACATACTAACATAGTACTCAGGTACTCCAACTACCTGGTGCAGGGACGTCCTGAAAACATGTACTTTGAGGTTTTGTAGAGATCAACATAACACCAATTTCAAAGTATAACTCAGTGGTAAAAATTATGTTAAGAATGAATGCTAAATTTTTGGTAGCCATTCTATAGCAATTGTTGTTGTTGCATTCATGACTATGATTGTCATTGATGTCAACACAGTGATTTACCAAAGATTTGCAGAGAAGCAGACAAAGTTTGGATTAGCGCATGTGGGTTATTGCAGTTGGAGTTATGTGATGTTGAAGTTATACTCTTTGATATGTTATATGTCTATGGTTAAGAGCATAGATAGTAATTCATGTATTCATGGAAGTTATGATCATTTTGGTGGAAGTAGTATTTAGGTAGTGTTCCTGAGTAGCGGTTTGTGGAAATCAGATGATATCTCCTAATCGGGATGGAATATGGTTTTGCATAGTTAAAGAGAAGTTGAAGACACATTGATAGTGATGTGGATGATAGCACAAAATTTGAGGTTTCATGAGTGAAGATTTATTGTATTTGGAAGCTGACAGTTTTGTGTAATTTTGGTGTAGCATGTGGAAACTTTTATTTTGTAATTGTATGCCGACTCATTTGTAATTATTTGAGTGTGGTATAAAGGAAGGAATGCATTTCCTTGTTTTTATGTAGTTGAAGTGTGAAAGTGTGTAATTATGATATGGTAGTAGTGGTTGTGATGCTGTATGCATGAAGTGAAGAAAAGAGCTAAGTATGAAAGCAAATTTGTGAAGGAAGACATGCGAAGTACAAAGATCTGAAATTGAGATCTGATGTAATAGTGAGTGTGGTTTGGCATAGTAAGAGAAGAGGTAACATATTATTCTATTGAGTAATGCAAATATTATTTGACAGCGTGTTCAATGATCTTACCCTGAAGCTGTTTGGGTAGTGGGTCCTTCTGTCTTCCATAACTCTTAACAGGGTTAGAATCTTTTAACAGGGATTCAAAATCTCCTAACAAGGATTCATATGTACTGAATGTATTTCATAAGACTCCTAACAGAGTCCATCCTTTCATAAGGAATATTCATATTAGTGCATCTTTTGTGGGCATCATTCCCACTGGGGTTTACTCTTTGATTAAGAGGTTCCCTAGTCAACATATCTTGTGTCATTGTGTTATTGTGTATGAATATCTTTCTATGGTTGGTAATTATATTGATTATATGGTTTAATGTTGTTGAAGATGATAATAGTTATAATTATCTAATAATTGATTCACCCCCCCCTCTCAGTTATCTTGGTGGAATTTACTTTCTAACAATTGGTATCAGAGTGTTAGGTCCTTGAAAAAGAAGTTTAACAGCTTAAGGAGATCCATGGTGAATTTTAGGAAAGAAAGTCCTAAGTTTGATGGAGTAAATTTTGACAGCTGGAAAGAAAAGATGAAGACACACCTACTATGTTTAGGACTAGGTTATTGGTTGATTACAAAGAATGATAAGACTATCATTGAAGAGGACAATCTTGAAACATGTACTGTGGATGAAAGAGATCTATTCATGTGTAACATACTTGCAAGAGAAGCACTTTTGACAACACTTCTGGAGAATGAGTACAATCAAGTAAAATGTTTGAAAAAGTCTCATAAAATTTGGAAAGCTTTACACTCTACTTTTGAAGGTGATGAACATGCAAAAAGAGTTAGATTACATAATTGGATATGTGCATTTGAAGATATAAGAATGTTGGAAGATGAATCTATTAGAAGTTATATTGGTAGAATGTCAAAAATCATTACAGGTATATGTAGACACCTAAAAATCCTTTAGAAAATAAAGTATTTTTATTTTCTGAAAAAAATCCCTGATGACATCATCATTAATTAATTAATTAATTAATTTTTATGTCATTAAATCCGTTTATCTTAATTAAAAATATTTAATTAAGGAATCCCTCCCAAAAATGTTTAAATTTTATTTTAAATATTATCTCCCTATTTATTAATTATTTAATTGATAAATTGACCAAAAATCTTAAAATAAATAATTTATTTATTTTTTGCCCAAAACTTGGCCAATTTCCTTTAGACCACTAACCTCTTCCAGAATCTTCTAATCCCTTCTTAATTTCGATTAAAATGCTAATCCCATCTTTTCTAACCCTAATCCCAAGGCTAAATATTTAATTAAGATTAAATATTTAAATTTCATATTTATTGAAAATATTTCAATAAATATTCCCAAAACTTAAGCTTTTGGAATGAATAAACTTTTATTCCATAAAACTAAGGAGAACTCTAGACTCTTCTAGAATCTTCTCAAATCTAACCTCTTCACCCATCCTAATCCTAAAATCCCCTAATCCTAATCCTAATTCCTCCCTTAACCTTGTCACATTCCCTAAACAAGGTTAGCCAACTCTTAAGCTTACCCCAAAGTCAACAAAGAGGGCTTCCCTTTTTGAAATGCATTGAAGGCATTTAAGGCCTCCTTATCCCTCTTACATGCACTTATGGTGCATTTAAGAAGCCCCTCACCCCTTTCTTACACCCTTTGACCTTAGGCACATTTCTCAAATTGTGCACATTCCTCCCATCTTTCAATCCAATGCCCTTGTGACACTTGTCACAAGCAGGTGATCCCTAAACTAGCACAATCCATGTGCTCCCCTTTGAGTGAATCTTGGCCTCTCTTAAGGATTTCAATCCTGGCCACTCATTCTTCCTTCCCAAATTCTATAAATACCCCTCCTTTCAAGAGCAAAATCAATAAGCTTACTTTCATTCTCATGCATTGTTATAATGCCATTTTCATGTTAGATCTTAGCAAATCATTCTAATTTAGTTTACTTTCAAACATTTTAACTCATCATAGCTTAGTAATAATGGATTAACATAGTTTTTATTGTTGTTTTGCATAGCATAGCATCATATCACATCTCTATTTGGTCTAAAATCAATCTTAGTTTCCTCATCATGTAGCTTAATCTCCATTTAAAGCATTTTTGGATCCTTGAGGCCTTAGGGGCAAATCAGGTGTTCTATACCTATTTTTGTGCCATTTTGGAGTTTTCATGGATTTCAATTCATCCTAAATGCATTTAGAGTATGCTCCAAGTGCTTAGAGAGCACACCCACATCCCCCTTATCAGAGCAAATCAAACAGTGCTTGGGTGCACCTGTTTTTGGCTCAATCTGAGGTGGCTAGCTTAGAGTTTCCTTGTTATTGTTTTAATTGTATGCTAGATTAAACTCTTAACGTTTGATTGATTTGAGCCTCTTAAAAGCCTTGCTCACATTCTGGCACGCCTGGTGGGACTCAAACCACAATTAGCTTGATCAAATCATAACTTTTTCACTCACTGTTGCAGGAAACAGAAGAAATCATGCCTTCAGAAAAAGAAATTTTGCCTACAGCAATGAAATCATGCCTCTGACAAAACAAATCACACCTTGAGGAAATCAAATCATGCCTACAGACACTATTTTCATGCTTGGTTACTGGCAGATTTTCGCCAGCGACAACTTCTATTCTGCTTCTACTTCTTCTTCTGTCGCTTAAATGTAAAGAAATCATGCCTTTGTAGAAAGAAATCATGCCTTTGAAGAAAGAAATCATGCCTTTGAAGAAAGAAATCACGCCTTTGAAGAAAGAAATCACGCCTTCAAAGAAAGAAATCACGCCTTTGAAGAAAGAAATCACACCTTCAAAGAAAGAAATCACGCCTTGCATAAAGAAATCATGCCTTTGC
The DNA here is from genome assembly GCA_027943335.1 of Chamaecyparis obtusa. Classification (NCBI taxonomy): domain Eukaryota; kingdom Viridiplantae; phylum Streptophyta; class Pinopsida; order Cupressales; family Cupressaceae; genus Chamaecyparis; species Chamaecyparis obtusa. The sequence goes on along the minus strand of BSBK01002152.1, from coordinate 8,256,274 downwards.
ATAGTTATCTGTCGCCTGTAAAGGTACAGAATGTCACCTGTAAAGGTACAAAATGTCACCTTTAAGAATGAAATGTCACCTCTGCACTTTCCAATGTCGCCTATAAGCTGGACAGTGTCGCTTTTTGGTGTTTTTCTATCTGGGACTGGATTTATTTTTTATTTTGCAAAAGGTCAAACTCAATCTTGAATGAAACTAAAGGAAAGAACTTAGGTCCTAAAGTGTCATTGTCATTTTGAAAATCAAACCCAATCTCGAATGCACTAAAGGGAACGAACACTCTATTCCCTCTCTTGTTTCAGATTTCAAAAGCAAGTAAACGAACACAATCTTGAATGATCTAAGGATAAAACAAAGCACATTTTCAAAGTTCCTAAATCAACTCACAAATATCAATCTTGAATGCCCAAAAGGAAAGAACTTGCAAACGCTCAAATCATTTACGTTTTGAAGAAAGAACAAATCAAAATCTAAGCACGTGTGTCTTCATTTCAAAGTTCAAACATCACTTAATCAATTTGGAAAAATGAACAAACTTGCTTGATGTGCATCTAGGAGCTTTCATTTTTTGTAAATCCTTGTTAAAGTAAGCAACGTAGAACATTTGGACTCAGACAAGTTCACTTGTTCTACTTTTAGCAAGGCCTGTCTAGGGAGAAAAGTGCTTCCTCCTCAGAGAATGACCTCAAACCGGTATCCCCCCTGGCCGGTATATAAATAAAGTGAAGGCAAAAAGTACTCACTTACATCTCCTAATCGTTGGGCGTCTTGTGCCAAATACAAATGTCTGGGGAAAGGTAAATATTCCTCCCCCAGCATTATTGGCTAGGCTCTTAAGTGAGTCACAGGCGGTCAGCATAACCGGGTATGGAGACTCCATGGAACTATTAAAAACCTGATAAAATAGAGGCTACCCTATCTACATCTGAAAGTATCAAAATCCTTGTGCAAGGACCGATTCCAAGGGGTTTACCGGGTCGCCTCAAGATTACTCACCATTTGTATTCCCTTTTGGGGGATACCAAGCTGTGGGCAAGTGATTTTGATACTCACCTTCCTTAGGTAGATCTGTTTGAAGTGCTTGACAGTCAAAGACTCTGTGAGAACACTTGTTAAAACATACACTTTCAAAGCTTTATCAGAGTCAGTCATCCTGTTTGTATCCCGCAAGGTTGCTTTGCCCTTTGCGGAGATTGCTTTGTCAGAAGTCTTTTTAATTTATCCTTTTCCACTTGAGAAAATCAAACCAATCAACAAACTTGATACTCATAAAATCTTGCAGAAATCAGATATCCAAAGAGCCTTTTGTTCTCAAACCAAACCTATCAGAATTTTCCTGAAGATATGCCCAATTTGATCAAACATCCAAAAGCCAAGTTGCCCAAATCCAAAGATTATCAAGAGAAGAAAGTTGTAGAGAGGAACCTTAAAAGCCATCAATCCTTTGTCCAAGCAACCCAAGCAGAAGAAAAATATCAAGAAAGGCTTGATAATATTGGCTATAATGCAAGAGTCAAACAGTTTGCCTACCATTTCTGAGTAAACCATCGCTACATCAACCTTGAAAGAGAAGATTAGCTGGATCCATCACATGTCCATTCTACCTTTAGATCTCACAATCTTATCTCGACAGTCTGTCATCCTAGCTTCATCTTAGTTTCATCCCTGCATCTTCACCAAACCTTAGTTACATCCTAGAGTCCTTCTTAGTTGCATGCACCATCATCCTCCTAATAGCATCATAGATCATCCATCCCAGTCGCATCTACATCATCCCTTTAGAAAGAGCATTGTTCCATCATCCTCCACCATCTTTTCATCAGCAATCCACCATCAGAATCCCATATCCTTCATCCAAAATCCAACATCCATCATCTAAATCAAAACCCACCATCTTTTATACCAAATCCAAAGATCCAAATCCATAAACACTTAGTTTTCAAAACCTTTGAGTTGTTTCCATCCCTTATCCTAAATCAGAAAGCATCCCCTTTTTGACAAGAACATTGTCTAAAGGAAATCCAACTTGTCCTTGCACAGCCTCATCATCTCGAGCAAGAGATTGGCTTGTATTGATAAGCATCCAGTTAACCGAAGATCATTAGTCTATCCTAGGTTGGCCCAAATCCTATCACTGATCCTCCATCAGGGAAAAATAGCAACTCATTGTTGACACTTAGTAATCTTCCACCAGCATCCCACCAATTCTCCACCCAATCTTGACCCAAATCAGAGCATCCCACCAAGCCTCCATCATCACCAAGCTTTTTTACCAATTTGCCACCATCTCCCATCAATCTTCCATCATCCCTGATCCAAATCCGAGCAGTTCATCAATCCTTGCATCGCATTCTAGAAATTCATCATCCTTAGAAGTTCCTTAAGCTTGCATCCACCATCCTTTAGAGTCCTTTAGGAAACATCTTGCATCCATCTAAGCATCTGCATCTCCATGCCTATCGAGACAAGATCTGGATCTAGGAAGCGAAGGCACATGAATCCTTATCCAATCACCAACTCATCTAATCCCAACATTTTTACCAATGCAATGGTAGCCTATGATCCCCAAATACAAACTGGAAATACATGGGACGATCCCAATATCCCCTCAGCTCCTCTGGCAATAGAAACATTTGTGAATCACCCAGAGAATCCACCAACAGTCAATACACTCATTGCCCAAAACTAGCAGAGCATGTTCACTAATTTGGCACAAAGGCATACTCCCATTCTGCCATATCTCCATCCTCATATTCCCATAAGCACTATCCAAATCCCAGCACAAGTATATCTCCATTCATCCAACCATTGCCTAATCCCACCTTGCAAACATCTCAAGCAACCTCCACCATTCCCCTTCTTCTGCAAGGAAGCTTTGCAAGCCCCGTAACACAAGCTGTCACACCATCTGCTCCATTCCCTATCACAGGTACTTCATCATCTACCATGGCCTCCCAAGCTCTTGCACAAATCCAACGCTTGTCACAAAATCAACTCCCACCTCTTACACATCCATTTACACAAGGAGCTCCATCTCCTTCCACACCATTCTTTTCAGGAGGGATGCAATCATCATTCCCCCTTGCTCCACAAGCTTCAACATCCATACCATCTTTCCCAGGGTCAACACAATCATTTCCCTCTTTCACCCAAAAAACACCAGCATCATCTATTCCAGGGGCAGCGCAATCACTCCCCTTTCCTCCTCAGCAAGCTTCCGCATCAACATCACCCTTTTCATGGGGAACACAAATGTTCCCTTCCTTTCCCCCCTAGCAAGCATCTACCCAGGCACAAGCCCATCAAAATGCCTTCACCATAGGGATGCCTTCCATGGGCTTTTCCAATCCACCATTCATATCCCAAACTCCCATCACATCCACCTTCCCGGCATCCGCTGCAACACAATTCCCACCACACACTGGCTCTTGTTGGGGCCTCACTCAAGAAGAAATGAAAGCTTGGGGCATACCAACCCATTCTCCTACATCTATGTTTGGAAACCAACAAGCCACCTCCTCACAAGTAGCACAACAACCATCATAACTTCCACCAGCTTCATCCTTTGCAAACTATCCATTCACAACACCTAATGCCTTTCAGGAAGTTCCTCCACCTCAGCAGCAAAGTTCATCCCATTTCGCAAGTTATCTTGCCCAGCCACCCTTTGCTTCAAGCTTCCCCACATCAAATTCACCCTTAAGCAATGCGGGAATGCACCCGACCTACATTGGTCAACCACAGAGCCAAGTTCAGGAAGGGCCACCTTACCAGCAAGCGGTGTCATTCCACCAACCTCCCCCACAACAAACCCCTATCATTCCCTAGCAATAGCAAGCTTCCTCCTACCAGGTGCAGCAACAAATTCCTATCATCCCACAACACCAGCAAGAAATCCCATATCCATCACCATAATATCCCCCTATGCCACATCAGCAGTATCCTCCCCAGCCAACATCACTCCAAAATCCACTCCAATCTACCTATCCTGCTGGGCCATCTCCATATCCCGCTCCATAATACCCACCTCAAATGGGAGTACCCACTCAAACACCAATCAATGCCAAGTGGGAATCCATGAAGAACACTCTTAAAGAGCTCCAAACTGGTACTAAGAGCAAAACCTACAAGTTTGAAGAAGTGTGTCCTTACCCATTTGACCGATCCATTGCAGCTATTCCCTTCCCCAAGCACTTTGAAACACCTAAATTTGATAAATATCAGGGGAAAGGAGATCCAGTAAATTATGTTAAGGAATTCTATATGGTGTGCCAAGAAGTGGCTTACAGTGATAACTATCTCTTGCGCCTATTCCCCAAAAGCTTGGGAGGAATTGCTGTTGAATGGTTCTATAAAATACCCAGTGGGACCATCACAACCTTTGCTGAACTCTCTGAGAAGTTCATCAACCATTATGCCCACAATGTTGAGAATGAGTTGACCTTGTTAGATCTCTACAACTCAAAATAGAAAGAAGGAGAAAGCCTAGCAGAATACTTGCAATGATGGCAGAACCTTACCACCAGGTTATCATACCAACCGCCAGAAAAGCATTTGACCAAAATCTTCATTGATAACCTACATCCTAAGCTATCCCACTTCATGCGGATGAATTGTCTCCAAACCTATCAAGATATCAAGAGCAAGGGGATAGGTATTGAAAAGGCCCTCCTAGATGAAGGCATAATCTGGCACTTCAAAAATGATGCCCAAAAACCCAGCAATGATAAATCCTGTTACTGGAATCATAACAAAAATATTGTTACTAATGGAGCCACTGATACCAAGCATGTCCAATTTGTTGTAGCTAGTCCTCCGTCAACTCCTACATACCAACAACAACAAGCGCCCATCCATCAGCAACCTCCTCAAGTCCATCAACAACCCATGCAACAATATCCTTCTCAGAATAATCAGCAGAATTATCAGCAACAAGCCCATCAAGCCTATCAAGGTAACCCAAACAATCAAGTCAATGCCGTCAATATTGCTCCCAAGAAGAACAAACCCAGAGCTCAAAATTATCCAAAGAAGACCTTCACACCACTGGGTGAACCTCTGGATGTTATCTTTCATCGGATGGCCAAGGCCAACTTGATTACATATCCACCAATTCATCCAGTTGATGATACCACTCCCAAGCCTGATTGGTACAAAGATCATGAGTACTATGATTATCATTGTGTCAAAGGATACACTACCCTGAAGTGTATGAGACTCAAAAACTATATCCAAGATCTCATTGATCAAAAAGAGATTCAAGTAGATACACCCGCTCAAGCCTCACCAAATGCCAATTTACAAATCTATCAGAATGTGTTCCCACAACACGATGCTGGGAAGAATCAAGCTAATACCAATCATCGCTAGAATCATGGTAAAGGCAAGCAAGAAGATCACACTACTGCCTACATCAATTATGATAAATTTGTTGGATGTATAACCCAAGTTGAGCCCACAGTCAATACCATCCATGTCAGAGGAGTAGACAGTCAATGTGCTGTTACCACTCGTAGGGGTCGGATAACTATTGCTGGTGCCCGTCCAAGGCCAGTACAAAATGCACACAATGCACAGTACAACCTCATAGAACATCTTGGGAATACACCAGCCCAAATATCCATCCTGGACCTTCTCCACACTTCACCTCTCCATCAGGAGATCCTTGACCGAGATCTCAAAGAAGGACATGTCCCCACAGACATTAACACCACCTAGTTTGAGACCCTTGTGGGACATCTATCCGCAGCCTGTGCTTTATCCTTCAAACCATCCAACATGCTAGTCATTGCACCTGGCCATACTCTTCCTCTCCACATTGCCGTCATGGTCAAAGACTTTTCCATCAAACGGGTCTTAATAGATAATGGCTTAGCCCTAAACTTGTGTACTTTGAAATTCATTCAGCAGATTGGGTTCACCCAGGCCGATATAGCACATGAAGTGATCACTATCAAAGCCTATGACAACTTGGAGTGTACCTTTGAAGGTACCATTACTTTTCCCATTCAGTTGGGCCCAGCAACACAAGATACTATTTGCCATGTTGTTGATCTTGACATACCATTTAATATCCTTCTAGGCTGACCATGGATTCATTCCATTAAGGCTGTACCATCTACTTACCATCAGTGCATCAAATTTCCACATCAAGGCACTAAGGTTACCATCCATGTTGACCCCCAACCCTTCGCATACTATCATGCGATGGAAGCATCATTCCCTCACTCCACTCATTGTCCTAGAACTGACATTGGTACTTCTATTGCCAGCTCATCCCGATCCCATTGTGATCCAGAAACCATTCTCACCTCCACCCTATCTTCCATCAAGATCAATAACCAGGGTTGTGGTGAGTATAGCCTACATGATGCATTTGCTGTCGGGGCCCTCCCACTTGATCCACATACCCAAGGGTGCCCAGATCACCAAAGCAAGCCTATTGAAGAGCATCATGAAATCAAGAAAATCAGATCTATGACTTTTGAATCCCATGGCAACATAAATAGTCAAGAGATGGATCCTGACATAAATAGGTGGTTGTATAAAGATCCCCCATCACCTGACACTCAACTTCTTGGCTATTTCAAAGATAAATATCCAAAACAATATAAGTATACCACTGAATAATGGCACTATCAAGGCGGTGGTCTAGGGCCACAAGAAGGCGGCAACTAATATCCCATCACACCATCAAAGAATCCTGAACATCAGGGTCTTGGTTTTAATACCCCTCACCTGCATATACAAGGGCCCAATACCACAACTGGGGGCACCAACATGACTAGTGTTCCCCTCTTAAATAGCTAGGATGACCTCATAGAGATCGAAGACATCCCTGAAGAGAAAGAAATCAGATCCTACGATGATATCTTTGACGATGACACCCTCCTGGGGACTTCTATCCTCCGACAACTTGCCATCAATCTCATAGAACTTCCCCTCACCCACCCTGAACTCATAGACTGGGACCAACCAAGCATTACACACATCGATGAGTTCCAAAGCATGGAAGCACTCCTAGAATTTATGGGGGCATCAAGCCCACAATCAGTTCACAATTCAGAGTCAACTCACATCTATAAGCTTGACCCCGATGGATACTTCGGAGAGGAGGTGAGCTTTAGCTGCAAAAAAGAAATAGAAAGAGTAAAACATGAGTCCTTATGTGAAAAACCTTCTGGGGCACATTCTGATTCCAAAAAAGTAAAAATAAAGAGCGTATCTTCTAGTGAAAACTTGGCAATTCAAGCGCTAGAAGATGAAGAATTGCCTCTTCCTCCCATCCAGGATTATAGACCTGAGCAGTCACCTATCATCATAGAAGAAACCAAGCCAGTCAACTTAGGTACAGAGGAATGTCTGAGGATCACCTACATTGCAGCCAACATGATAGAAGGTGAAGAAATGGCTTTCATTGCGCTACTTCAAGAAGCTACTATGAAATTTGCATGGTCATATGTGCACATGCCTAGGCTTGATCCTAATCTTGTCATTCATCATCTAGCAGTGGATCCTAATGTCAAGCCAGTAAAGTAGAAGCTACGCAAAATGCATCCTAAAGTAGCTCTATTGGTAAAATCAGAACTAGAAAAGCTCCTGGATGCAAAGATTATCAGAGCTATAGATTACTCAGATTGGATCTCCAACATGGTACCGGTCACAAAGCCTTCAGGAGACATCAGAATATGCACAGATTTTAGGGACTTGAACAAGGCATGTCCTAAAGATGATTTCCCGCTACCTAACATAGACATGATCGTAGACCTTACAGCGGGCCATGAAATGTTGTCACTAATGGATGGATTTTCAGGCTACAATCAGATTCGTATAGCAGAAGCAGATCAACATAAAATAGCATTCACTACTCCATGGGGTACCTTCTGCTACAACATGATGCCCTTTGGTCTAAAGAATGCAGGAGCCACATATCAGAGAGCGATGACAACAATCTTCCATGACATGATCCACAAGATCCTAGAGGACTATGTGGATGATATTCTTGCAAAATCAAAGACACGCCATGAATACCTTGACATTCTTGAGAGTGTGTTTGATCGCCTGCAGCACTATGGGTTACGGCTCAATCCAAAGAAATGTGTCTTTGGTGTTACATTTAGAAAGCTCCTAGGTTTCATAGTATCGTGATGAGGCATAGAGATTGACCCTAAAAAGGTCAAAGCAATAATAGAAATGCCTCCACCAAGAACACTCAAACAACTCAAAAGCCTACAAGGAAAGCTTCAATCAGTGCATCGGTTCATTTCTCAGTTAGCACACAAGTGCCAACCTTTTACACATCTCTTATGCAAAGACACAAGCTTCAAATGGGATCCCATTTGTCAAAGAAGCTTTGATAAGCTCAAGAAGTATCTTGCTAATTCTCCAATCCTAGTACCACCAATTCTAGGATGCCCTCTCATACTCTACATCTCGGCAACCACTATAGCACTAGGGGCACTCTTAGCTTAGCATGATGATGACAAAAAAGAGAGAGCCATCTATTATATCAGTCGAACTCTTGTCGGATATGAGCTTAATTATTCACCTATGGAGAAAGCATGCCTTGCAATGGTCTTTGCCACTCAAAAGCTTAGACACTACATGCTCAGTCACACAATCAGGCTCATTTCAAAAGTGGATCCCCTCAAGTACCTCTTATCAAGGACAACCCTCACAGGCCGTATGGAAAAATGGGTCATGTTACTCAGTGAGTTCGACATCCAGTATATTGATCACAAAGCAATCAAAGGGCAAGTCATTGCCGATCAGCTAGCAGAAGCACCACTGGTGGATGCCTATCCACTAATAATGGAATTCCCTAATGAACACTTATGTATGATCGAAGAACAACCCATGTGGAAACTATACTTTAATGGCTCCTACACATCACATGGATCAGGGGCAAGAATCCTATTCGTCACACCTCAAGGTGACTACATCCCAAAATCATTCAAATTGGGATTCCCATGTACCAACAACATTGTAGAATATGAGGCACTCATCTCAGGTCTCAGAATAGCCATTCAGTGGAATATCACAGAATTACAAGTGTTTGGAGATTCACAGCTAATTATCAAACAAGTCCTAGATGAATATCAGACAAAGGATGACAAGTTGCTACCTTACAAAGAGCTGGTGGACAAACTAAAAGAGCATTTCCTAAATCTACAATTCACACAGATCCCAAGACTTCAAAACAAAGTAGCAGACGCAATGGCAACCATCGGATCCTTGTTAGAAATCCCACACGACGCATCACAGTATGAATTCCTAGTCAAGCAGCTACATACGCCAGCTTATGAGAACACTGATGCAGAAATGGTGTGTGTCTTGGTTGGTCCTCAGTCCCCATGGTACCATGACATCCATGCATATCTAAAGAATGGTATCATATCTCCCCATCTCACCAATAACCAATGCCAAAACCTTATTCGCAGAGCTTCCCACTACACTCTTGTAGCCAACACCCTTTATCATCGTGGGTACCACAATATCCTCTCTAGGTGTTTAGATTCAAACGAGGCCGTCCTGGCTTTACAAGAGGTTCACACTGGAATTTGCAGTGCCCACACGAGTGGCATGGTTCTAGCTAAGCAGTTGCTTCAAGTTGGGTATTATTGGCCAACCATGGAACATGATGCTTGTGAATTTGTCAAAAAATGTTTACCATGTCAACAGCATGCAAATCTGATTCATGCACCAGCACAAGACTTGCAGCCCATTGCGCCACCTTGGCCATTTTCATGTTGGGGCTTTGACCTTGTCGGCTTAATCACTCCCCTTTCCTCGGATGGACATAAGTACATAATAACTACCACAGAGTACTTCACCAAATAGGTTGAAGTGATTCTGCTCACCCTAACTACTGGCATCCAAATATCCAAGTTCATCCTTTACCACATCATCTGCCGCTTCGGCATACCATCTACCATCTTCACCGACCATGGAACACCTTTTGAAAACTAGCATGTGGATGATCTATGTGCCAGACTCCACATCCATCACCATTTCTCCAGTCCATATTTCCCCCAAGGAAATGGCCAAGCTGAGGCAACCAATAAAACCATCTTGAAAATCCTTAAGAAGGTTGTCAATGATTCTGGTTGTGACTGGCACCTCCAAATCAATCCTGCCCTTTGGGCCTACTGCACTTCCTATCGCACTCCCACAGGCACCACCCCATATTCCCTTGTATATGGTGCTGAAGCCGTTCTACCGATCAAGGTCGAGCTCCCATCATTGCGAGTCTCCATGAAGAACTACACCACTGATGAAGATTATCATGTAGCCTGTCTCACACAGCTAGACCTGTTAGATGAAAAGAGACAGCAAGCATATGATCACCTGGTTGCATACCAGAATCGGTTCAAAAGGAGTTATAACAAGAAGGTCCATCCTAGATAGTTCTAGGTCAGTGACATGGTTCTCAAAGAAAATTAGAAGGTCCAAGAAAATCGTGAGAAGAAAGGCAAGTTTGAGCCTACTTGGCTGGGCCCCTATGTGGTCACATCATGCTTCAGCTCCAGAGCTTATCAGCTATCTACACTAGAAGGAGAGCCTTTGAATGATCCAATCAACATCATACATCTGAAGAGGTTCTATGCCTGAACCAGATCCTACATATTCAGAAAATCTATAAAAATTGGAAAAATGCAGCAAAAAATCAAAAATCAAAAAATCAAAAAAGCAAAAAAAAAAAGAAGAAGAAGAAGAAGAAAAGAAAATAATCATCCAATGGTGAAAACTTGGCAATTCAAGCGCCTTGGACAAGTGTGTTGGTGAAAACCTGGCAAATAGGCACCATACATGGTGGACCGAGCCATTATCTATCAAACTCCCATCTCCCCCCCCACCATCTCAGTCCTTTTTCCCATCCCCATCCCCATCCACCATCCCCCAGCATTCCTTTTTCCATAAACCTTCAGCCACACCATAATCCTTCTTGCACATATCTTGTACTCTCTCCTGTATAGTGAGATCTTCCTATCCCCAATCCTGAGCTTTTGTACCTATCCATTGTATATCTTTTCCCATCCATTGTACGTCAGTCCTTGTCAGTCCTGCAGTAGCATTTGATCCGAACACTTTGTCCTACCCAGCCTTGTACTTCAACAACATCAATTGTCGACTATTCTTGATCACCGTGATTATTCTTTGACTTCATCATTTGCCAGCGAACAACAACACTCATTCTCTCATCAATCCGCGGGTCCTTGAGGATGTATCCTTCCTCCTGTCAGACCTCATCTTCCCCCCATCAAATCAGTCAAATTAAATCTCTCTCCTTGGCAAAGGATGTCTTTTTGGAGTTATCATTTTGACCTTAGATTCTGTCCTTTGGGTCTTGTTAATCTTTTATGGCTTCTCATTGTTCTCTACTCAAAGTCGCCATGATCCTTTATATCATGGTGTGTAGCGAATGAGGAAAATCTGGGGCAAGGTCTTTTGATCTTTTGCTTCTGCCTATGAGTTAGTCGTGTGTTTGTGGTTTCTTCAGCATCATTTCTACCATGCTTCCTCTTGGGTTCATGCGTGATGTTGGGGCAACCCTGCATGTCTTTTTAGCGTCAGTCCTCCGCAACGCTGGTGACAAGGCCTTGTGATCCCAGTATCCTTGGCAGGTCTCTAGCATTGCTATATTAAACTAGGTTGTGCTCTCCACATTTGCACTTGGAGCTTCCCCATCTCCCCTGCATCCTGCATCATATAGATTAATCTTGCATCCTCATATCGCTGCATCCTGCATTTTGCATTCCATCTCATCTTGCATTCACCCATCTTTGCTCTTGGAAGCTTGGTTATTTATCTCCCCTTCTTCCTAGGCCCTTCCTTCTTTGTTTCCTTTCGAGAAAATTCCACAACATTTACTCCTTGCGTTATTTTCTCGAGGAGGCACACCCCTTATTCTTCCAAATTCTAGCCTCGGGCATCTTATTTTCTTGTCTTTGACGCCATGCCACTTGCGGCATCGCATCAAAGAGGGGCAAAATGTAGACACCTAAAAATTCTTTACAAAATAAAGTATTTTTATTTTCTGAAAAAAATCTCTGATGACATCATCATTAATTAATTAATTAATTAATTAATTAATTTTTATGTCATTAAATCCCTTTATCTTAATTAAAAATATTTAATTAAGGAATCCCTCCCAAAAATGTTTAAATCTTATTTTAAATATTATCTCCCTATTTATTAATTATTTAATTAATAAATTGACCAAAAATTTCAAAATAAATAATTTATTTATTTTTTGCCCAAAACTTGGCCAATTTCCTTTAGACCACTAACCTCTTCCAGAATCTTCTAATCCCTTCTTAATTTTGATTAAAAGGCTAATCCCATCTTTTCTAACCCTAATCCCAAGGCTAAATATTTAATTAAGATTAAATATTTAAATTTCATATTTATTGAAAATATTTCAATAAATATTCCCAAAACTTAAGCTTTTGGAATGAATAAACTTTTATTCCATAAAACCAACGAGAACTCTAGACTCTTCTAGAATCTTCTCAAATCCAACCTCTTCACCCATCCTAATCCTAAAATCCCCTAATCCTAATCCTAATTCCTCCCTTAACCTTGTCACATTCCCTAAACAAGGTTAGCCAACTCTTAAGCTTACCCCAAAGTCAACAAAGAGGGCTTCCCTTTTTGAAATGCATTGAAGGCATTTAAGGCCTCCTTATCCCTCTTACATGCACTTATGGTGCATTTAAGAAGCCCCTCACCCCTTTCTTACACCCTTTGACCTTAGGCACATTTCTCAAATTGTGCACATTCCTCCCATCTTTCAATCCAATGCCCTTGTGACAATTGTCACAAGGAGGTGATCCCTAAACTAGCACAATCCATGTGCTCCCCTTTGAGTGAATCTTGGCCTCTCTTAAAGATTTCAATCCTGGCCACTCATTCTTCCTTCCCAAATTCTATAAATACCCCTCCTTTCAAGAGCAAAATCAATAAGCTTACTTTCATTCTCATGCATTGTTATAATGCCATTTTCATGTTAGATCTTAGCAAATCATTCTAATTTAGTTTACTTTCAAACATTTTAACTCATCATAGCTTAGTAATAATGGATTAACATAATTTTTATTGTTGTTTTGCATAGCATAGCATCATATCACATCTCTATTTGGTCTAAAATCAATCTTAGATTCCTCATCATGTAGCTTAATCTCCATTTAAAACATTTTTGGATCCTTGAGGCCTTAGGGGCAAATCAGGTGTTCTATACTTGTTTTTGTGCCATTTTGGAGTTTTCATGGATTTCAATTCATCCTAAATGCATTTAGAGTATGCTCCAAGTGCTTAGAGAGCACACCCACATCCCCCTTATCAGAGCAAATCAAACAGTGCTTGGGTGCACCTATTTTTGGCTCAATCTGAGGTGGCTAGCTTAGAGTTTCCTTATTATTGTTTTAATTGTATGCTAGATTAAACTCTTAACGTTTGATTGATTTGAGCCTCTTAAAATAAATAACAGGTACCCTCGAAAGCCTTGCTCATAGTATAAAATCTTGTGGAGGAATAAAGACAGAGAATGAAGTGATATGGAAAATTCTAAGGACATTGACTCCTGTATTTAAGAAGACAACACAGATGATTGAACAAGTCATACCTTGTATAATAAAATTTACAAGAGAGACTCTTCTTGGAATATTGGAAGCAGGAGAAATGAACCTGAGATTATCAAGAGACTTACCTAGAATGGAGACAACATTTAGTGCTCTTAGTGTTCGCCCTACTTTGTTAAGAAGGATCAGTGTGAGTGGAGATTGTGCTAGCAGCAATAGATCTAGAAATGAAGAAGATAAGAAGATTGAAGAAGGTATTTCCTTGCTTGTGAAAAGAGAACCAGATGGTAAGAAAATATTTAAATGTTTGACTTGTCAAGAATATGGTCATTTTGCATCTAAATGTCCTAAGAGAGTTAAAAAATATAGAAACAATTTCAAACCTAGAAATCTAAGGAATGTTATTATGCTAATGATGAAGATCTTAAAGCTAGTATAGAAATAACCTTAAGTGAAAGTGATACTAAAAATTATGATGACATAGGATTTGTAGCAATTAAAGAAGAAAATCCTGAAACTGATGTTAAGGAAGAAAAAGCTTTAGTTTCTCAAGTTGAAAAGAAAGTTGATTGGATTATAGACAATGGTTGTTCACATCATATGACTAGAGACATGAAAAAGTTCATAAAGTTGAATGAATATGATGGAGGTGTTGGTAGAGTTGGAAACAATGCACCTTGTTTGATTAAAGGTATAGGATCTATTACTCTTGATGGAAAACTAATACTGATGATATTTATTTTGTGGATGGATTGAAACATAATCTTTTGAGTGTTGGACAGTTGGTTGATAAGGGATATCAAGTTTGGTTTACTGAGAAAACTTATGTGATAAATGATATAGATGGAAATCTAATTGGAACTGGATCTAGAACCAGAGGTAATGTATTTCAGTTGAATCCTACTGAGATGACATGTTTGATTACTAAGATTGATGATAGTTGGTTATGGCATAGAAGGTTTTGTCATATAAACTTTGATAACATTTTGAAAGTAAGTACTAAACTTGCAGTAAGAGATTTACCAAAAATTATGAAGCCTACTAACATGATTTGTGAATGTGTAACGGCTAAACAAAAGAAAAGTTCTTTTCCTAGTAAGAAGTTTACATCTATAGAGAAGCTAGAGATTGTTCATACAGATTTGAGCGGTCCTACCAGGACTAGAGGATTCTATGGAGAAAGGTATTTTATGATTTTTGTTGATGATTTTACAAGAATGATGTGGATTGCATTTCTTAAAGAAAAATCTGAAGCATTTGATAAGTTTAAGATTGTTAAGAATAAAGTTGAGAATGAATCTGGAATGAAGATTAAATGTTTGAGATCTGATAGAGGTGGAGAATTTACTTCTAGAGAGTTTAACATCTTTTGTGAAGAAAATGGCATTAAGAGACAATATTTGACCCCTAGAACACCTAAATAAAATGACATTGCAGAATGAAGGAACAGATCAGTGACTGAAGCAGCAAGAGCTATGTTGTTTGAAAATGATTTGGTGAAGATATTCTGGAGAGAAGCAGTGAACACAACAATGTATACAATGAACATAGTACAAATTAGAGCAGACATAGACAAGACACCTTATTAATTATGGTTTGGACATGCACCCTCAGTTAAATATTTTAGAATTTTTGGAAGCAAATGTTATATAAAGAGAGATGATGATATTGGAAAGTTTGATCCTAGAAGTGATGAAGGTATATTTCTTGGATATTCTTTGAAAAACAAAGAATATAGATGTTTCAATAAAAGAACTAGAAGACTATTGTTGAAAGCACAAATGTTAAAGTTGATGAAAAGTTCAAAATTTAAGAAAGAATGCTTGATTATGAATTTGCTGAAGAAGCTCATCCTAAACCTAACATTGGACCTACTGAATTGTTTTATGAAACTGACAGTGATTTTTTGAATGAAAGCCACAATGAAGTTATTAAAGAACCTACATCTCAAGAGAGATCTGAGACAATGACACCTAGCAAGAGTTTGTTAAGAAATCATCCTTTTGAATAGATTATTGGGAGCATCAAAAGAGGAGTTCTAACTTGAAATAAGGCACAAGAACAGTTATGTTTGATTTCTCAAATTGAACCTAAGACTACTAATGAAGCTTGTGAAGATGAAAGTTGGACTAATGCTATGAAAGAAGAACTAGATCAGATTGAAAAGAACAAGACATGGGAATTGGTCCCTAGACCTAAAGACAAGAATGTTATTAGAATTAAATGGGTATTTAGAAATACGATGAATGAACAAGGAGAAGTAGTAAGAAACAAAGAAAGATTGGTATGTAAGGGTTACTCACAACAAGAAGAAATTGACTATGAAGAAATTTTTGCTCTTGTTGCAAGAATTGAAGTAGTAAGAATATTTTTGGCATATGCAGCTTACAAGAAATTCAAAGTATATCAGATGGATGTGAAGTCAACATTTCTAAATGGAGAATTGGAAGAAGAAGTCTACATTGAGTAGCCTGAAGGTTTTCCTTTAACTCAAGAAGGAGACATGGTATGTAAATTAAAGAAAGCTTTATATGGACTTAAACAAGCACCTAGAACTTGGTATGCAAGACTGGATAAGTATTTGTTAAAATTGAGATTTACAAAAGGAACAACAAATAGCAATCTGTACACAAAAGAAATTGAAAATGGTTTGTTAGTTATAGTTATTTTTGTTGATGACATTATCTTTAGAGGAGAAGATGAAGCTAGTAACAAATTTTTTGATGAAATGAAGACTGAATTTGAAATGAGTATGATTGGAGAGATGAAATAGTTTTTGGGATTATAGATAACACAAAACAATGTTGGTATCTTTGTAAGTCAGAAAAATTACTTGAATGAATTGTTGAAAAGATTTGGAATGGAGAATTGTAAACCAGTTGGAACACCTATGGTGACTGGACATAAGTTATTTAGCACAGATGAGAGTCCTGCAGTAGAACATAAGAAATACAGATCTATGATTGGAGGATTGCAATATTTGACTCATACAAGACCTGATATAGCACATTCAGTTGGAATTGTAGCAAGATTTCAAGATGAACCTAGAGAATCACATTATGTAGTAGTAAAGAGGATACTGAGATATTTAAGAGGCAAAATGGACTATGGACTATGGTATGAAAAATCTGATGATTTTACCCTATGTGCATATACAGATGCTAATTGGGGAGGTAGTGTTGATGATAAGAAAAACACCAGTGGTGGAGCATTTTTCCTTGGAGGAAGATTAGTTTCTTGGCTAAGAAAGAAGTAGAATTGTATCTCACAAAGCATAGAAGACACAGAATATGTAGCAACAACAAACAATTGTAATCAGATAATTTGGATGAAGCAAATGTTGAAGGATATTGGAATAAAATTTTTTGAGCCTGTTGTCATACATTGTGACAACACCAGTATAGTTAGTATGTCTAAGAATCCTATATTACATTCTAAGACAAAGCATATAGAGATTAAGTATCATGTTGTAAGAGAGAAAGTTGCTAAGAAAGAAGTCAGACTTGAGTACATAAATCAAAAGGAGCAGATAGAAGATATATTCACAAAGCCTTTGCTTAAGGATACATTTGAGTACCTGAGAGGTATGCTTGGGGTTATGCCCCAGCCTACTTTTGAGAAGTGATGCAGTTGGTTGCATCTATCCAGTGGTATATGAGCCTTATCTTTCTTCTGGACTAGATGTTGGTACTTCCTCTATGGGGGAGTACGTGTATTTGAGCTAAGTCATGAGGACTCTAGTAAATGTATTTTATGAAAAGTGTCTTTTGACATTGAGTTTTTGTTGACATAGTGATGGAATTTTTGTCATTGATATCAATGGGGGAGAAGTGTACATGAAAAACAATCTGAGACATTTGTTGGAGAGAACTGATTAGGATAACGAAGCAAGATTTGATTGATGAAGAGGATTTGAAGAAGCAGTGTTGCAGTATTGGATTTTTCAAACATTGGATGTTTTTCATCTATGTTGCCATCAATTCCAATGGGGGAGCTTGTTAGGAATGAATGCTAAATGTTTGTCAGCCATTCTATAGTAGTTGTTGTTGTATTCATGACTATGATTGTCATTGATGTCAACACAGTGATTTACGAAAGACTTGTAGAGAAGCAGACAAAGTTTGGATTAGCGCACGTGGGTTATTATAGTTGGAGTTATGCGATGTTGAGGTTATACTCTTTGATATGTTATATTTATATGGTTAAGAGTGTAGATAGTAATTCATTTATTCATGGAAGTTATGATCATTTTGGTAGAATCAGTATTAAGGCAGTGTTCCTAAGTAGCGGTTTGTGGAAATTGGATGATATCTCCTAATCGGGATGGAATCTAGTTTTGTGCAGTTAAAGGGAAGTTGAAGACACATTGATAGTGATGTTGATGATAGCACATACTTTGAGGTTGCATGAGTGAAGATTTATTATATTTGGAAGGCGACAGTTTTGTGTAATTTTGGTGTAGCATGTGGAAACTTTTATTTTGTAATTGTATGCCGACTCATTTGTAATTATTTGAGTGTGGTATAAAGGAAGGAATTCATTTCCTTTTTTTTATGTTGTTGAAATGTGAAAGTGCGTAATTATGATATGGTAGCAGTGGTTGTGATGTTGTATGTATGAAGTGAAGAAAAGAGCTAAGTATGAAAGCAAATTTGTGAAGGAAGACATGCAAAGTACATAGATCTAAAATTGAGATCTAATGTAACAGTGAGTGTGGTTTGGCATAGTCAAAGAAGAGATAACATATTATTGTATTGAGTAATGCAAAGATTATTTGATAGTGTGTTCATTGATCTGACCCTGAAGCTGTTTGGTGAGTGGGTCCTTCTGTCTTCCATAACTCTTAACAGGGTTAGAATCTTTTAACAGGGATTCAAAATCTCCTAACAGGGATTCATATGTACTGAATGTATTTCATAAGACTCCTAACATAGTCCATCCTTTCACAAGGAATATTCATATTAGTGCATCTTTTTTGGGCATCATTCCCACCGGGGTTTACTCTTTGATCAAGGGGTTCCCTAGTCAACATATCTTGTGTCATTGTGTATGAATATCTTTCTATGGTTGGTAATTATATTTCTTATATGGTTTAATGCTATTGAAGATGATAAAAGTTATAATTATCTGATAATTAATTCACCCCCCCTTCTCAGTTATCTTGGTGGACTTTACTTTCTAACAAATTATTTAGAGTAAGTATGCAACTGTATTGGCATCTCATTCTCTTTGTGGCAACCTGAACCTGATTCACAATTTGATAGGTTTGATATGTGTTATTGGTTCAGTGATATCATATACATCTAAGATTATTTTCTAAAATGATGAAGAAATTTTTAACTTCTTCCAAGTGATAGATAACTAAGATTGAGGCTATTGAATATGCTCATTGTGTAATTACCTAAAATTAGTTTCATAATTTATTTTCTATGATGGTCGCTTAAAAATTAAGATATTTATGAGAAAATTTTATGCACAAGAACAATTATATAAAGTGCATTAAAAAAATGCAATTCCAATTTAAAATTAAAACTAAAATTTTCCTACCTATCTTCTTACATCATTAATTCACTTCAATACTATAGATAATTTTGATGGGTCTCATAAGAATCTTGCATCCCAACTAGCAAGCACCTAGGAAAATGATCAATTTGATGTAACAAGGTCATTCATATGTGTTTTTAGTCCATTTAGATCAAAATGTAAAGCTATGTAAGCCAACGTGACAAAAATGTCCTAGTTATCCTATTAAGGACCTAAATGGTCCAAGATTGTCAAAAGGTAGTTAAAATATGTATGGATGAGCATTATGCATTGGAAGGACTTATCAGATCATGAAAATTCTTTTCAGGTACAAATGGTAGGATACTATCTTTCTGCGTTGAAGCCTCTTTATCCAAAAAAACTAGTGGTGCAGAAGTTGCTTTGCATTTTTGATATAACACTCAATTATGTGGTATATACAAATTGAAACTTCTAATAAAGAGCCATAGTTAACAATAGCAAATCACGGTGGAGAGAGAAATCAAGAAATAAAGGATAGTTCACCAAGTTAAACTTAATGCATGACTGGTAATCACCCTTATTTCATGCAACAATTGGAGGAAAGAATGAAACATTTACCATCCACATGTTATGGATCAGAATGAAAATGAAACACTGAGTTGGAATTAACTAACACCAACACCCCCCCTTATTCCAACTAAGGAGAATAAAAACTAAAGAAAAGAAAGAGGAAATAAAATCGTGGACATCTTTCAAATGATAACCACCATAGTGTTGAATGAAGAGATTTATCTGAAACCAAAATGAAGATCATAATCAATCTGCATGTGTGCCCCCAGTGACACTACTCAAACCAAGAACATATGGCAAAAAAATGTAGAACATCTGTCAATCGAAGATACATAAGACAATAATCTGCATATGTGCTCCCAAACAATGAATAGATGGCAATCAAAGGAAAACATCTATCATTCAAGGATGTAGATGACACATAAATCTGTATGAGTGACTCTATTGACACTACTCAACTATGCAAGAATAAAGTGCTGGTTAAAAATATAGGTGTCAATTGTCTATATAATTGATCAACTATGGAAGCAAAGAACCATCAACACGAACAATAGAAAAACCCTCCATAAAGTTGAAAAGAGAGGCATGACAGGTCCACTAACATGGTGTCGCTAAAGATGAAAAGAAGGCAAGGTCCATGTGAAGAGAGCATGACCTTGACCTTTCTCTGATGTGAAATCTAGCTCAGCCTCTATTTCCATAACCATTTGATAAAAGCCTCTAATTGTGGGCCAAAGAAGAATTTGAGGCATGCATTTGAAATAGTTGAATGGCATGAGAAGAGTAGAGGCTGAAAAATCCATTCTTTGCAACCGATCTAATGTTTAGAACCTACAAAAAAAAACTTGCATTTCTCCTTCCTAGCACCTAAGCTCTGATACCATGTAGAATTTTGTAGCTGTTAATTGCACAATGATCTAGCTAGGAAGAAAAAAATAAAAAATTCCATGAAAAATAAATAGAACAAAATAGATCAAAATAGATCTTTTGAAAAATGAATTCTATTAATCATTGATAATTTACAAGATGTAAATATTACAAAGATATAGCCAATGCCAGAATAAATCATGGAGCAAATGTTGGAATGAAACTAATGATGCAATTGTAATCTGGCCTTAAACTCTAGTTCATGGGAGGAAGAAACTATGATCCACAAGTTACGGGCCAGAACAAAAAGTGAACTCAATGTTAGAATTAGCTAACACTAACACAAATTGTTCTCGCTCGATCAAAGAAGGCTAGTCAAGGCAAAATACACAGATTGACATTATGAAAACCCCCTGCAATAACAAGCACCCGTGTACAAGAGACTTGAATGACCAAATTGATGATTGTCTCCTTGCGTGGGTCATCGAGGATATTATCTTTAGAATTTGCAGGGAGTGACACTTTTATTGTTCCATGGCCAAGGTAGTATGAATACACATCAACGACATCCAAGAGTCACAATTTCACTTTTGATGTTAATCCTCCAATGATATGTTGTAGCCATCTCCAATCCTTATTAATTTTTGCATACGTTTGTTTGACAGTTGACATTTTGTAAAGGTTTGTATTATCATTCGGATGTTTCCCAACAATGCTCAATGCAAATGTGTGAGTCACAACCTTCACTGAATAGCTACAAGAGTCCCTAATCCTTCATTGGGAACAATCAGAATCAATAAAGTTAGTAGTCATTTCAGGAGATTGACGAGAAAATGTTTCTTCAACAATGTTCTTCAGTATCAAAGTTTCTGCCACTTAGACTAGTGGAGTTACTAATGAAAGTAAGCCTCAATTCTAGTTCTAAGATTCAATTTATTGATCAAATATGATTTTCCAGATGATCCATTCAACTTGGCTCTGATATCATGTTAGTTTTACTATGCTTGATTAACCACTGGCAATCTCATTGCCCTCCCAACCATAGACAATTCTCAATTGTCTCTCCCGAGCACTATTTGCATATATTATAAAAATAGTTACCCTTAGAATGAGATAACATGACTTATAATATATGAAAATGGTATCCTTTCACCAACAGACACCACTCTTTAATATATATTAATATAAGTATATTATCAGAATTGTAATATCTCACAATAATAATAATATAATAATTATATTATCTATCGAAATAATTTTATCAATATATAAAGACAACCTCAAGTGTTATTAATGTAGGCATGTGGATTCCAACCATAGCTACAACAAAATCAACAATTGGGTCATACAACAAACAACATTTCTCCTTTCAACATGTTCACCTCTTGAAAATGCAATTCAAATTAGCCATAAAGTGCAAATATTAAATATTTTCCTCTTAACCCAAGGAACACTATCCAAGGAATATGGAGGCACATCAATGCCATAGTATTTTCAAGGTTAATATCATGTTATTCCAACATTGTTCCATTTGACATTAT
Organism: Chamaecyparis obtusa; assembly: GCA_027943335.1. NCBI lineage: Eukaryota > Viridiplantae > Streptophyta > Pinopsida > Cupressales > Cupressaceae > Chamaecyparis > Chamaecyparis obtusa. Next base: position 8,234,211 of record BSBK01002152.1, on the reverse strand, counting down.
GCATTTCAATTACATCCAAGAGATAAATAAAATAAATTCAAGTACAATGATCAAGGCTCATGGCCTTCTAACACCAATAAAACTTTTTGTTGTCATTGACTTTGTAATAGAATCTACAATAGTATCCAAAGTCAATCTTCACTATTAAGGCCTTACTATTCTCAACCATTTTTGGCACATAGTGATATTGAATATTAACATGCTTCTAGTACAGTAGAATTCTCACTGTAACATTTGATCTCAAAATCCTACAAGGAAACCAATGCCAATACTAAGTCTCTGTAATTATACTGCCTCTTTAGATGCATGTGTAACAACCATATACTCTAGTTGAAGATAAAGAAACTATGGGTTTCCTCTTACTTGTCCAACTCACTACTTATCCAAATAAAGTAAATACATAACCATTAGTGGATCTCCGACTATCCAAGTCACCTAACCCATCCATATCAATTAATCCATGCATGTCCAATGACTTAAACACATCATTGGTACCATGATAAACCAATTAGTAACTAGAAATACCTCACAAATATCTAAACACTCTCTTAGCAAAAGTCTAATTCTCCCTACCAAGATTGTACATAAACTTGCTTAGAACTCTGACTACTTGGGCAATATCCGCTCTAGTGAAAATCATTGCATACACTAAACTCCTAATAGCATTAGCATAAGAACCTTAGATATATCGTCAAAATCATAATCAAAACTTTGACACAAGTGTAAACTTAACTTAGTATCAATAGAAAATGGAATATTAATTTTCTTATAATCATGCATATTGAACCTCTGCAAATAACTTATCGACAAACTTATTCTAGCATAATGAAATCTTTCTACGAGCCTAATCTCTGATGATATCCATCTCAAGAGTATATTTTGTATCCCCCATGTCCTTAATATCAAATGTTCAAGAAATTTGGTTCTTGAGTTCTCTAATCATCACCTTGTTGTTACCAATAAACATGTCATCAATATACAAGACACTATTTAGTAATGGATCATTAATAACCTTAACAAAAATACAATGATCTTCCTCACTTCTTCTATTACCAAAATTTTAAAGCAAAATCATAAAATTTTGGTACCATGTCATGGGTGATTTTTTAAAAACCAAAAAAGTTCTTTTTAACTTGCAAACCAATTATTCTTTCCCTTTCATAACAAAATCAACAATTTTTTGCATATAAATCTCTTCCTCAAGATTGCTATGTGAGAAAATAGTTCTAACATTTATTTTCTCTATCTCAAAATCACAAACAGTAGTAATAGACAATATGAATCTTATAGAAGTCAATTTTTCTACAGGAGAGAAAATCTCACCAAAATCAACTCCCTCTATTTGAAATAACCATTTGTGCTACTATAACTAAATTTCTACTTTATATTTCTTTTCAAATACCCATTTGCATCTAATGACTTTCTTTCTTTGAGAAAACTAAATAAGATTCTAGATGTCACAATCGTCCAAGGCCATCATCTCCTCTTACATTGTACACAACAAAACTCACTTTCCTATAAAGAGAGAGCTTCCCTGAAAGATCTAGGTTCATCATGTTAGTACTTAACAAAACAAAACAAAACAAAAAATCTAGTGGACTATACCTATCAACTAGATTACATTGTCTTGTGGATCTTCTCAAAGTAGGAGTAATGAGTTCTACCTATTCATCTTCTCATGTGTGTTCATATTCCACATCATTTGCACTCTTGGACCATATTCCTCTTCTCCATCCTCAAATCATTCATTAAATAGTCCTTTCACATGTTCATCTTTTGGTTTCTCCATCTTTGTCTCAAATTGCACTAGCTTTATCTTCTCATTTGGTTGGTAGTCACTTGAATAAGCTCTAAACTCCTTTAAAATAACATCTCTAGAAAATACCATTTCACAAGTTAGAGGACTCTAAAGTTTATAGCCTTTCATAAGCTCACAGTAACCAACGAAGACACATTTACAATTTTTGATGTAATTTAGATCACTTCTCCTAAAACACATAAATGAGAACCTTACAAATAAAGACCCTTGAGGTAAAAATATAAAGGCTTTCTACTTTCTCACGCTTCATAAGGAGTTTTGAATAAGAGTTGAACAAGGACATCTATTTATTGAATAAAACAAAATCATTTCTTTTCTTTGTGGGATATTTTTATATTGAAGGCATTATGATTAAGGGATGGTCTAGGCTTGTTATCCCATTGGTAATGAGGTCCTTGAAGTTCATTCTTGTTTAGTAAATAGAGAAAACATCGTGTGACATCTACAAGAGGACAATTAGACCAAGTTAAATTTTGATTGGAAATTGAGGGATAATTTGAAAAATATCTCATGTCTGAACTTATTTTTATTGTTATTTGGGAATCAAAAGCTCATCGCTTTATGCTGACTGAGACATAGAAAAAATATAAAATTTTATATGAACAAATTGATTATTTATTTCGTGATTCAATGAGATGTCACTCCTTGCATGAACACAATTTAAAAGTTGTAAAATTAGAAAAGCTAAATTTCCCTATGAATTACATAGGAAAAATTATCATCATTCACTATAAATTTTGATTTCAAAATAAAAATCTCTAATGTGTTATAAATATTTATTACGCCGAGAGGCGTAACCTAAAATAGTAGCACAGGGTGGAGTGAAATGGTATGAATGTGTAAAAAAAATGTTAAATCAAATAAATAAAAAGCTGACTAAAAGGTGTTAAATCAAGCAAATAAAAAACCTGTAAGTATTTAATTAAAAGTGACAACTTTTTGAACCATCATGTTCAAGGTAATCTTTAACAAAGACCCCCTTCAAAAAAGGTGTAAAACACTGGTGAAATTTGTAAAACTACAGAGGAAAATATTAATTTTATTGGTGAATTTTTTTTAGTTTTCAAAGAAAAAACAATAATCTCAATTGGCGAATAATTCATGCTCCCTGAAACCATGTGAAAAATCGTGGCGAATTGTGTTTTTTTTCAAAACTACCAAAATATATATTGGCGAATAAAAAAAATATTTATAGTATAACATTAATTTTGTGGGCAAATTATGAGTCAAAAATATCAAAATACTTTGACAATAATATTATCTTCAAAACATAGGATTTAGACAATAATATTATCTTCCAAGCGGTCAGACGTAGCTTCGCAAGGTTAAGCACATGGTTAAAGAGCAAGGTCGTGAAGTTAGGCACATGGTTAAGCTAGCGATTGGCATGACTTCGACAATTAAAATCATGGCTAGGATATGGGGGTTCTGAGGTTACGCTGGCAGTCTATGTAACTTTGCAAGAGGAAGGGTATGTCGAAGACCAATGAAGAGTATCCACGTGGTTGTAAAAGATAAAATAAATATAGATACAGTTTCCCAGGGATATAATCTTAGCAGTCAAGTGTGTAAGTAGATATTTAATGAGAAGATTATCATTGGGATATCGCGTAAGTGCTGGATGTGGGATCTGTAATTAGGTCCATTAATGAGACTTAATGGTTTTAAATTATTCATTGGTACATAATCTAGGCTAAGATTTTGATTAGACATTAAAAAGGATAGTTTGTATGGGATATGAGTTGTGATTCATTGGCATTCATTATTTTTCTTTTCTGAGGCAAGCTGCCTTATGTGAAACATTCCTTCAAAATTTAATGCAGCTACCAAGTTGGTGATTAATTTCTTTATATACTCTCGGTAGTAGAATAGTAGAACACTGAAGATAGTGCGCTTTCTAAATTTCTAATTTTGGATGATAGAATGGGTCTTCCAGTAGGTGAGGGATCATCAAATGAGAACCTAAAACCTATTATCCAACCAAATTTGGATATCAACGAGGAGATTCAACAAGATGTCCTGAGTCATCTTATGTTTGCAACATGCGATCATGCTACCAGTTACATCAAATCATACCAAAGCGACATGTTTGAACTGGAAGTAGAACAAGACCATGCAAAGATGCACACTATTTTTGAGGATCGTGGCTTTGACCAAGAGGGGTTCCAGGAGGAGTTGATCCAGTTACTTTCTAGTCTTTGCATCGACTGATTGCCATAATGAAATGATCTTTTTCCTTTTTGGATACTATTATACTATAACAATTACGATTAGGATATATAGGACTAGGCTTTTCCTCTAAAAGGATAACTTTTGTTACTTGTAAATATGAATATAATTTTGGTTTTGGAAATGGTTGGAAGCTTTTCACTTCCCCTTCTAGGGAAGCCACAATCATTCAGTATAGCAAAAAAACTTAAATGTGTCATTTTAGAAATTAATACAAATGAGAAGACCCTTTTTCAAATAGCACGTTATATGCGTTATTTACTAATTTAGAATTTAGAAACACAAAAAATTAAGTTTTGAATTTATCCTCGCCCTTAAGGCCTATACTTAGAATTTCAAAAAAGGTAATTTCATGTGTCTTCTCTTGATGATATTTTAATAGAAAAGGTGGTGAGTTACTTATTAAAGATAGCTCCAGTCATTAAGCATTGTAACGCTCATAGAGCATCCATAATTTTTAGAATCAAAGAGCAACAAAGCGTTGAAACCTTTAAATGCAAAAAAGAGCTTAGAGTTTAGTATACATAAAGATGGAAGAACAAGGATCTCGTGAGGTTGTTGAAGTACCAACAAAGAGTGTGCATTCAAGAACAAAGAGGCCAAACATATACGTTGAAGAATGGATGAAAATATTTCTTGGAACCTCAAATTTGTAATTAGCATATGCTTATGAATGGAGGGACCCTTATGCAACCTGTAGGGATGCTATCTACCTAAACACAAATGGGTATGATCTCTTCATGTATTTCTATAACAATAGATTGAGAGGCCCTCCTTCAAACCCATGGGATAGGAACTTGGGAAAGTTGATAGTACCTGAGATATTTTTGGATGTAGACCTAATGAAAGTGCTAAATGAAGCATATAATCTAGTGACACAAGTTTTCCACAAGAAGGACAAGTCTATACTCTGCATGTTAGACATAGCGACTTTTATTCAAGCTTTTGACCTTCAAGGACCTATGAGCGTGGATATTGACCTAGTAGAAGAGGAGGTCTTGTTTAATAGACAGAAAATTTACTACACTAGAAGGTTTATGATGAATTATATTCCTAGAGAAAAGAAAGAGGTAGGGTTGTTATCAAAGAAGGTTGCAGATTCATTTGATATTGAGCTTTTATTTTCCTATTTCTAGTATACCATCTATGGTGTATACAAATTTATTGGACTAGATGGAGGTTTGACAGTGACTCCTAACATTTATGTCATGTCTATAGATGTTCAAGACCTATACACCAACAATGAGTTTAATTATGTGGGGCACATAATCAATGTAATGCACACTGAGTTGATGAATGAAAAGACTAATTTGAAAAGATTCAAGTTCAATCACTACTCCATGTTGATGCACTTGATCCTCTATTGCAATATTGGCTACATCAACCCAGAGTTCATCAATGAGATCGAGAATGAAAGAAGAACTATTTTTCTTAAGCTTTGGACCAGGTTATGGGATATAATTTACCATTTCTCTAATTCCATTTCTTTTTATAGTGATTTTGTGTCTCCAATAATGAACATGTTAGGTATTGTGAGGGATAGATTTCCTTTCAATGTTAAAAAAATTTCTTAGACCCTGTGCATTTGATAATGAAATTCAACACTATTGGGGTGATATGTTTATTTTTAATAATTTTTCTATTATGAGAGTCTATGCTTTCCATCAACCTTCACACATACTACCAAAATGTGTCCCAAAAAATATTGGGAATAATGGAATCCCTATGGTAGATTATCATAATGGATAGAGAACACTTAGGATAGGTAAAAGATATAAGGGAACCTTTTTGCCAAGGAGGTTCCAAATAGGGGATTTATCTATAGGTAAAGATGTTGTGGACCAAATCCATGAATTCTTGAGACACTTCAAATTTCCCTCTACTAATACAAGGATGTATGACCCTGAATACTTCATTAGAGGAGCATTGAAAGAAATGAGGAATCACAATCTAGCTTGAAAAAAGCCTATGACAGATGAGGATATTATTAGAAATGTTGTCAATGAAGATATTTGTGAGGAGAGAAGCCTTAAATGGAAAAATATTGTAAGGGTAGAGGCAGAGTTGAAAAAGGAAGACCCTACCTTCACCGGTTTTGTTCCTGATGTCTTATACATGCTAAGAATTGACAAGTGTTTAGAGAGTTATGAAGATATTATGTCTAAATTGCCAAACATCCTTGAGGAGAAGGATGAGGACATAAAAAACCCTAAGGAAGTTGAACATGATGTGGTGGTTATGGTAGAAATAGAACAAGTTGAGCCATCCACATCTGAAAAGGGGCTAGCAAAGAAACAAAAGTTGATGAATGTACCGAAAAAGGCAAGGCAATTGGCACTTTAAATCTTGCCAGGTACTAGCCATTACTTTGTTGACATAAGACAACAATTTTTGACATCACAGGCAAATGAGGGAGAAAAGGCCCTAGATGAGTTAGAATTAGATGCAACTAGATTGGATGATAGGGTCATCCAAGCTAAAGAGTTTATAGATGACAATGAATTCATCAAGTCCGATGAGTTTAAAAGTTTTCTCTTTAGAGTTAAGAAGATTGAATTAAAACTTTCTTTGAAATCAGGGGAATCACAGGAAAAGATTGTTGAACTGATTGAAAAATTATAGGCCTATGATCCCAATAATGAAAAATTAATTGTGGAGGAGGCAAGAAATCTTGTGAAGAGAAGTGGCATTTTGTTGATCCTTGGATGGGACTTGGAGTCCTCATTATTAATTGACCAAATCAAGAGGCAAGATAAAGTTGTAGCTTATGAAGCTTTTGGCCTTGATGGACTATAGAGGGGTTCTAGATTCAATAAGGACACTAAGACACTAGCAATATGGTGTGTGGCCCTAGAATCTAATAATCCCAAATTGGTTGAAATGGAAGATACAACATAGGGTAGCCAATTAATATGAATGTTGTAGGAGTACACTACAGGATCAGAGATAATAAATCTCCTACATCATGCATCCTCCATGAATAAAGAAGTGGTTGAGGACTTAGAGAGTAGGCTAGCCAAGACATTCAGAGATTATGTGGTAGCTAGAAAAAAGTTTGAAGAGGAACTGAAGAAGAATTATGCCCAGGAAAAGACTGTGAAGGAGATAAAAGATGAAATAAATACTTTGAAAAATCAATCTAGGGCAATTATAGAGGTCTATGAAGTTGGGGTCCAAACTAAGTATGAGGGGGGCTTAGCTCTAGAACTTGCAACATAAAAGACAATAATGGATATTAATCAACCTCTTGACACTAGAATTGTTGAGAAGGAGACTTTGAAGAAGGTGCTATTGCACATAATAAATATTTTAAAAGGGAAGTATCAAGTCATTCATAGTAGTTTTATTTCTTTGCAGGGGGTAGAACATCATTGTTCTAATGCCTTGTCTGTACTAACCTCATTATTTAATTCTTGGGGCCCATACTTGCAATTATTTGATAGGATAATTTTACTAATGGAAAATAAGTTGGATTTACCTGACAAAATAATTGATGTTAAGGAAATGATGTTATTAGTAAAGGACTTGTATGCATTTTTCACTGGAAAGTTACATAACATTCAAGAAAAGCTAAATTTTTTTGTTAAAGAGTCTGAAGGATATATCCCTTCTATTATGGACATAGAGGGACACTTGAAGGACTGGTAGGAGTGGGTTGATTCTTTCAACCAAATTTTGGATGCTAGCAAGGTGGCTTCTTTTTTTTTTGGTGAGCTGACATTTCAACTTTTTATAAATTTGTGGATGAATTGTACAAGCAGGAGATTGACATGAATAAATTTTTTGTTGAATCTCGAGCCATAACGAATGCCAAGTGGAAAAAATACCTTGAAGACTTGGATACAATTAGAGTGACAACTTCACCATCAAAGAGGGAAATTGTGGTGTGGGAAACCATTAGAGAGATTCAAGCCTTGCCACATGGAAGTAGTTGAGATAATTCTAGTATTAGATGAAGAGCCAATAGAGGGAGGTCTATTAATTCAAATAGGGTATCTTATCTTTGCGGTTTGCCTGCTATGGATACACCTTCAGTGCAAACCAAGACTGATTCTGAAGAATCCGGGATGCCAGCTATCACTTTTGTAACTGTTTCTAAACTTGTTTGCTAAAGTTATTTTTTATTTTTTGATAGTAGAAGTATCTAATACTATGATCATTGATGTATAAATTTCAAGGAAGTTAATACAAGGATTCAACATAAATTTGTTGCTCTAAGTCTAAATCTTGTCTCCTTTTTTGATATTTTGTAATTTTCTATGCCTTGTGAACAAATAGCTCAAGATCACAGTTGAAATTTGTTTAAAATTTTATGTTATATTAATTATTATGCTTTGAGTTTACTTTGATTCAAGGAATTAAGTAAATGCTTAACTTATAATTTGACAAAATTATAAAGTATAAGGAAATTAGAAATGAGTATGAAAATTTCTAGGAAATTAGGAAGCTACACCTGGATTTGCGAAACTTCACAAAAGGTAAAGCTTTGACCAATGACAATGTTTCGAAGTTACACCTAGCTATTTCATAACTTCTCAATGGTTAAGTGGTTATGATGGTGATGGGTTCCAAGGTCCCAACTAAGGACATGCGTAACTTCAAAAGGTGTTAAAAAGTAAGAGTAAGTTGCATGCCATGTGGAAATCATCGAGGAATGGACTATGTCAACGGTTGGATTAATGTTTGTTAGGAACAATTCTAAAGCTACGATAGTAATGTTCAAGTGGTTTGTGGAGCTTCACGAGGGTTTCTTGACCGTTAGTGTTGGTGGTTACAAAGTTGCGATGAAGCATTTGGTGGTTAGGGGTAACTTCAGAAAGGTTAACAAGTTACAAGATTAAACAGTTCTGAGGCTACGAAAGGCTTTCTGTGAGACTTCGCAAGGTTATATCTAAGTATTTGTTACACGGTTTCACTCTTGCAAAGATGTTAAGAAGACTATCAATGTAACTTCATAAGGGTTCCAAAGGCCCATTATTTTCATGTAGCAAAGTTGAGATAGGGTTAGATTAACTGTTTGTGTAAATTCACAACTAAGCTAGCTTAAGTTTTGAAATAGCGAGCCGTTCACACTTTATAGCACTAGGAAAAGGGACATTATATGATAATTCTTCAAATTTCAATACAGTAACATGAACATTATACATTATAATTCAAATTAAAAAAATCATGAACAATAGTTTTGTAAATTGTAAATGCAATATGAGTTAATATTTAGTCCAAGAAGTATAGTATACAGTGTATAAATACCTATTAGCTAAATGCTAAATCACTTCACTGACTCAGTGAGCATTCTGATGCTTCTATATCCCACATGGAATCTAGAACCTGAAATTGACTAGTAGTAAGAGTTTCCTCTTCATTCTGAGTTGGGTATTCAAAAACAAAAAAACTTCACCTTCATTTTGAGTTTGGGACCAAGATCCATCGGTTGTCTCAAAACTAGAAGTAGCACCACCAGGGTTTAAGTGTTGTAAATCCCTCATCTTCCATGCATAGAATCCCAAATAGTCAATGCCCTATCATAAGGAAAGTCTCTAACATTGTACTGATTTACAAACAACCTCAAGCAAGTTTCCAAAATTTTGTCTAGTTTGTTTTTGATCTTTGATTTCAAAAACCCCAATGCATTGAAAAATATTTCATCTTCCACTGACCCCAATAGCATTGTTTGACATAAATCAACAAGTTTGAAATATTCTAATATTGAATCATGCAATACTTCACTTTGCTATATCATTTTCCAAAGGTTGGTTATTGCATCAGGTTCAAATGGATTCTCCAAGTTTTTCAATTGTAATTTCATACATGATGTAAATTGTCTACATTGTTTTTTAAGATTAGCTGAATCTAAAATTCCTTTAATTGGTTGTTCATTGTAATTTGCATGTTTTGAAAACTCTCTAATCAATTCATCATTTTTTTTATAAAAGATATGTGCATCAATTTTTTTATCTCTGACGTTGTTCCAAAAATAAGGAAACACACAACCCATGGCTTTAAGAATTTCTTCTCGAGGGAATCTTTCACGAATCTCAATTAAAAGTTGGTAGGAAATTGACTTCAAATTATCACTAACAGATGTAATAATCCTATCAAAATCAACCTTTTTAACTGAAAGTAGTATGCCTCGCTTGCCCATCTTAGATTGGTGCATTGGTATTTAATATCCTTTCACAAACACAAAAATAATTTTTTGCAGTAAATTGTTAAAAATTCTCAACATGATTGAAATCTGTAATTATTTGCCACCTAAATTTTTTTTGGCTTTGAAGTGTTGTCACATATGAATACAGAGCATCCAGGGCAATGCATGCCATTCTACATAAACTGCTATACTCATGGATATATATAGTTCTACCTTGGGCTTTCTTAACAAGTTTGTTCATTAAATCCAACATTGGGAGAAGACTGGCTAAAGTTAAAAAAGTCTCTATATCACTTAACTTATGTGACAAATCAAGATATTTTTCTATTGTGAGGCTTTGCTCATATATTAGTCTGATCAATGATTGATATTCTATTAGAACTCATTCTACTAGTCCATGCAAAGAGATCCATCTGGTCTCAACATCCTTGAGAAGTTTGTTTCCTAGTGTTACTCCCTTTGAAAAAATCTTAAATTCTACAAAATGTTTATGACTTCACAAAACTAAGAGTATAGCTCATGGACTAGATCTTCAACTTTTGACAGTGTAGGAAAATCACTTACAATTTTATATGCTAAATTCATTCGATGGGTCGTGCAAAGTATGCCAGCATGGAAGGTGCAATACTAGTTTTTAATCTTGCACAAAGACCATTCCTTTGGCCTTGCATTACTATAGCTCCATCAACTTCAACACACACTAACTTCTTGCCAATTGTCAAATCATCTATACCAACTGTATGCACCCTAAAATGGTCGCCTAGACTATGGGCCCCCATTCTTCAATTTATCAAATGATGGAACCAATTTATCAATTTCCTGAATCAATGCCTTGCAACATTTTCAATTTAAATTAATTTCTTTGATCAAATCGTAATTAATTCAATATTTCCTAAAGTTTGATCATTTTATCCTAAGTTTTATTTAATTAAGAGAACATGCTCCCTTTTAATTAAATAAAAATCTCTTTTAATTAAATAAAATAAAATCTTTTAATTAAATAATAAATCCACCTTATCCTATGTGTGCACATGAAAAATGAATTTCTAAATTTAAAATAAAAAGAAAAAGATTTTTTGTCTACACATTGAATGCACACTTTTTAAGATGAGTGGAATCTCCTTTTGCCTCTTGATCTCTTCCACACTTTTTTTTTGCCTCTTAAACATGTCCATTGATTTTTCCTCTTGAGAATCTTGTGCACCAAAGTCAAAATGAGAATTTTTCTCCCCCCTTGGATTTTGCCTCTTAATCTCTACCATTCATTTGTCTTTAAAAGGAGTCCTCTCCTCATTTTAGAGGATCTAGGTTTTTATGTATTGTTATGCTGCAGGTTTGGAGAGAGATTTTGGAGGAGAGTTTGAGCACTTGAGCTTGAACATTGCAACTTCTCTTTTCTTGTCTTCTTCTCTCATGCATCCATGGTAATCCATTTAGATTACTCTTGCACTTGCATATTAGATTAGTGTAATCACCTAAAAGTGGACATGATCATTCATGTGAGTAATCAAGGTAAATCAAAGGAAAAATCAAGGCGATTGGATCAAAACAAACATTTAGCCAATCAAAATTAAAATCAATCTTTAATTCAATATAAATCAAAATCAAGAGCATTTTAATCAAGTTAAATCAAATCAATGTGCAATTAATTTTATTAATTGTATAGTTTGGAATTAAATCAAACTCAACCCATTCAAGGGGTACACTTGGCTAAATAAATGAATTAAAATCAATTGATTAAATCCTAATTTATCTCAACACCACATGGGAGGAAAAAGCCTCAACCAATAGGATTTAAGGAAAGAAGCTCACATGGATCAAGCCAAAATGAATCTCAATCACTCAAATTGAAAGAGCATCTTGTCCACTCATCTTGTCTTCTTGTCCCAAGCTTTGAGGACACAATATTTAAATTTTTTTCAAAGGGTGGAACCAAAGACTCAACCCCAAATTAATCATGATTAACATTACTACACTCCCTACCCTTGCCAAATCCTATAAAAGCAAGGCTAATTTCACTCATAATTCATCCACAAATCTGAGAATTGCATCTAACCTCTTGAGAATTATAGCTAGAAAGGAAATTTAAGGCTAATTAGTTGTTTTCAATTTGGAATTAACTTTTTTATTTAGCTTATCATCATCTATTCTCATTCTAGGGTTTTTATTTAATGGAGGCTTGCTGAGAGCTTCACTATTAAACACTCCTAGTTAGAGAGCCATAGAGTGTTTCATTTTCATTTTATAGCTTAAATAGATTGTTATTTGTGGTTATTTAGTTTCTATTTTGATTTATTTGACAATACTAACCCTATAAAGATACTATTTCTAGTATACAAAATGGCGCCCATCGTGGGGCATTAGGCTTCACTTTTTAAAAATCCGTAAATTTTATTATTGTTCAAATTTTTGCATGTTAAGCTCTTTGTTTTATAGGTGAAACAATGCTTTTGAGATGTTAAACAATGCATTTGAACAATGAAATAATGCTTCTGAGCACTGTAACAATGCTTCCACGACAAATTTGTGTGCCTTTGCACAGAGAAACAACACTTTTGATTCTTTCTGGCTTTTGTCTAATTTCTATCAACGCTTATTCCATGACTAGCCAGTACATTTAAGCTAATATCTAGTGCATTTGATCATTTTATGACGCCTTTGCATAATACTTTAGCCCTTTAACTCTTTATTTCTATGCTTTTAACATTTTCTGTAGCGCTTTTAATCAGATCTTTAGCACGTTTGAGCATTTAAGTAGCACTTTCAATAGATTTAACATCGCTTTTTCTTAATTTGAAAATAAACAAAATCTGACTATCAGAAAATGTTTTCTCTGTCTCTACAGGATGGCCGAACATAAAAAAATTAAAAAACCAAAGGGTAGATTTAATCAAGAAGGCAAGGCTTTGACAAGGAAGATAAAAAAGGAGAACATTGCTCACATTAAGCTAGTTCTTGAGGATTCACAATAAGAAAATCAGGTACATGAACATTATCTCAAAGTTGTAGAAGCTTATAAGGAAAAATTTGTTTCATTAAATTGGATATTTTCACCTTAAATCAAATGTTGCTTAAGTTGGAAATTAAGGTTTAAAGTTCAATTTTATCTTTGTTTCCTTCACTTTTGCTAGTTTTGTTGACTAACTTGTTGGAGGAAAAGTACATTGGAAAGGAACAATCACCAAGGTAAGCATTAAAACATGAAAATCACTCAAAAATGCCCCTAGCCTTTGCTAGCTACAAGGAAAAGGTAAGCCTTAAACTTTTTCATTTTTATACTTAAATTATGGCTTTGGTGTTTTCAAAATTTAGTAATTAAAAATAGCCTATCTTTCTTTGAAAATTTTAACATTAGGCCTATACTCTTCACTTTTCAAAGTGAAACAAAATGCCAAAAATGTTAAACTCTTTGATTAAGAAGAAAGGTTGAGAAAATCAAACACTAAATTGAAGAACCCCTTGTTTGTGGAAGAGAGTAGCAATACTCGAATCCCTTTAGTTAGTGGGTTGGAAATTGAACCTTGTTAATCATGTTTGGGGATAAAGAAGTGGATAGGGATATGCTCTTCACCTTTTTGGTGAATCAAATTCCCATAACCTATTTCTCTATTCCATCTTATTGCTTTCCATGAACATGTTAGATCAATAGTTGGGCTCACCTCCTGAGAATTTGCCTTAACGAGGTTGGTGAGAGGGAAAACCCAAAGTGGGATACACTTGCTTTTTCCATGAGAATCCAACCCACTATAAAACAAAATGTATGCATCCTAAATGGGGTGTGTGACAAAAGGATACTAAATTTTTGAACTTCCTCGAGTAGTTTGGTGCAGGAGCACCCTTAGGAGACTAGTTGGTTGTCCTATTTTGATGTGAGAAGACCCTCTAGAAGGGCATTGTAATTAGATAAGGTCATGTTGACTAAGAGTGGTGTAGTGTGAGCCTAGATTAGTATTTCTTCTAGGCTAAGAGCTCAATTTGTCTTCATTAATGCCTGTACTTGATGATGGCATCAAGTGGTAAACTGTTGTTATTAGTGTTTCTAGGGTTCTTGATGCCCTAGGAGGTCTAACTGAGGTTAGATGGGCTTGGATGGAGTTAAAACACCTTAATGGTGAAGAAGATGAAAAAGATGTAAAATGTTGCTTGTGCAACATTTGCAGCCTTTAAAAGTTGCTATCAAAAAAAGGCTAACTTTAAGGGTTTCGGCCTTAGTAGGGTTTAGAGATTCCTAACAGGCCTAAACACACAAGGTGATGATATATATGTAAGGAAAACCCTAATTTAGGGTTGGTGATCATATTGTGTACGAAATGACATATTGTAACAACAAGTTTTACTGTGAATAGAGTGAAGACTTGAGTATCAGAGCTACTTTTAAGCCTTGCATGGATTAAAATATCATCTGTAGCTATTGGAATTCATTTTTTAACATATCTTAGTGTGTTGCAAGCTTTTGGTTTCTTTCTTAGTCTAGGTTTTTAAGCTTTTTGTAAATTCTTTTGGTTTGCATAGTTTACTATCTAGTTTTGACAGTGTTGTATAAATGGGGACCTAGCTCCATTTCCCACTGTAGTTTCTATATGTCCATTTGGAAATGGAGACTAGGGTTAGTATGCTTGAAGATTCCACAATATTGGGCTCTAGAAATGCATGCATGGATTTTTAAGGTCTTGCCCTAGGCGAGCTACGAGTAAAGCCCGACTAGGGAGACCAAGAGTTTGAGTAGGAATATTGGAGGAGAAGTAGTGTCATGAGCCAAGAAGGCAATGAATGTGTTTTTTGGTGATCCATAGGTACTCAATGAACATGAGGAGTTTCCAAGGAATCATCTTGCCAATTTTTGAAGATAAAGACCAAAGATTGGACTAAAACCTAGTAGAAGGTCCTAATTTTGAAACAGGGTGTACAAATAGTGTTGGGACCCCATACTAAGAAAATATTGGAGGAATTAGGACATATGTGTGAAATTGCAACAAAAATTTGGGGGTTCTTTGAGAATATTTACCAGTGAAGGTGAATCCTAGATTTTAGGAGGCCTAATTGGGCAAAAAGGCTACAAGGCCTAAATCATAGGAATCTAGAGAGTGATGGAGAAATGGATGGAATTGACAAGAAAAGACTCAATTTAGGAGTCAAGATTGTAGTTGATAGAAGCCCTTATCCTCCTACAATTATAACCATTGGTTAGGGCTTGTTAGTTATGGATTAGCAGAGTTCTCTTTGAAGAGAAAGAGTAGAAACCAAAGAAGATAGGAAGACTCTTGATAGTGGGAAAGGATTGATTCTTTCCAAGTGTTTGAGGTTGGATTGGGGAAGCCCTAAGAGGTCCTAAGTGTTACCTAAGAAGATTTTAAGAAAACTCAATGTGATTTTAGGAGTTCTCCCTGTCAGAGTGGTATCAGAGGAGGGTTAAAGAT
Source organism: Chamaecyparis obtusa (assembly GCA_027943335.1). Lineage (NCBI taxonomy): Eukaryota > Viridiplantae > Streptophyta > Pinopsida > Cupressales > Cupressaceae > Chamaecyparis > Chamaecyparis obtusa. The sequence continues at coordinate 8,218,598 of BSBK01002152.1, read as the reverse complement.
TTGGAAAAGGAGTGTTGTAGGAAGTGAATGTTGTAACCCATCGAATCAAGTGGAGAATCAATTGAATCTATAAAGATGGTGACTAATGTTGAAATAGATAAGAAGGTTGAAGAGCAAGAGGAGGATAACTGACTGCTAAGAGAGAGATTGGCACAATTAGAGTAGCTCTTGGGTGAAGTCCAAGACAAGACTGATTAAGTGAAGGACAAGGTAGACCAAAAAGAAGAACATGAGGCTAAGGAGGAGTTAGAATTGGAGGAAGAAGCTCCAACTCCTGACCCTGTCATAGTAGAAGAACCCTTCTTGAAGGCACTCAAGGCCTTAAGTGGAAAAACATTGGAGGGTGTGCTTATTTTTAGTGGACAAAGGGATCTTGATCTAGTTATGGATTGGATTGACAACATTGAAAATCACTTTGAATGTGATGGCATAATAGATGCTCAAAAAGTTAAGGTGGCTAAGTCTAGGTTGAGGGGATTAGTAATCACCTGGTGGAAGTATGTTCAGACTGAGAGAGAAAAAGAGGGCAAGAATCCCGTTGTCACATGGAAAGGCATGTTGACTAAGCTAAAGCAAACTTATCTACCTGATGACTATGAGGTCCAATTGCATAGGAGGAGACAAAACCTCAAGGAGAAAGATGTAGATGTCCAAGTATATACCAAGGAGTTCCAAAAATTATACTTAAGTTCAAAGATAGTGGAGGATGAGAGTATAAGATTGGCTAGATATCAGAATGGACTCAAATGGTCTATCCAAGAAGACATGAGTCTTTATACCTTCAAAAGTGTGAGACAATGTTATCAAATGGCTTTGAAAATAGAAGAGAAAATAAAAATGAAGCATGAACAAACCTCAAAAGGAAGAGGTAGAGGAAAATAAAATAGAGGGCATAGAGGTAGCTTTGCAGGTAGGAGCAGTGAGTTTAGAGCTCAAGGATAGTCCAAATTGATAGAGATAGTCAATGAAACTAGTGGAAGAGGAAGTATGAGTAGAGGTAGAGGCTTCCAAGGTGAAGGAAGAGGTAGGTTTGGAGGTTTAGTTAGAGCCTCACACTTTGCAACCATGAAATGTCTCCATTGCAACCAACTAGGTCATCTGGCCTATAGATGCCCTAAGAAGGCTTCTAGTTCACATGGTGAGAAGAGGGTAAATTACATAGCCCAAGAAGAGACTAGTAGTATTAAATCTCCTAAAATTAACCTTGATTCAAAGAGTGGGAAGAATCTCATGATTAGGAGGATTCTTATTAAAGAGCCTGTCAAAGAGGAAGCTAAGCAAAGGAGGGAACTTTTCAGAGTGAAGTGCAAAATACTTGGTAAGGTTTGCAAGATGATTATAGACTCAGGGTCTACTGGTAATATCATCTCAGAGGAGGCAGTCAACAAACTTGGATTAACCAAAATACCTCATACAAACCCTTATAGGGTTGCATGGCTAAATAAGGGATGACATGTCCTTGTAAATGAGAAAGCATGGGTTGATTTCTCAATAGGAAAATATGTGCATAGATTCTTGTGTGATATACTCCCAATGGATGCATGCTACCTACTTTTAGGTAGGCCATGGTAGTTTGATAGAAAGACAATACATGATTTAGGGAGGAACTCCTATTATTTCAAGAAATATGGGGTTGTATATGTAATACCCCAAAAATGGGCTATAAGTTCATTAATCTCCTACATCGACAAATCGAACAAAATCGACATCAAAGTCCTAACCTAAGGCACATCTAAACATCATCGAATCATAATTGATTATCTTAAATTTTGCATCGGGGAATATTCCTAGTAATATTCCTAATTATCTTAATTATCTTTAATTTAATGATTATTTGGCGATAAATCATATTTATCCTAAGTTTGATTAATTGAATATTTTCATATTTAATTAATTAGATTTAATATTTGCCACTTAATTATGTAATTAAATTTAATTCTATCTATTATTAATTGTATTATTTAATTTTGACAATAAATCAAAATTCCTATCTTTAATTGATTAAATTCTTATTTAATTAATTAAAGCATGTTGTCATTATTTAATAGTATAATTTTTAATAAAAGTTTGAATAAATAGTTAATTAACCCATAAATTAATTATTTATTTTCAAAAATCAGTTGAGTTGAGGATAAATCACTTTATTTATTTATTTAATTCTTAATTATTATGCATATTCAAAAGAAACAGTTAAACTCCAAATCAGAAAATCAATGCAAGTTATTGACTTTTTGGAACTCAACATCCTTTTGGAGTTCAAAAAGCTGATCTGAACTCTAATTTGAGTTAAAAAGCTGTTTTTGCATGTTTTTGCATGATTTTGAGAATTAACTATCTTTTATGATCAGATAACTCAAAAATCAAGATGAGTTAATTTGAGTGATTTATGGCTTTTATCCATGCACCTCCCAAGCCCTGGATTTCTATAAATTAAGGCTTCAGCTCTTCACAAATCATCTCATATTTTGCACAATCACGCTGGAGAATTGGAATTGAAGAATCAAAGCTCTAGCGAATCGACATTTTTGTGAGATCAATCTTATTTTTGCATTCATATTTCATATCATTGTTAGATTAGCATAGCATATCAGTTTTCAATAGCATTCATATCATATCAGTTTTTATCATTCTTATTGCATAGAAAATATCAAAAATATAGATTAATTGCATTCAATTTCATATCCATCTTTTGCATTCAAATCCTTCATTTAGGTGTCGTCTAGGTCACTTATCTCGATTACAGTCTGAGAACATTAATCTCGCACCTATTAGAAGGCAGTAAATCGCTTGGTTAGATAGCTTTCAATTTTGCACGATTTTGATTATCACTAACCTCTAATGTTTTACTGAGTGTTGTGTCTACAGATCAGGTACAATTTTCACACACACATTTTTGGCGCCCACCGTGGGGCCCTGAAACGGGTTTCCCTTCATTTCTATCAATTTTCTATCTTTTGAGGATAAGGGTTTCAAGGGTCCTGGTATACTCTGTAGGACGTTAAAATTTTTTTTGGCACTTTTTCTATCAAAGTTGTCCGTACACATCGATTTTTATCATTCTGTCCGTACTTCCGTACATCTCTGTACAAATTCTCGTGCAAGATTTCACTTGCGTCACGCGAGATTTCTTTCTGTGTCGCGCGAAATTTCACTGGTATCATTTTTTTGTGCGTGAAAAATCACTTTCTAGCGCGAGACTACAGTTCCTCGCGTGAGACTTTATCTTTTATCGCGCGAGACTCCACTTCCTCGCGCGAGTCTTCATATTTTTTTCGCGCGAGATAGTAATTCCTCGTGCGAGACTTCATTCTTCATCGCGCGAGACAGTTTTTCCTCGCGCGGGACCGCATTTTGCCTCGCGCGAGATTTTGCTACAGAGACACATAATTTGTAGATTTGTACTTTCAGATTATTGATTTCTAACGCTTACAATTTGCTATTGATTGGTCTTGATTTTGTACTTTCGGATGTGTGCTAAATTCTGGATTGCAGAGCGTTGGACCTAAGGTATTCTTCTCAAGCTGATAATATTTCAATTTGGATCCTAAAATAAATCTCTTATGTGTCTGGCTTGTGTGCATCCTTTCATGCTTTTATCTATCTCTACACACTTGCATAATTGATACTAGGTTGTAATCCCTTAAGGATTCATTAAGTAGTCTTAGAATACTTGTGATTGATCTTGATTGCTATCTTGGGTTATTGGACTCGCTAATCCGCCGGCCCCTCATTTCCGCCCTGTGGTTGCAATCTCAGTGCCATAAAGGGGAGGGGTCAACAGGACAGAAGCGTTAAATGTTCCACTTGGCAACCCTTTTGTGCTTTTAGGAACTCACTTGTTTTCTAAGTTGTGGACTTGTTTTTAGCTTGTGTGAGGTGTTAAGTGTTCCACCTTGTGGACTCATCTCATATTTTCTTTAAGCATTAAGTGTTCCTCTTTCTACTTTTTGAATGCTTTTGGTAGATTTACTTTCGGAACATATATCTGTGCTCACATAGTAATTAGGCCCTATGAACACTATTCGTGATTCTTGAGAGATTGGATTCCTAGCGAAATCTTTCTTGATGACAGAATCCTTGTAGGTAGGGAGGATACTTAGTGCGTTTCACATTCAGCTTGGTTAGTGCATCTTCTCTTATTGATCGACACATTCTCTCTCCGGAGAGGTTGATAGATCATGTGGGGTTGATATCACGAGCTTTGGTGAATCAAAATTGGTTAGTGCATCTTCTCTTATTGATTGATACATTCTCTCCCTGGAGAGGTTGATAGATCACGTGGAGTTGATATCACAGACCTTGGTGGAACAAAACTTTGTCTTAGCGTGTCGGATTAATCTGCTTGCTTTGTTTGGGTTAAAAGTGAAGAGGTGTCAAAACCTTGAATCTGGAGCCAAGTCCCCTTGTGGTATACTATTGTGAGTCATCTTTAGAGAGGGTTAACCGTAGCGGACAATCCCTTCACAGGGAAAACTGTGTTGACGGAACCTCAAGCGGTAATAGCCATTTTTGCCATGGTAGTGACAACCGCTATATAAATGTCCTTGTGGAAGAAATCTCCACGGGTATGGTTCATTGTTGGGTTGTCAGATCTCCCTAGCAGCTCTTGAAGATTAATTTCTCGGACTGTGTCAAAACCCTGGTGCGCCGGGATTGGAGTTCACCCCTTTGAATCATAAAAGTTGCAGAGTCAAACCATTACTAAAAACCCTAGAGAGGCCCATTTTTCACTTTCAGGTATATGTGTGTTATTGCAAAACTTTTTCAGAACATACACAATTAGTACTCTCAGGGATTAGCACAATTTGGTCACTTGATTGTTCATGTGCAAGGTTGCTTTTGCCCTTGTTCATTGTTTTCAGACATGCTTGGAATCACTTGCTTGCTGTTCTGCGTGCTTATTTATCTACTTGGCTATTAAAAATGATCAAATTTGGTATAACCTTCAAAATCTGGACAATACAATTTGCAAACAATCCAAAACTGAAAACCTTAAATTTTGCAAAAATTGACGTAAAGTTCTTTCTGGAGTCAAAAGTCATTTCAAGAAGTCAAAAGTTGTACGAGTTTTGTCAAGTGTCATTTTAGTATTACCCAACTATCGTACGAGTTTAGCAACTGTCGTTTCATTTATACCCAGTGTCGTACAAGTCTACAGAGTGTCGTTTGGAAAAATTTGAGAAAGTTGTCAGAAATTGTCAAATTGCAAGATATCCAATGTTTCCAGCCTAGTTCCAGAATCTGTCAAAAATATCATTGTGTCAGGAACAGAGCAGTAGCTATTGAGCATTCTACCATTTTCTAAGTTTGATCTTTTGAATCCGATCTAGTCTTCTGTTTGATCAATTTGAGTCCTTTTTATCTCGTGTCAAAACCTTGTCATAACTATCAATCTTCAATCAATCAATCTTCAAAAACAAACTAAGTGTTGAGAACTCGTGTCCGCTATCTTTTGGGTGATCTATCCCATGCATCCAGGGCACAGTTTCCTTCACCCACATCTGATCAGATCTTCAAAACTATCATAATCTTGACAAGGTTGCGTCATCCAATTTTCTCAAATCAAATTGTTCTTCAGTTGTCTTCATCCTTTTCTTCTATTTCATTCAAAGTTAATGGTGGAGACCAGAGCTTTTTCACACAAGAAATCAGAAGAAACATCTCAGAACTTACTTTTGACCAATACCCCAGGTCCAACTCTTGAACAACTCATCAAGTTAGGTATCTACGAAGACGACGGTCTCGGTAACTTTCGATTGAAAATTGGTTATAGACCTCCTCTATCAACTCACAGAGGTAATCAACAAACTCTTCCTCAATCTATTCCAGGGAGCCCAAAAACTCCTACCATGTCTCAAGCAGGGACAAACCATGGTTCTCTAGGAGGAGGATCCCAGGGACACCATTCTCAACATAATGCCGACCAAGACCCTACACCCTCTGAAATCCATCGGTGTCAGAATGATGATGAATTCAAAAGAATGATGAGGCATTTCTTGAAAATGGATAGAGAGGCATACTTTTTGCAATTAGTCCAAGAAGGAGCTAAACTTCCTCCTCACTTCAATGTCGAAGATATCATCACGCATGAGGAAGAAACTCCGATGATGGCCATAATGAACCAGCTGCACGCTATGCAGGTCAAAATGAATAAAATTGAGAAAGAGAAGGAACCCAAGGAATTCTCCATGGAGGCCCTTTGTCCTTTCCCTTTTGACAAAGACATGTATATGCCTCCATTCCCAAAAAGAGTGGAGATACCAAAGTATGACAAATATGATGGGCACTCTGATCCTCAAGATCATGTCAAAGAGTTCTGTACACAATCCATGGAATTCATGCATGAACCGACTTATCTAATGCATCTTTTTCCTAGATCCTTGGGAGGAGCATCCATTCAGTGGTTTTCAAGATTACCTTCTATGATCAAAACTTTTGAGGAATTGATTAAATTGTTTTATCAACAATATTCCTACAATATTCAACATCCGATTACCATGATCGATATCTGTAACCTCAAGCAATATCCAGGGGAATCATTCCTAACTTTTCTCAAGAGGTGGCGAAAGAAATTTTATTTATATGCTAGACCAATTCCCGAAATGGAGAAACTTGAAATCTTTATCAATAACCTTGTTCCAGAGCTCAACTATCCATTGCAAATGCAAGATCATGTATCTTTTGATAAAATGGTGGATAATGCAATCAAGATTGAGAAAGTACTTGTCAAGAAAGGAGAAATCACACTTCAAAAGGACAAGTTTGAATCGGGATCTAGCTCAAAAGATAAAAACAAGAGCTGGAATAGAAACAAAGGTATCGTCTCTGACGGTGTTGTTGACACTATCCACACCCCATCAAAGGCACCGGCCTACAATCTCACCCTTGCCACCAAAGCCATTGAAGCTTCAGAGCAAAAATTTGCTGAACCATCTCCAAAGAAGCCATTCAAACGATGGGATAATAAACAAAAGTTTACTCCCCTGGGAGAATCTTTGGAATCTGCTCTGAGGACCTTGATAGCTGATAACATGATCTCTTTACCACTAATCTGAAAACCTGATCCGGATCCAAAACCATGTTGGTGGAAAGATAATGAATTTTGTGCTTTCCATCGAACTAAAGGCCACAGAACTAATGGATGCTTCCATTTGAAGCATACCATTCAAGACTTGATAGATCAAGGGGACATCACAATCGATAATCCTACCAGCAATAATGATCACACAGCATTTACAGAACCTTTTCCACAACATGGCAAGGGAGTTTCCACTTCTCAGCCTAACATGGGGGCAAAAGTCAACTATGCCTACCCTGGAAATGATGCTGTCATCAATATGGTGGAACCATGCCTCTCTGAGAGCTGTAATGTCATCACGATTGTACGAAGAGATAGAAATCATTCGTCAGCTAATGCAGTTACCAGATCACAAGCTCAGACGCATCTGAAAGGACAAACACCAAATTCATTTGATGTCCCTAAGATACCTTTCAATCTCACATCTGCTTCTAAACAGAAGGTTGCATCGAAATCTTCCAATCCAAAGGATACCAGACCTACATCTTACAGCATCGTACAACAACTCCAGCATACCAATGCCAAAATCTCTATGTTTGAGTTACTTCGAATATCTCCAGCTCACCGAGATATCCTAGACAAAGCTTTGCTCAGCTCTAATGTTCCTGATGATCTAGATCTAGACAGGTTCCAGACTATGGTTGGTCATCTAACATCTCCGCAATATATCTCCTTTTCAGAAGAGGATGACAACTCCCTAAGTCACCCACATAATCAGCCCTTGCACATAGAAGTCTTGATCCAGAACCGTCGAGTCAAACGTGTGTTGATAGATGGGGGCGCAGGCCTCAACATTTGTTCTTACAACTTAATCAGACAGTTGGGATTCTTAGAGATGGCTATTGATCCTCGAAAGAAGATCACCATAAAAGCCTATGATGAACAAGAAAGAGCTTCTAAAGACACCATTGTCTTGCCCATTCGGGTGGGTCCAGTCATCAAAGATACCACATGTCAGGTGCTCGATCTACCATTGGCTTACAATATCCTTCTAGGGAGACCCTGGATACATGAAATGCAAGCTATTCCTTCAACATACCATCAATGCTTGAAATTTCCCTATGAAGGAGTGGAGGTTACTATCCCAGCTGATCTGAGTACAACTTGCAATACATTGAAAGAAAGTGTTGATAAACTTGTTCCCAATAATAGAGAATCTTCCATCAAGCAACAAAATGTGGCTTCCACATCTAAGATGGATGACATTGCTAAAGAGATCAATATCAAAGAAAATGGGATGGGAGAATACACTATAGAGCCAGTCTTGTCTCTGACATCTCTCCCAATCTCACCTAAGTCATATGGCCAATCCTTGAAGCAGTCTAAATCAGAACCTAAGGAACCTATGGAAGCATACAAAAGACATTTTGTGGTGGAGAAAGTATCTAAACAAGAATTTGAAGAGGATGAAGCTGTGCTGGCATGGCTATATAAAGAGGATTCTGAATCTAAAATTGTTCAACCTAGTGAATCTATAGCACCTACAGTCCCTTCTAATTCATATGGTCCAGGAAACAAATTGATAGCCAAGATGGGATATTCTGGTCAAGGACCTCTAGGAATTAGGGGAAAGGGTCTTGTGACCCCCATTTCACATATTGGTCGAGCAAAAAAAGATACTGGTGGCATAGGGTTTAAAAAGAAACCCTATCATCTTAGAGGTGGTTGTTCTCATGTCATAGAACAAATTGCACCAGGAGAACCCCTTCTTAAGAAAGAAGAAACAGAACCCTCTGATGATGATTCAGATAGCTCTGAGCTTATCCCCTATGAAAAATTGCCTAAAGAGATCAAAGATCTTCTTGATGATACAGATGATCCTATCAGAAGAATTAATGTAGTAGAAACACAAGAACCTACTGTAGCGCAAGAGATGGTTGTACCACAAGAACCAGCCAATCTCGAAGGCAATCAAACTGATCAAGAAGCAGGGGGTAGTTATTCTGACACTGATTCCCATGAATATGAATTCAAGTCAGAGATTGAGGGTAATCCTTCTTGGGGTATTCATCCTGATTTCACGCACTTTCTAAGATTTCCTAGAGATTCTAAATCAGAAGATGAGTCAAATGATTATGAATGGGGTGCCATTCCAGAAGAAGATGAGCTTATAACAGAGAAATCTATTGATGTTATTCACCAATATGTCTCTCAACCCAACGTAGGTCTAGAGTGAAACAATGAACTTAACGTGTCTGATCCACCTATGGCTGAAGAGGACTCCTATGATGATGTTGAGCCTATTCACGAATTGAACATTCTGAGCTGTAATATCACCTTTGAACTTGAGCGTCAGGTTAGGACCAATGATGACATATCCACATTCATGAACACCATATCCCAAGCCTTTCCCACTTTGACTATCCAACGCCCTGATCTTATCGACCAAACTTCCACCAACCCAAACCATGGTATGTATACCTTCCCAAATGACTATGCCCTTGCCTGCTACCTCAATGCAGTTGAGCCTATGAGTACTTCCATCAGTGAACCGAGTGTCAGCATGACCGAGTCGGACATCAAATATCTTAGTCAAAAAAACAAGAGTAAAAAGAAAAAGAAAAAGAGTTCTGAGGGTGAAAACCACTTTGTGGCAGTCTCAAAACCGAAAAAAGTAAAAAGAAAAGATGTATCTGAAGGTGAAAACCTCTCTGAGGCACCTAAGGATGAGATATTTGATGTCCTTCCAAGTCATTTACAGGATAGATCTCCAGTTCTGATTGAGCCAACTCAATCCATCAATTTGGGTACAACAGAGGAACCACAATTGGTACATGTAGCACAATCTCTATCAGACGAAGAGAAACAAAACTTCACTACCTTCTTATCAGAGAAAAAGATCAACTTTGCGTGGAAATATTCAGATATGCCAGGATTGGATCCCAATCTCATTATGCACCATCTATCCATTGCTCCCGGAGTAAAACCAATCAAACAAAAATTGAGAAAGATGCATCCTCATGTTGCACTCTTAGTCAAAGCAGAACTAGAAAAACTCCTAAAAGCTGGATTCATCCGTGTCATAGACTATGCTGAGTGGATTTCCAACATTGTACCTGTTTCAAAACCAGATGGTTCAATCAGAGTGTGCATGGACTTTAGAGATGTGAACAGAGCATGCCCTAAGGATGACTTTCCACTACCTAACATTGATATGATAGTGGACATGACTGCGGGCTATGAAATGTATTCCTTAATGGATGGCTTTTCTGGATACAACCAAATCAAAATTGCTCCAGAAGATCAAGAGAAAACAGCTTTCACATGTGCGTGGGGAACTTTCTATTGGAATGTTATGCCATTCGGACTCAAAAATGCTGGAGCTACATATCAAAGAGCAATGACATCTATTTTTCATGATATGATGCATAGAACAATGGAGGATTATGTAGATGATACCTTGGAAAAATCCATGATTAGAACTAAACATCTAACAGACTTGAGCATGATCCTCGACAGAATGGAAAAATTTAGTCTTCGACTAAATCCTAAAAAGTGTGCTTTTGGAGTCACTTCTGGAAAGCTCCTAGGATACATCATCTCCAAGAAAGGCATTGAAGTTGATCCAGCTAAGGTCAAGGCTATAATAGAGATGCAACCTCCCACAAATATTAGTCAAATGAGGACGTTGCAAGGCAGAGTTCAATCTATCAGAAGATTCATATCACAGCTAGCGGACATCTCACAGCCTTTTACAAAAACATTACATAAAGGTGTGACCTTTGCATGGAATGAAGAATGCGAGAACAACTTTAAACATATCAAGAAGTATCTATCAAATCCACCTATATTGATGCCTCCTATTCATGGGAAGCCATTAATATTATATGTCTCCGCAACAGATACATCACTGGGGGCATTGCTAGCACAGCATGATGAGAACAAGAAAGAAAGAGCCATCTACTATATCAGCCGAACTTTAGTGGCCTATGAGAAGAACTACTCAATGATAGAGAAGGCATGTCTCGCTGTGATCTTTGCATCACAGAAATTGAGACACTACATGTTAGCTCATACTACTCATTTGGTAGCTAAAATTGATCCACTGAAATATCTCCTAAGCAAAGCTGCCCTCACAGGTAGACTAGCTAAATGGGTCATGCTCTTGAGTGAATTTGACATTGAATATGTTGAAAGAAAAGCTATCAAAGGACAGGTCATTGCTAATCAATTAGCTGAAGCACCACTGTTTGATGATACACCCATGCAAATGGAATTTCCCAATTCCTCTATCATGCACCTCTCTTCTAGAGCATGGCGATTATTCTTTGATGGCTCCTACACACAAAATGGATCTGGAGCAGGCATATTGTTCATTACTCCTCAAGGATACTCGATACCCAAAGCATTCAGATTAAAGTTTCCTTGCACAAACAATATTACTGAATATGAGGCACTTCTCAATGGTATGAAAATGGCAATACAGTGGAGAGTTACAGAGATGCACATTCATGGAGACTCACAACTGGTCATCCACCAGGTCAATGATGTGTACCAAACCAAAGATGAAAAGCTCATTCCTTACAAGAGAATGGTCGATGATCTAAAGAAATACTTCATCTCTATCACATTTGAGCAAATACCCAGAATGGAGAATAAGGCTGCTGATGCAATGGCAACATTATCTACTCTTTTACAACAGCCTGAACATGAACTACGCTACGAGTTCCTGGTGGAAGCCCTATCCTATCCTGCATATGACTCCCCTGAAACCCGCATGATCTGCACTGTTGTAAGTTATGACTCATCTCGCTACAAAAATTTGTTCTCCTATCTCCACGACCAAATCATCCCTGAGTCCTTTAATCATTTTGAGAAACGAAACCTTATCCGATCCGCATCCCGATATGTCATCATTGGTAATGATCTGTACAAACGAGGTCTAGATGGTACACTACTTAGATGTTTAGAACGAGAAGAGTCTCAACGTGCATTAGAGGAAGTCCACGAAGGTATATGTGGGTCACACTCGAACGGGTTAACGTTAGCTCGAAAACTTATTAGGGCTGGGTATTATTGGCCTGAAATGGAAAAAGAAGCTATTAAATTTGCTAAAAACTGTCAACAGTGTCAAGTACATGGCAACTTGATTCATGCTCCAGGGAGAGATCTGATTCCCTTTACTACACAATGGCCTTTTCAACAATGGGCATTTGATCTCATAGGTGCTATCCATCCGCACTCTTCTAATGGACATACCCATATAATCACAGCTACAGATTATTTTACAAAATGGGTAGAAGCAGTTCCTCTAACACAAGCAACGGGGAAACAGATCTCTATGTTCATCCTGAATTACATCATTTGCAGATATGGGATCCCTCACTCTATAATCATAGATAACGGGGGACAATTCAAAAACAAGGACCTAAATGACTTATGTGCCAAGTTCAAAATTACTCAACATTGGTCATCTATCTACTATCCTCAAGGGAACGGACAAGCTGAGGCTTCAAACAAAAATCTCCTAAAGATCTTGCACAGAACAGTGAATAAAACAGGAAGAGACTGGCATCTGATGATCAATCCAGCTCTCTGGGCATACAGAACTAGTATCAGAACGCCTACAGGGGCTACACCTTTCGCTTTAGTTTATGGGTCTGAAGCGGTATTGCCTATTGAGGTTGAAATCCCATCACTCAGAATCAAAATGCATGGACTTGTCACTGATGAAGACTACAGAGTGTCGAGGTTACAAGAACTTGAACTACTAGATGAGCGCAGACAAGCAGCGTATGATCATCTCAGAGTGTATCAGAAAAGAATGTCTAGAGGCTACAACAAGAAAGTTAGACATAGAGAATTTCAGGTTAGCGATCTAGTGTTGAGAGAAAATCCTAAAAATCAATCACATCGAGAACGCAAGGGGAAGTTCGAACCCAATTGGTTGGGTCCCTTTGTAATCACTGCTACTTTTGGCTCTGGTGCCTATCAACTCTCAACCACTGAAGGAGAACAGCTCCAAGAACCAATCAACGTTCTCCATCTGAAGAAATTCTATGCTTAAGGCATTCAGTGCTTGGTAAATGTCCTGAAAAAAATCTTAAAAATCAGAAAAAGTCCTGAAAAAATGAACATCTTGGTGAAAACCTAGCAATAGGCGCCTTGATGATTCACAAAAAAATCAAAAAAATCAAAAGTACAAAAAAATTGAAAAAATGAAAAATACAAAAAAATGAAAAAAAGAAAAAAAAAGTGCCTTGATGAAAACCTGGAAACAGGCACCTCGGTAGCAAAAATAGAATCTCTACCAAGATGGTGAAAACTCGGCAAACGGGCACCACTTGTTCCAAAATGCTCCATCTATCAGCACAATCTTGGTCTTTCCCAGCTTTCAGTCTTGCTTTAGTTTGTACATATCTCCCAGTTTGTTCCTGCATTTCCAGTTTTCAATAAGTCGGCCTGTACACCAACTAGCTCAAGCGTTTGCATCCTATCAATGTTCACACTTGGGGGCAATCAATGTCATATCCTATGATCTCCCATGTATCTTAGACGTGTCATATCCACTCAGAGTCCTTTGAAGCTTCAAGTTGAGTCAGTTAGTCTGTCTCGTCTCCAGAAAGGATTTTGCATCAACAACAATCAAACATCAAAACTCAACTGAAAACAATCTGTGCTTTTCATGCTTTTATCTCCTTGTAGGCTTACTGATTCGCATTGAGATTTTTGCATATTGTGTCCCTTCGAGCTCTTCAATGATGTCCTTTACAGGATTTAGAGAGTGACGACTGGGGGCATAATCTTTTCTTTGTCTTCTGCTTGTATGTGAAAATCTAACAGCTTTGGAAATTTTGGATTGAAATGGTGTCCGACTGTAAGAGCCTCTATCTCGAATTGGATGGCCATGTGTACCTCGACCATTGTTACCCGAAAAATTCAAGGAAGTTTGATCTAACTATTGTCTTTTTGAGTAAGTTCTTTCTCCTACTGTGGAATGCAATCTTGCCTAAGGATGTGAACGATAAAGGGTCACTACGGGTAATTCACATTGGATTTAGAATGATCTCTTGATTGTTTGATGTGTTTGCAATGCAAGGCGTATTCAGGTCATCACGACATTTATGTTTTGATGCTTGTACAAATTGCTATATCAAAATGGACATGATATTCAGGTCATCCTGGCATTTGTGCCTTGATGCTTATATTTAATCCAACATTTTGAAAATAAAGTCAATATTCATATATCCATGGTTGTTGTCCAGTGGGTGTTGTATTGATTCTTGCGCATACAAATCGATATTCATATGTCTATGGTTTCATGGCTAGTGGGCATTGTATTGATTTATCCTGTTACCTAAAAGTTCAATGATGATAACAAATCGACACATGATCAGTGACTAGGTCCTAGGTCTTAGGTTGCATTTCATTTTGCATGTCTCATTGCATTTTGCATGTTTACATGATCTCACAATGATTAAACGAACTTCAATGCTTAAATGATTTTTCAAATCGCATCTTCAAGTCTAACAAGAGCTGAATCTCACACGAAGGTTCCTCCAATGAAATAGCAAGTAGAAATAGCAAGTCTAACTACTTGCATATTCGACCTTCAATCATCACAGATATCTAGTATTCAACTTAACTGATTATCTAGCATCAAACTATCAAAATTTCAACTTGGTCAACCATGGTCAACTCATGGTCAAACCTAGTCAACCTTGGTCTCTAGGACCTCTAAACGATGCAGAATACATTCTTGGATGTAAATAACCACTTCTCAGATCAATTAACATGCTTCTAAACTATAACGCTGACTTTTCTTGTCAGATTTCAATTTTAATCCCGAAGGGGGCATGGTATTGCACATCATTCAAAGTCTGTAAATCAAATTCTATCGATCAAGTCTATCAATATCTTTCATCAGTGATCAAGACAAACAATCACGTCTAGTTACTGATTCATCAAAAAGTCCTCATCGCTCGAGGAAAATCTATCATCACTTGGGACATATCAGATTCATCGATCCATATCAATCTGGTATTCTCTTAATCTTGTAATCCGTATCAGTTTTTGCAACCATCAGATCATAGTGTTCTTTCTTTGGTTCTTCGGCAACTGAAGGATTCGAATGTGATACTTGCTAGTTCTGCTAAGACAATCGAGTCTAGAACGGGTCACTCACTTCTTATCAATCCTAAGGTTCAGAATCAGGCATTTTGACACTTTTTCGCAATAATAGGTTCATTTGCTTCTACAGTGAACATTATCTTTGGTCATTCAAGACCTATTATCTCCATCTCAATTCAATATCAATCAACTCCTATCTCAATATCTCTCAATCGGTTTCTATCTTGAGATCGGTTTATCTTTTGAATCAGTTTCATATCTTTATCAAACACAGACTATCTTTGAACCACTGCGCTTCACACAGTAATTCAAAGAGGGGCAAAATGTAATACCCCAAAAATGGGCTATAAGTTCATTAATCTCCTACATCGACAAATCGAACAAAATCGACATCAAAGTCCTAACCTAAGGCACATCTAAACATCATCGAATCATAATTGATTATCTTAAATTTTGCATCGGGGAATATTCCTAGTAATATTCCTAATTATCTTAATTATCTTTAATTTAATGATTATTTGGCGATAAATCACATTTATCCTAAGTTTGATTAATTGAATATTTTCATATTTAATTAATTAGATTTAATATTTGCCACTTAATTATGTAATTAAATTTAATTCTATCTATTATTAATTGTATTATTTAATTTTGACAATAAATCAAAATTCCTATCTTTAATTGATTAAATTCTTATTTAATTAATTAAAGCATGTTGTCATTATTTAATAGTATAATTTTTAATAAAAGTTTGAATAAATAGTTAATTAACCCATAAATTAATTATTTATTTTCAAAAATCAGTTGAGTTGAGGATAAATCACTTTATTTATTTATTTAATTCTTAATTATTATGCATATTCAAAAGAAACAGTTAAACTCCAAATCAGAAAATCAATGCAAGTTATTGACTTTTTGGAACTCAACATCCTTTTGGAGTTCAAAAAGCTGATCTAAACTCTAATTTGAGTTAAAAAGCTATTTTTGCATGTTTTTGCATGATTTTGAGAATTAACTATCTTTTATGATCAGATAACTCAAAAATCAAGATGAGTTAATTTGAGTGATTTATGGCTTTTATCCATGCACCTCCCAAGCCCTGGATTTCTATAAATTAAGGCTTCAGCTCTTCACAAATCATCTCATATTTTGCACAATCACGCTGGAGAATTGGAATTGAAGAATCAAAGCTCTAGCGAATTGACATTTTTGTGAGATCAATCTTATTTTTGCATTCATATTTCATATCATTGTTAGATTAGCATAGCATATCAGTTTTCAATAGCATTCATATCATATCAGTTTTTATCATTCTTATTGCATAGAAAATATCAAAAATATAGATTAATTGCATTCAATTTCATATCCATCTTTTGCATTCAAATCCTTCATTTAGGTGTTGTCTAGGTCACTTATCTCGATTACAGTCTGAGAACATTAATCTCGCACCTATTAGAAGGCAGTAAATCGCTTGGTTAGATAGCTTTCAATTTTGCATGATTTTGATTATCACTAACCTCTAATGTTTTACTGAGTGTTGTGTCTACAGATCAGGTACAATTTTCACACACACAGTATACACCTAAAAATGGTCATCTAGACTATTAGCCCTTGTTAGTATTTTTGCTAAAATCATCAATTGCTTATTCTTGATCAAATCCTAGTTCTGTCATTTATTTGATTATATTATATGGGCTAACCATCTTATTCCTAAGTCTTTATTTATTAAAAGGAATTCCCTCCCTTTTAATAAATAAAAATCCCCCACTTTTCCTGTTATCCTAAGTTGCACAAATAAAGCATTATTCTTATTTTACAAAAAGAAGAAAAGCACTTTTTGTCTCATATGGACACAAAAGTCAACTCTTATTTTCTCATTGGAGGATACTTGTGCACATGGATTGCTCCTCTTTGATGCTCCACCATTGATTAAATCTTTTGCCTCTTAATCTCCATGGTCCATTCTTTCTCATTTCTTATAAAAGGAGATCTCTCTTCTTCATTCTAGATCCCCAACTTTTTATGCTAACTTTATGGTGCGGGATTTCTTGGAGGCTTTAGAGCTTTTGAAGACTTTGGAGCATTTTGGAGATCTTTCTACATTTATATTTCATTCTTGAATTCTTAGCTTAGCTTCATGTTTATGCTTTCTTAGATTAGTTTCCTTTCAAGCTCTAGCTTAGATCTCACATAGTCTAAATAGTAAGGATTTGTAATACTTCTATCTTTCATTTTTATATCTTAGCTTGCATTTCCATTTCTAGCATAGTTGCATTGCATTGCTTTTCATTTGATTCTTTAGGATATTGGTATTCTTGCCCTTGTCTTCATTTGAATCTCCCATTGCATGGTTTACTAGCAAGGTTATTGGCTTAATAGCTCTAGCTGAGAGCATTCTTAAAAACCCTTGTACTCCATGCATAGGGAGCTATGGATCAATTTTTGAGACATCATTTTTGAGTGTTCTTCATTGTAATGAGTCATAGAAGTCCACTATTGAGTGTGTACAGGGGTCACCTATAGGATTCATTCACTCATGGATGATGAGGGATATACATTAGCAAGACCTAATATCTTGTTACAAGGGGGTAAGGAATACATCCAAGACATAAAGGATGGATGAGGGACACACTTTACTATCATGGTTAAGCCTAGTGAAGAGAAGAAGGTGGAACAAGCACCATTGCCAAAGGAAGTGCAGGAGATGTTGAAGGAGTTTAAGGACATAGTTAGTGATGGGTCACCTGCAATGTTGCCACCTCCTAGAGCCATAAGTCGTTAGATTTACTTCATACTAGGAGCATATCTGCCAAACAAAGAAACATACAAGATGACTCCTAATCAAAACAAGGAGATAGCTAGACAAGTGCAAGAGATTTTGGACCAAGGACTAATCAAGAAGAGCATTAGCCCATGTACAGTGCCAGTAGTCCTAGTATCAAAGAAGGGAAGTAAGTGGAGACTTTGTATAGACTCAAGAGAAATTAATAGGATCACTACCAGGTACAAATTTCTTGTTCCTAGGATTGAAGATCTCATGTAGTGTTTGGGAGGAGCAAGGTACTACACCAAGTTGGATTTGAAGAGTGGGTACCATCAAATTAGGATTAAGGAGGGAGATGAATAGAAGACTGCATTCAAGACCATAAAAGGTCTCTATGACTGGTTAGTCATGCCCTTTGGGCTTATTAATTCTCCAAGCACCTTCATGAGGTTGATGAATGAGGTGTTGAAAGACTACATAGGCAGATTTTTAGAAGTGTGCTTGGATGACATCCTAATTTTTAGCAAGACTAAAGAAGAACACCTCCAACATTTGCAAATTGTGATGAAGAGACTCCATGAGGAGAAGTTGTCCATTAACTTGGAAAAGTGTGAATTTATGAAGCAATATTTGATCTATCTTGGTTTTGTGGTGTCCCAAGGAACCTTGAAGATGGATCCTAGCAAGGTGGAAGCAATACTCAATTGGCCTACACCTACAAGCAGTACTGAGGTAAGGAGTTTTTATGGACTTGCCCAATTTTATAGGAAGTTCATTAAAGGTTTTAGTGAGATATGTGTACCAGTCTTAGATACTATTAAAGGTGGAGTAAAAACTAAGTTCAAGTGGACTCCAGAGGTTGGAAAAGGTTTTGAGTTGTTGAAGAAGAGAGTGGCTACACAACCTATATTGGTTTTGCCAAACTTTGATAGGTTTTTCACCTTAGAGTGTGATGCAAGTGGCATAGTAGTTGGGGCAATGTTGAATCAAGAGAATAGACTGGTAGCATTCTATAGTGAGAAGTTGAATGGGGCTAAGAAGAGGTATTATTCTTATGACCTAGAGTTATATGCCTTGGTGCAATCCTTGAGGAAATGAAGGCACTATTTTCTTCCTAAAGAATTTGTGGTGTATATTGATAACAAGGCTTTGAGTTTCATCAATTCATAGGAGAAGTTGAGCAATAGACATCTCAAATGGATGGAATATTTGAAGGCTTATACATTCACAATAAAGCATAAGAAAGGATAGTTGAACAAGGTGACTGATGCCTTGATTAGGAGACTTTTGACAGTCCAAGAGGTGCATCTACAAAGCATAGGTATAGAGAGCTTTAAAGAGATTTATGAAGGAGATAAGGACTTTGCAGAAGCATACAAGGTATGTAAGGAATTTAGGAATCACTTCCATAGCCAATTTGCAGATTATACTATTCATAATGATCTCTTATTTAGAGGGGGACAACTATGTGTTCCTAAGGGATCTATGGGGGAGAATGTGATACAAGAGAAGCACAATGGGAGCCTGAGTGGGCACTTTGGCCTAAACAAAACACTAGAACTAGTGCAAAGGTTCTATTATTGGCCTAGGATGTAGAAGGACATCAGAAGATATGTGGAGAAATGCTTGGTTTGCCAAAAAGCTAAAGGTACCTCATCTAATGCAGGTTTGTATCAACCTTTGCCCATTCCTGTATACACCCAAAAATGGTCATCTAGACTATTAGCCTCTTTTTCTAAATCATAAATTGCTTATTCTTGATCAAATCCTATTTTATCATTTATTCGATTATTTTCTATGGGCTAACCATTTTATCCTAAGTCTTTATTTATTAAAAGGAATATTTCCTCCCCTTTTAATAAATAAAAAGCCCCCACTTTTCCTCTTATCCTAAGTTGCACAAATAAAACATTATTCTTATCTTATAAAAAGGGAAAAAACACTTTTTGTCTTATATGGACACAAAAGTCAACTCTTATTTTCTCATTGGAGGATATTTGTGCACATGGATTGCTCTTCTTTGATGCTCCACCATTGATTAAATATTTTGCCTCTTAATCTCCATGGTCCATTCCTCCTCCTTTCCTTTAAAAGGAGAGCTCTCTTCTTCATTTTCATATCTTAGGTTTTTATGCTAATGTTATGCTGCAGGTTTTCTAGGTACATTTGGAGCTTTTGAAGATTTGGAGCATTCTTGGCTTTTGCATTTATATGTTATCATAGTTTCATTTCTTGCATTATCATGACATTCTTAGCTTAGATTTCCTTTATGCTTTAGATTAATTCATCTAGCTTAACTAGGAGGCTTTGTAATACTTGCATCTTTCATTTTCATAGCTTAGCTTGCATTGCATTCTCATTTGATTCTTGAGGATATTGGCATTCTTGCCCTTGTCTTCATTGAATCTCCCATTGCATGGTTTAC
This sequence comes from Chamaecyparis obtusa, assembly GCA_027943335.1. Taxonomy (NCBI): domain Eukaryota; kingdom Viridiplantae; phylum Streptophyta; class Pinopsida; order Cupressales; family Cupressaceae; genus Chamaecyparis; species Chamaecyparis obtusa. The sequence goes on along the minus strand of BSBK01002152.1, from coordinate 8,198,261 downwards.
TAGCAAGGTTATAGGATAAATAGCTCTAGTTGAGAGCATTCTTAAGACCCTTGCACTCCATACCTAGGGAGCTATGGATCGATTTTTGAGACCTCATTCTTGAGTAAAAAATTTAGATTTTTTGGAGGTAATTTGTATTTTTTATGATTTTTTTTTATTTTTCATAAAAAATTAATTTCTAGTGCATATCAGTTTATTTTTTAGAAATTTTTACATTTCTAAAAAGGTCTTGAAATTATACAGGGGGTCCATTCATTGTGTTTTTAATTTAGAGGTCATATCATAGCTCATTTGGTTGATTTATAAAAACTGGTCTATTTTGGGAAAGTGGCTCTCTAGGGCACAAATGAAAAGATCTTATTAAAATTTTGACATTTTTGGAAATCTCTCTATTTTTTGATAGAGGTCTCTTTTTTTTATTTTGGGTTTAGGGTCCGAATTCATGTGGTATAAGTCCAATCTTGTTGACAAGGTCAAAAATCAAAATTAAAAAAAGGGTATTTGATGATTAGCGTACACTTATTTTTCACATGGTTCAATGCATGATGTAAGTTGTCATTTGGTTTATTTGCTGGTTATCATTGCTCTTAACAATTGATTTTCATATCCAACCATCTTAGGATTTGCATAAGTTGAATATACATTGCATATCTTGTTTGCTTGTTTGCTTGTCTTGTTCATTTGAAGGTTCATGGCTTGCTTTCATGGAAAATGCTTAAAACAAACAAAAAAAAGGTAAAATATACTAAGCACGTTGCTTTAGACTTGAGGTATTTTGTTACATCTCTACAACATTTGGATTTTGGAAATAAGAATGAACCTCTCATGTGTTTGGCTTGAGTGTTTACATGCTTTCATAAAACACATTTCAATTGATGCTCTTAATAGGAAATGAATGAACATAGATTTGCTTTCATACAAGTTTGTGTAAGTGAATGCTTGTGTTTAAACCTTAAGTAATTCTTGGTTCCAATATCAAATATCTCATTGAGTGATTGAGGGCATGGATTCATTCCTTGTTTACATAGGGAGTTAAATGCACCACTTTGTGGACTCACTCTATGTTTACTTGGAAAGTTAAATATTTCATGGTTCAAACCCTTTTGCATTTGTGAGTAGTATTGATAAGCAACTTTAGAGTACTTTTGATTGATCTTGTTAGCTAAATTGGGTGTTGGAATCACTTATTTCTAATCGCCCCTCATTTCCACCCTTTGGATGCAAGGTCAACATTCATACATAGGGGAGGGGTCTACTTGAAAAGAGCGTTAAGTGTTCCACAAAGTTTCCCCCCTTTTTTATGCTGTCTTGATCTCATTAGTTTTCTAAGGTGTGGACTCACTTTGAGTTTGTGTGAGGAGTTAAATGTTCCACTTTTGGACTCACTTTGAGTTTGTGTGAGGAGTTAAATGTTCCACTTTTGGACTACTTTGAGTTTGTGTGAGGAGTTAAATGTTCCACCTTGTGGACTCACTTCACATTCACTTGAAGAGTTAAATGTTCCACTTTTGGACTCACTTCACATTCACTTGAAGAGTTAAATGTTTCACTTTTGGACTCACTTCACATTTACTTAAAGAGTTAAGTGTTCCACCTTTAGTTCTTTAAATACTTTTGATAGTGAATTACTTACTTTTTATTTCTAGAAGGCCTGCTTGGGGACACACCACCTCAAGGGATGACCTTAACTCCTATGTTCTGGTGGAGTATAAATAGCGGGTGGTGAATCAAAAGACACCTCTCTTGGGAATTGAGTTTGATATCACTCTTGGCTAAGCCTCAAAGAACTTTATACCTTTGAGAAGTGAAGGAGGAGATTTGGGTTACCATCTCCCCCCAACTGTGTGATTTTGGATTCTTCTCATCTACAGATTTGGGCCTCATGTACCTTGCGTATATCAAGGACTCCCTTTAGAAAAGTTATGTATATCCCTATGGATAGCTTGATAGGATGTTGTTGTGTTCTAAGTGCCCGCTAAAATATTTTCAAGAAGATACACAAGTAGAATCTTTAAGGAGTAGAAATACTAAGTCACTATTCTTGTTCATGTGCAAGGTTGCTTTGTGCCTTGCTCATTGTTTGAAGATAATTGCTTGCTTGAAATCCTTGATTGCTATCTTATGTGCTTGATCAATGATAAAAATTTGTTGATATACTTACTCGATCTTTTAAAACGCTTCAAAACTAAGATTTTTATGTTCACTGGTCATAGAGTCATACGACCTTTGAACAGTGTCGCGTCCTATTCTAAGAATTGTCGCGTGACAGTTCACCCCTGCAAGACTATCACCTTGCTTGCCTAGAAAGTGTCACCCAGAACCTTTTTGCTGTCTTGTTGCTGTTGCAATTCGGAGCTACTAAACTTGCATTTTAACCTGTCATAGAGTGTCTTTTTCTGTTCTTACCTAAAGCTAGTTTGTTATCTGCATGCTCAGACTTGTTCTAGACTGAAACTAATGAGCTAAAAATATTGGATTTGAGCTTAATGAATGCTACTCTTGATCACTTGTCACATCACGGTTACCTCTCTAGCTACTTGCTTATTGAGCTTCTTGCTTGCTGCTCGGCTTTAGTCAATTGATTGCTATAAGTGCTTGAGCACTTTTGACGAGCCATCTCTCTATTGTTCTACTTTGACAAGTGATCTTTATTAGCTTTTCTTATCTCAAATCTAAGAAACTTTGTCTCATTCTATTAGTCGACCAATATCTCTTTTCATGCCAGTTACAACTCGGTCTCAATTTGAGCAGGAGAGTCATCCTCCGTTCAATTATACATAGTTACCTTCTCGAACTAGATGCTCACGAGTGCCCATTAGAAAAAATAGTTCTAGTTCTAACCAATCTGAGGATTCTAAGGCTACCTTATGGTACAAAGGAGGTTTCCTCTTTTCCGCATTCAAGACCCCCAAAAACACAGACAGTGTCTCACTCACTTTGACTGAACAAGAAATATTTCAATGCTTGCAAGAACATTTTGAGCATAAGGATAACCAAGCGCACTTAGACAAAGAGCACAATCAACAAAGGATGGATGTTGCTAGGTGCATGGCTTATAGAGGGACATTTCATGAGCAACCTGAGACTAGTAATCATGAGCATAGACCTCTTTTTATCAATGGCAACAATGGAAACAACACGCCACCAAGATCTCCTCCAAGACCTACTTTTGGTATGCCTTCTTCACCTCCTAGACCTCCTCCCTCTCAACATGAGGTAGAGGCTGATGATGAGATTTCTAGTGAGGATCTTATGAGATTTGAACAAGATGTGGTCTCCCAATGAATGATGCATAAGCTTTTAGAGTGTAATGGAGACCAATATTTTCAATATATGACTTCTAGAGGATACAAGCTTCCTCCCGGCTATGATGTCAGAAAAATTGTCCAACAAAGAGTACCAACTAAATTAGAAGTTCTTCAGGAAGAATTACGTCAGAAAAATCAATGCCTTACCCAAATGGCAATGTATAGAGAGCCTCCAAAGGTCTCTTTTGTAGAATCAATTTTTGCTCTTCCTTTTGATAAAAGTCTATACATGGTCCCATTTCCTAGGGATATTGAGGTTCCCAAATATGACAAGTATGGTGGAAATGGTGATCCTCATGACCATGTGTGTCACTTTTACACTCTTAGCATGGACTTCCTTTATGAAGACACAATTTCTTCTACGATTGTTCCCTAGAAGTTTAAGAGGCCAAGCTTTGGAATGGTTTGCGAAATTGACACCACCTCTTAAGACTTTTGATGAGTTGGCTCAGTGATTTACCTAGCATTATTCTTACAACATCCAACAACCTGTCACCATGATAGATCTTGGTAATCTAAGACAATATTAAGGTGAGCCATTTGCAGCTTACTTATAATGTTGGAGGTCATTGTATTCTAGATATCCTCGTCTGCTACCTGAAAGAGAAAAGATTGACATTTTCATCAACACACTTGTGCCTGAGCTATTTTATGATCTAAGGAAGCAACTGTTCTCCTCCTTCCATGACATGGTTGAAAGTGCATATCAAATTGAGGATGTAGCTATAAGAAAAGGGGATATTGTTATTAATAAAGATGCTAAAGGCAATGGCAAAGACAAGAACAAACCTTGGAATAAAAACAAGTATGTTGTTAATGATGGGGTTGTTGATGCTCCTAAAGCTAAAGAGCCTGCTTTCAATCTCTCCAATGCTATCTATGTAGAAAAACAATAAGAAGCTGCCAATGCTCACAGTGCTCTTAAACCTCAATATGTAGATAAGCCTAAGAAGTCATTTCGAAAGCGAGTCTATACCAAGTTGGCAGAACCTTATGATGTGATCCTTAAGACTTTGGTTGAAAATGGATATCTTACGCTTCCTGATAAACCTGGTAACTGGGATTTGCTAAATAGGCCTGATTGGTGGATAGAGGATCATTACTACCATTATCACAGAAACAAGGGACATTTGACAGATAATTGTTTTAAGCTTAAGGATGATATTCAGGACCTCATTGATAAAAAAACAATCTCCACTGATGGCTTAACCAAAAATTATGATCACACAGCTTTCAAAGATCCTCTACCTAAGCATGATAAGGGGGAAGCCTCTCAAGCACATAAGAAGAATCATGATGCTAAGATCAACTATACATATACTTCTGATACACCTATGATCAACATGGTAGAGCCTATTGAGAGTGTTCTTATGGTGAGATCTCAAGATGATAATAATGCCAATCATGGTAAGCCAAAATTGGTCTTGCAAACACATGGTAGTTCATCTTCTTGAAGTGAGACACTGAATGCTGTTACTAGGGGACATGACAAGATTGTCCTTAAAACTACGCAAGATCCCAAGCAAGCTTTGCCTTCCAAACAAGTAGCTCCTTTGGCCACCCCTAGCTATGATCTTGTCCAACATTTGCAAAAGACACCAGCCCAGATATCTATCCTTGAGTTGCTTTGGTTATCCCCTTCACATAGAGAGATTCTTGATGAGGCTCTACGTACAACATGTGTTCCCAACGACATTGATCCGGATCAATTTCAAGCTATGGTCAACCACATTTCATCTCTGATATCTCTCTCCTTTTTTGTAGAAGATGACATATCTATTACTCACCCTCATAATCTAGCTTTACACATCAAAGTTCTAGTCTACCACACCCACGTCCGTCGAGTCCTGATAGACAATGGTGCAGGGTTAAATATTGTTTCTTTGAATGTGATACAATAGTTGGGTTTGTCAGAATTTGCCATGGATTCCAAGAAGAAGATTACTATAAAAGCTTATGATGAAGTGGAAAGATCTTCCAAAGGTCTTGTCACGCTACCTGTCTGAGTGGGCCTTGTCACAAAAGATATTAGTTTCCAAGTGTTGGACATCCCACTCGCATATAACATTCTTTTGGGTCATCCTTGGATCCATGACATGCAGGTTGTTCCTTCCACTTATCATCAGTGCGTCAAATTTCCATACAATGGCACTGAAGTTGTGATTCCTGGAGATCATACTATTTCTATTAATGCTCTTGCTGCTGCTGAAAAATTTGTTCCTCACAATGAACCTTCTGTTGATCCTAGTACGTCTTTAGTTGCTACTGAGAAAACACTTAAGATGATGAGCCTAGGTATGTGTGAATATACTCTGGATTCCTTTTCTTCTATACCTATTTCTCCTAGATCATATGGGAAACCTTCTGATCAGATGAAGCCTTCCACTTCTGCTAGGATGATCTTTGATACTTTTGTTCCTTCATCCATTCCTTTAGAAGTAGAAAGAGAAGAAAAAGCTATTTAAGAGTGGATCTATAGAGAAGATGAGGGTAGTATGACAAATGCCTTCCTTGATCATTCCATAAATACTCCCATGCTTAGTAATTCAAACACAGATACATATGAGTCACTACTGCACACAATGGCTTGAATGGGAGATGATCTTCCTTCTACTTCACTTCTTTGGGGAGAAAAATGTATACCTACTGATGATATGGCTGACGCCTCTATGTCTATAACCTATGTGCCTAAAGAATCATTGAACTATGATAGACAACTTTGCAACATTGCATGGTTACTACAAAGAGGTGATCTCTCACATACTGACATGAGTATCTCTACTTCTCAGCATCTTAAGCCTCTTCCAGAAGATTCTTCCATGACAGATATGGATGTTGATGTGGTTCATACTTATGGTGACCAACTTGATGTAGTTGATGAGTCTTGTGCAGGATCTGATGAGTTTGTTCCCCATATTGGCTTAGTCGACTACGCTGGTCCTTCTATGACAAGTCTAGATCTTAACACTTTTGGCACTTACCCTATAGGCTCAACTTCTCTTGTCACTAGAGATGACACCCCTCACATAAATGTTATTGAACCAATCACTTCATTTCATCTTGCATCAACACCTATTACTTCTTCCATCAGCGAACTAGCAACAAAAAAGATTGAATCAGCAATCAAGCATCACAGTCATCAAGTCCAAAGAAAAGAGCAATGGTCAGATGGAAAAAACCACATTGTGGTGGTATTTGAACCTAAGAAAAGTAAAAATAAAAATCTGCTCCAAAATAATGATTGTCAAATAAAAGATGAAAAGCTGATTCTCTACAAAGAAATGGTGAAATTCTTCAAGCATGATCTCATATCTGTTACACTTCAGCCCACTCCTAGAGTTGAGAACAAAGTTGCTAATGCCTTGGTTACTTTGACATCCATCTTACAAATGAAAAAGAATAAATTTTACTTCAAGTTCCTGATGGATGAATTACACTATCCTGCTCACAAATCTTACAATCCTACCATCTTTTCATGTCTTCCACCTCATATTCCTCTTGAAAATCCACCACGCCATTCTTCCTGCCATCCCTTACACTTTTCCTTTGTCTTTGGTGACTTGTATAGGAAGGGTCTAGATGGAACTCTCCTTAAGTGTCTAGAAATAGAGGAGCTAGAAAAAGTGCTAGCTAAAATCCACAATGGCATGTGGATCACATTTTAACGATCCTCTACTAGCTCAGACATTGCTTAGGGCTGGTTATTATTGGTCAAACTAGTTGAGACCTCCTATCATCACAATTGTAGCATTTAGGCCTGGGCCTATCAGTTCTCTACATCAGAGGAAGCAGATTCTTGATGCCCCTTTCTGTCTAGGGCATTCTTTGTACATACATTATGATCCTAAAAAAATTCCAAAAAAATCATATATGATGCTGAAAAAATCCTAAAAAGCATAAAAAGTACTAAAAAAATGAGCATCCTAGTGAAAACCTAGCAATAGGCACTTTGATGTCTCACCAAAAAAATCAAAAATTCAAAAAAAATAAAAATAAAAATAGAAAAAGTGCCTTGGTGAAAACATGGAAACAGGCACCTTGGTAGCAAAAATACAAAAAAATTGAAAAAAAAAAGTCCTGAAAAAATATTTCAAGTGGTGAAAACCTGGAAACAAGCACTGCTTGAGACCCTCTGCACCTATGTCTATCAGTCTTGCATGGCACTCTTTCGCTCCACTTCTCGCTTTGTCTCTCCTAGCCTAGAATTGACTCTTGTCTTAGTCTAGGGGTCATACATTATTTTAAGCTTATCTTGGGTCTCTTTGTGCATTTGGGTTTCTTGGGCAACTTGGTTCAAATGATGTTTTTCAACACCACCCCAATTGTGTTTTTCAACACTTCCCTAGTGTCGAGTGTTTCTCAACACTTATCAGATATCCTCCCCACCATCTTGGATGATGTGATATTTCTCATTGGCAGATGTGATAGTCAAAGTTTGACTCTATGACCTACACACACGTACTTGACTTGCTGAGATTTGTTTGACTTTATTTCTTTGTGTGCTGTCTATGATGATTTCTTTGCTAAGTGTTCTCCCCCTATGATCATTTTCAATGATGCATAGCTATAAGACGGAGGGCATGAGAACATGTTTTATTGCTTTTTCTACTTGTGGGTATATTTTGTTGGTCCTGACTGTCATTAAGAATTTATGCTTATTCCACTTGACATTGGGATCTACAAGGTATTATCCTTGATTGTTTTATGTGAGTGCGTGCTTATAGTCATCCTGACTTTCTTATGTCTTGATGCAAGCATAATCTTGCTATATCAAACTTAGGTGATCTCACTGCACTAGTCATCTTGACCTACATGTCTTTGGTGCCTAGGTGGGATTTCCACATTTCTATTTGATAAAGATCATATTCATATACCCATAGTTATGCTAGTGTGTATTGTATGATCTTCCGATGCTACCTAATGCTTGATGATGATAATTAGATGTCTATTGGCTTTGTAACCTTGCAAGTAAACCACTTTTCATGTAGCTTGCATTCTTAGGTTCATGTTAGATTAGTTTTGCATCTTGCATGTGGAGAGAGCTCTCCTTTCATCTTTCACAGACTTGTTAATCAACTACGTTCACCTTTCACTTCTTCCTGATCATGTCTTTCACTTTTTGTCTTTCATATCACATCATTTTCCTTTCATTTCAGGATCCAAACCAAAATTTGAGTTAACCTTGATCACCCAAATTGCATTTCTCACTCTATCGCGCAGTTGGCTAACCTTTTGAGGCCTGATCCTTTGATCTTCGCTGGGGCATTCTTAACCTCTTCATCCCCATCTCTCTCAACTTCTAGTCTTTCATTCACTTTCAAATCCCAAGTTCAAATTCTTCCCCCCTTCATGGTGTTTACAGGTTGAGGGACCGATAGGTTCGTGCCCTGTGTCCCATGTGTGGGGCATATCTTCATTGCTTGATGGTTATTCTGTTCTCTCTCTTCGATTATGATTTCTAGTGATTTGATCATGTTGCTCTTGCTTTTGCATTCCCTCTAATTTCACTTTCGATCCCGAGGGGGTAGACACATCATATCTTATTGGCTATCTCTTTCCTAAGTGTTCAGTACTGTCGCTACCAGGCTGATCATGCAGGATTTGCTATCTCTCTGCACTTCATTCTTTGGAGTTAGATCATTATTTGCTTGCCTTCTTGGCTGATCTAAGTTGTTTTGTGATCCCAAATCGATCTCACATTTCAACTTCATTTCTTTGACATAATGTGTTCCCAGATCGATCACACATTAGTCAAAGAGGGGCAAATGTATACACCCAAAAATGGTCATCTAGACTATTAGCCCCTTTTGCTAAATCATAAATTTCTTATTCTTGATCAAATCCTATTTTATCATTTATTTGATTATTTTCTATGGGCTAACCATTTTATCCTAAGTCTTTATTTATTAAAAGGAATATTTCCTCCCCTTTTAATAAATAAAAAGCCCCCACTTTTCCTCTTATCCTAAGTTGCACAAATAAAACATTATTCTTATCTTATAAAAAGGGAAAAAACACTTTTTGTCTTATATGGACACAAAAGTCAACTCTTATTTTCTCATTGGAGGATATTTGTGCACATGGATTGCTCTTCTTTGATGCTCCACCATTGATTAAATATTTTGCCTCTTAATCTCCATGGTCCATTCCTCCTCCTTTCCTTTAAAAGGAGAGCTCTCTTCTTCATTTTCATATCTTAGGTTTTTATGCTAATGTTATGCTGTAGGTTTTCTAGGTACATTTGGAGCTTTTGAAGATTTGGAGCATTCTTGGCTTTTTCATCTACATGTTATCATAGTTTCATTTCTTGCATTATCATGGCATTCTTAGCTTAGATTTCCTTTATGCTTTAGATTAATTCATCTAGCTTAACTAGGAGGCTTTGTAATACTTGCATCTTTCATTTTCATAGCTTAGCTTGCATTTCTATTTCTAGCTTGCATTGCATTCTCATTTGATTCTTGAGGATATTGGCATTCTTGCCCTTGTCTTCATTGAATCTCCCATTGCATGGTTTACTAGCAAGGTTATAGGCTAAATAGCTCTAGCTAAGAGAATTCTTAAGACCCTTGCACTCCATGCCTAGGGAGCTATGGATCAATTTTTGAGACCTCATTCTTGAGTGTTCTTGAATGTAAAGATTCATAGAAGTGTGACACAATTTTAGCACACAATTCCTGGTAGGCCTTGGGAATGCATTAGTATGGATTTCATTGTTGGATTTCCTAGAACCAAGACTGGTTTAGATAGTATTTTTGTGGTTGTAGATTGGTTTAGCAAGATGAGCCACTTCATTACTTGAAAAACCACTCATGATGCTAGTCATATTGCACATTTGTTCTTTAAAGAGGTGGTACAGATTCATGGCTTGCCACTAAGCATAGTCTCTGACAGAGATGTCAAATTTATGGGCCATTTTTGGAAGACCTTATGGAAGAGGTTGGGTACTAACCTATCATTTGGATCAGCCTACCATCTCCAAATTGATGGTCAGACTAAGGTTATTAATAGAGTGCTAGGTAATCTCCTTAGATGCTTGACAAAGAAGTATGGAGTGATGTGGGATCAACTACTACCACAGGTAGAGTATGCCTACAATGACAGTGTGAATAGAACATGGAAAATCCCTTTTGAAATTGTTTATGGGCTACATCCTAGAGGTGTGTGTGAGCAAAGACACTTAGAAAATGAGGAAGGAAGGAGTACATATGTAGAAGACTTCACTTAATCAATGAAGGAGGTTCATGATCAAGTGAAGCAAAAACTCCAAGTGGCTACACAAAAGCTTAAAGCCAAAGTTGATAAAAGAAGGATAGACATTCAATTTGCTATGGGAGATCTTGTAATGGTCCATCTTAACAAATCTAGATTGTAGAAGGGCATCCCCACTAAACTTCAGATGAGAAGGATAGGTCCTTGTAAGATCCTTGCAAAGTATGGGAAGAATGATTATAAAATAGGCTTTCCATCAGGCTTGGAAATGTCTCCTATATTCAATGTGAAGGATCTAATACAGTACATGGGACCTACACTAGCAAATGCAGAGTTAAAGTCAGACAGTGGAGGCATCATCAAGGATGTTCAGATTTCCCCAACACCTAAGCTAGTATCAGTGAAGATATTAGATTCTAGAGAGTGTAAAAAGACCAGGAAAGGTAGTTACAAGGAACATTTGATTCAATGGAAGGGAAAAGTAGAAGCTGAAGCTACTTGGGTAGTAGAGAATGCCTTTAAGAAACATGGAGTTGATCCTAAACTCCTATCACCAGAGGTGACTTAAATTCTTAGCTTTGGCAGCATGGTGTAGGAGCACCCTTAGGACACCAGTTGGTTGTCCTATTTTGATGTGAAAAGACCCTCTAGAAGGGCATTGCAATTAGATAAGGTCATGTTGACCAAGAGTGGTGTGGTGTGAGTCTAGATTAGTGTTTCTTCTAGGCTAAGAGCTTAATTTGTCTTCATTAATGCCTGTACTTGATGATGTCATTAAGTGGTAAAATGTTGTTATTAGTTTTTATAGGGTATTGATGCCCTAGGAGGTCTAGCTAAGGTTAGATAGGCTTGGATGGAGTTAAAACACCTTAATGGTGAAGAAGATGAAAAAGATGTAAAATGTTGCTTGTGCAACATTTGCAACCTTTAAAAGTTGCTATAAAAAAAAGGATAACTTTAAGGGTTTCATACTTAGTAGGGTTTAGAGATGTCTAATATGCCTAAACACATGAGGTGAGGATATATATGCAAGGAAAACCCCAATTTAGGGTTGGTGATCATATTGTGTACGGACTGACATACTGTAACAACAAGTTTTACTATGAATAGAGTGAAGACTTGAGTATCATAGCTACTTTTAAGCCTTGCATGGATTAAACTATCATCTGTAGCTATTGGAATTCATTTTTTAACATGTCGTAGTGTGTTTCAAGATTTTATTTTGTTTGTTAGTCTAGGTTTTTAAGCTTTTTGTAAATTCTTTTGGTTTGCATAGTTTACTATCCAATTTTGATAGTGTTGTATAAATGGGGACCTAGCTCCATTTACCACTATAGTTTATGTACGACCGTTTGGGAATGGAGACTAGGGTTAGTATTCTTGAAGATGCCACAAGGTTGGTCTCTGGAAATGCATGCATGAATTTTTAAGGTCTTTCCCTAGGTGAGCTATGAGTAAAGCCCGACTAGGAAGACCAAGAGTTTGAGTAGGAATATTGTAGGAGGAGTAGTGTCATGAACCAAGAAGGCCATGAATGTGTTTTTTGGTGATATTTAGGTACTCAATGAACAAGAGGAGTGCCCAAGGAATCATCTTGCTAAGTTTTGAAGACAAAGACCAAAGACTGGACTAAAACCTAATAGAAGGCCCTAATTTTGAAACAGGGTGTAATGATAGTGTTGGGACCCCAGAACAAGGAAATATTGGAGGACATAGGAAATATGTGTGAACTACCAACAAACATTTTGTGGTTCTTTGGGAAGATTTAACAATGAAGTTGAATCCTAGATTTTAGGAGGCCTAATTGGGCAAAAAGGCTACAAGGCCTAAATCATAGGAATCTAGAGAGCGATGGAGAAATGGATGGACTTGGAAGGAAGAGACTCAATTTAGGAGTCAAGATTGTATTTTAAAGAATACCTTAGCCTCTTTTAATTCTAACCATTGATTAGAGCTTGTTAGTTATGGATTAGCAGAGTTCTCTTTGAAGACAAAGAGTAGAAACCAAAGAAGATAGGAAGACTCTTGATAGTGGGGAAGGATTGATTCTTTCCAAGTGTTTAAGGGTGGATTAAGGAATCCATAAGAGGTCCTAAGTGTGACCTATGAATATTTAAAAACAACTCAAGGTGATTCTAAGAGTTCTCCCTATCATAGTCCTTCGGGATTGCACAAAACTGACATACTCGTGGTGAGAAGCCTCTTAATATACTTGGAGGATGAAAGTTTAATATCCATTTTGAAAAAAATATTGACTAAAACCTTGTTAACTTAGAAAAGAATACCTTTTAGAGCCATGTTTACAAACCAAATCTTGAGCTAGGTAGATTTCTTGAAGTGTCTTTTTGTGCAAAAAACCGTTATAATGTTTTTCAAATTAAAACTCTTTGTGTAGAGGGTTAAAAAGAACAAGTATAATTGTGATTGTTGTGTTTGAAAAATATATAGAAAAAGTGAAAGAGATATCCATTGAAGGACTCATCTTACATTTTTAAATCTCTTCATTAAATATCAACAATTACCAAATCAAGGATCAATTCAAAATCATACCTTGTTGGATGCCGGTTTCCACATGTTCTCACAAACTTAAATTATCTTTAAGAGGAGATGACACTTGTATTGCAAATGAAGTTCATGAATTTGGATACCAAACTCCTTTCAATGATTACAACCAAGGGGATAGTATCCCAAATCTTTTCGAGAAAGAAGGTGATATAATGGATCGAAACTCCTTGTTTCATGATTACAATCAAGGAGGAAACAATGACATCTTTAATAATGATAATCAAAAACCTAAGGAAACCCTTGAAGAAAGAGTTAATTGAGCAGCCCAAGATAATGACTTTCTTGAAGTCATGGATAAACTCATAGATAGAGATAGGGAGAAATTCTTCTTAAGTCTAGCCCAAATAGGGGTAAAGGTCCCACATGACTATGATGTGGACCAACTCAAGAAAAGAAAAGAAGAGGAAGACCCAATGCATGCTATGAAACAACAATTAAAGATGTTCCAAAATAAAATAGACTTAATGAAGAAGGCCATCAAGCCTAAACCTTTCTCTATTGATGCATTGTGTCCTTTTCCTTTCAATAAAAGCCTAGTCATGGCACATTTTCCTATCAATACTATATTTCCTAAATATGATAAATACATGGATAAATCAGACCTACAAGATCACCTTAGGGAATTTTGTTCCCTAAGTATTGAATTTATGCATAACCCCACATACTTAATGAGACTTTTCCAAGTAATTTTGGAGGGCAAGCCATGGATTGGCTCTCTAAACTCCCACAAGTGATCAAGACTTTTGATGAATTAGCCTCTAAATTTGTAACCCATTACTCCTACAACATTGAATATGAGATTACCATGCTAAAACTATGTGACACAAAACAAAAGGATGGTGAATCTTTCTTAGGGTTCCTACAAAGGTGGAGGACCATTTTCACAAGGTATCCATGAACTATCCTTGAAAATGAGAAGATGGAGATATTTATGATTAATTTAAATTTGGAGATGAATTATAGACTCCAACTTCAATGCCCTCTCAAATTCAAAAAAATTATTGAGAATGGGATCAAGATTGAAGATGTATTGGTCAAAAAGGGTGAAGTTAAATTGTTCAAAGATAATAAACCCTCTACTAATAATAATAATAATCATTATTATACCAACAATAAATGAGCCACTAATCACAATGACAAACCTAAGCTATGGTTGAAAAATAATAACAAAGGTCTTGTGAATGATGGAGTTGTGCAAGCCCACAATGTGAAGGCTACCCCATTTAATTTATCAAGTGGAGGCAATTCAAACTACAATGTTAATCAAACCAATAAAGCTCCCTTTAATCAAGGCAATTCAAACAACAATAACAACAACTCCAACAATAATCATTTTAACAATAATTCAAATGTTAACAAGACTAAGCCCTATTTTTCCACTTATCAAAAGAGAAAATTCACCTTTTTAGGTGAACCATTGGAAAATTCCCTAAGGACTTTGGTGGCCAATAAGATTGTTATATTACCCGAGTTGAGACCTTATGAACTGCAAGTGAAACCAAGTTGGTGGAATGATTCACACCATTGTGAATATCATAGAAATAAAGGTCATAAGACTAATGAATGCATGAAATTAAAGCACTTGGTGCAAGATTTAATTGATGAAGGAATGATCAAAGTAGAGGGACCTCAAAACAATGAGGATCATACGACATTTAAGAATCCCTTTCAAAACCATGAAAAGGGGGAGTCATTAAACAATAATCAAAATAATAAAAGAGACAATGAAAAGGTAAATTTCATTCACACTTATGATTGTATGCACCCAAAAATGGTCACCTAGACTTTGGGCCCCATTTATTTGATTTATCAACCCTGAATCATTTTGATCAATAATCAATATTTTCAACAATTATCAATTTCTTAACCAAGTTTTAATTTCAATCATATATTGGATTTTATCCTATGGGCTAACCATTTATCCTAAGTTTTTATTTACTTAAAAGGAATATTTCCTCTCCTTTTTAAATAAAAAGCCCCACCTTTTCCCTCTTATCCTAAGTTGCACAAATAAAGTATTATTCTTATTTTATAAAAAGAGAAAAAGCACTTTTTGTCTCATATGGACATAAAGTCAACTCCTATTTTCCTATTGGAGGATACTTGTGCACATGGATTGCTCCTCTTTCAAGCTCCACCATTGATTGAGACTTTTGCCTCTTAATCTCCATGGTCCATTCCTTTTCATTTCTTATAAAAGGAGAGCTCTCTCCTTCATTTGCATATCCATCTCTTTCATACTATTGTTATGCTGCAGGTTTTCTAGGTGCATTTGGAGCTTTTGGAGATCATTGCTACATCAAGATTTTTCTTGGATTTCCTCATTGCTTCATATTTTAGACTTCATTTATTGCATTATCATAGCATCGATAGCTTCATTTCATAGCTTAGTTTCTTTTATGGAATAGATAACTTCACATAGCTTAATTAGGAAGGTTGCAATCCTTTGTATTTCCTTTCAATAGCTTAATTTGTACTTTCATTTCCATAGAATAGTTTGCATTCTCATTTAGATTTTGCATTGCATTGCATACTTTGATTTCATTGAAGATATTGGCACTCTTTCCCTTGTCTTCATTGTGAATCTCTCATTGTATGGTTGACTAGCAAGGTCACAAGTTTGTAGCTCTAGCTGAGAGTAAATTTATCCTAGTCCCTTGCAACTCCATGCATATAGAGCTATGAGTCGCTTTGTGAGGCCTCATTGTTGAGCAACCTTTCATGTAATGATTCATAGAAGTGTGGTTACTTTTGATCCATACATTTTGGCACCCACCGTGGGGTAGAGTAGATAGACTTTGTCCTTTAGTTTCTTGCATTTTTGTCATTTTTTGGATTAATTTTTGGATATTCTGTGTTCTTTGTTTTTCTATCTCAGAATATCATGAAACACTTCTTAGGTATATCACATAATAGACCTTATAATATTGGTGTGACACTTTGTGCAAAGGAAGAATCACCCCCCAGTACTAAGGTCTATCACCTGGCATCGTGCAAAGTATCACCCACATGTTCTGAAGTGTATCACCCAGACTGAGGTATATCACCCGGGTACAGGAAACTATGTTGCGTGATTCTAGTGAAGTTTGAAGTATATCGCCTGATCTGGTAGAGAGTTGCAATCTGAGTTCTGTTATCTGAATCTAATCACATTTAGTTTGTTGGTTTACTTTACTGCATTTAAATAGGTTTAATTTGCATTTCTTAATCTAAATTGATCAGGTTTTTGCATTGCTTTCATTTAGATTTTGGTTTTCCTAACCCTAGTTGTCTAACAAGTTGTGGTTGTAGGAGCTTTTCTTGAAGGAGATTTCCATAAATTGCATACTAAAGGGGTACTAATGGTTTTTGCAGGGCTGCCCAAAGCATAATCAAAAGCAAAAAAGAAAGAAAAAATTTCAAGTGTTTGTGATTTATTTCCTTTCAAGTGTGGCATCTACTAATTGTTTTAGGAATCTTAATACCTTGTGGAAGAGACTTTGAGGTGGTAGGAGAAGTATGCTCTTCACCTTTAGGTGAACCAAAAAATCTTGACCCATCTTAATGTTTTGGAAGTAAGGGGGTAATTGAATATTTAATTGGTGTGTTTGGGAGAATTTTTTGAGATAGGGGAGTATGCTCTACACCCTTGTGGTGAACCAAAAACCTTGAACCTCAAAAATCATCCATTCTTTGTTTTAGTTTAGGATCCTTTAGCGGGCTTGCTCTTGAGCAATCAAGAGGGATGACCCAAGTGGGGACAAGCCTTTTGCCGGCTATTTTAACTCACTATAATCTCAAGGCTATCGAGGACACAAAACCTTGGTAGACATAACACTTGTCTTCACTTGATGTGAGTAGCTCATGGGATTGCAACCATGGGGAAAGCATTGAGCAAGAATGCTTAAGGTACTCTTGAGGCCACGAGGTCTGAGTCCTCTATGAGAAGCAAGAGGGGTGTTATGAATGGAATCCCTTACTAAGAACCATAGGATTAGAGGCCACCTATTTTAGCCTCTTATCTTCTTAGTGCAAGGATTGATCCAAGTGGACTAACCTGGATCACCCCAAGATGCTCACCATATGTGCCCCTTTGGTTGTGTTGTTTGACACTTCCATGACAAAGCTAATATCTCTTGTGGACAACCACTTGGTGTGAGGCAAGGGGGCATCAAGTTGTGGGCTAAGTTGATGAGTAATGAGCCTTGTCTTGTAGGTAGATATTGCTTGAAGTGTTCTCAAATGTGCTAAACTAGTGTAAACATTCTCAACATACAAACAATCAGTAGCATTCATAGGGTGCAATTTTATTTTTGATATCACAAGTGTTTGTCTTGGCAAGGTTGCTTTTGCCCTTGTTTCATGTGTTTGAAGACATGTTTGATCCTCTACTGTTTGCAGACATGTCCAAATGCTATTAAATTTGTGATTGAAATAAGAAATTTTCAAACTAACATTCAGAAAATCTAAAATCAGGCTTTAAAAAACTTGAAATTTTGCACAAATTGGTCAAAAATTGCATCAACATCGCCTGCTTAAGAGAGAAATATCGTGCGATAGTTCACCTAGAACTGTATCACCTAACGGTTATTAGGTCTATCGCCTATTAGTTTTGAGGTCTATCACCTGGAATCACACGAAGTATCACTCGGTCTTAGGTATATCACCTGATTTGCCTGGAGTCTGTCGCCTGGATATCTTCAGTAGTATTCTTAGTTTCAGGCATTGAGTTGCTTGTAGTGCGACTTGACCTTTGAGTAGGTTATCTGACCACACTGTTAGAGACCTATTTTGACTGCAAATTTTTGATTTTAGCCTTTTAGGGATCATTTCAATTGATTTATAAGGTTACCTTGAAAATAATTTGTCAAGTTAGAGAGATATTCCCAGTGAACAGTTTGTCTTTAGAATTGTTGATTACACCCTTGGAGAATTCTGATCCTACTATTGTCCGAATCATTTTCATATATCTCAATTTCAATTTGAATTTTGGCTAAGTCCAACCTCCTGATTCAAAAGTGCAAGGGTATTCACCCTTTGATTTGAAGCACCTCTTTGACAGTGTTGGTGACGTCTTTTATTTTTCTATCTTTTCATCTTCTCTTTGGACAATAGAGAATCTCAATTATCCTAGGTTGGAATTGACACTTTGAGAGATTGACCCATCATCAAGAATCTCTTTCTTTCATGTCAGTTACAATGAGGTACCAAGTCAATCAAGGGAAGCGACCCCCTATTGCCTTTAGCCAGTTACCACCAATTAAGACTTGTCAACAACACAAGGGAAAAGAACCCCTTTTCGATCAATCTCCTAAAAGTGAATCTGAGGTTTGTTTTAATCCTAGTGAAGTGAGCACCTCTTTAGCACCACTTTCATCAAGTATGGACATGAGTTACACTTTCACTTGACAACAAAGAGAATCCATGAATCAAACTCTTGAGGATATTTTCCAATGGCATGGGAGTACTAGAGTGCATGGTGGTTCTTCTCATGCTAGTCCACCTGGGTCACCCCCCCAACAACACAAGGTATTTTGATGCTCATCAATGAGTTGAGAGACATTATAGGCAAACTCACTTAGATTTAGGGTCACAACACGAGGACTAGAACAACGAATCTAGTGACCATCACATCAACACAACCAACACAATAAGGTAGTCAAGACAATCTTCTCCACTTAAAGATACCTCTTGATATGCAAATACGAGATTGAAAAGCATTGAAAGGGAGAATCAAGCCTATCTAGATGAACAAGCTTCCAAAAAGGAGAAATTTAGACAACTAGAGGAAGAGGAACGTGCATTATTGGACATAAGAAAAAGGGTCACCCAAGAAGAAGAAGATAGGCTCTATGCACAACAACTCCAAAATCAATTTAATGGGAGGGGTACCAATAGTGAGACCAACTCACCCCCATCTACCCCTTCACCTAGTCCTAGAAGAAGGTCAAGGATGCCCTCAAGATCCCCAAGTCCTAGAGGAAGAAGGACTTCAAGATATAATCACCATAGGAGACGGTCACCTCATAGACTTTCAAAACAACCCTCCCAATGAGCACATCATGGTTCATGATATGAAGGAAGTTATGCCAACTTTGATAACATGGATTTTATGACTATGCAACAAGAACCAGCTTTTCAAGCATATGTGGAACAAAACAAGGACCAATTCCTAGAAAGTCTCATCAACAAAGGTGCTAAGGTCCCGTATAATTTTGATGTCCACCAAAAGATTAAGAAACATAATCCTTCAACCAATGAGGTGATCATGCAAATGCAAAAGGATATAGAAAGGATGAGGGCTCCTAAGAGTGCATTTAATTTGGACTCCATATGTCCCAACCCTATAGACAAAAGTGTGGTGATGATTGAATTTCCTAAGAAGGTTGAATTCCCAACTTATGACAAATATGATGGCATTGGTGATCCTCATGACCATGTTAGAAAATTTTATATAATGATCTTTTCTTTTCATCATGAAGACTCCTATTTAATGAGATTATTCCCAAGGAGTCTAAAAGGTCAAGCTATGGAGTGGTTCACCAACCTTACTCCTCCAGTGAAGACTTTTAAAGAACTTGTCCAAAGATTTGTCCAACATTTTTCTTACAATCTATCTAGGTCAGTCACAATGCTTGATTTGTGCAAACTCAAACAAAATCAAGGAGAACCTTTTATCACCTTCTTACAAAGATGGAGACGGTTATGTTCAAAGTATCCTAGGACAATTCCTGAGGAAGAAAGAATAGACATCATTGTGAGTAATTTAATACCAGAGCTAATGTATGAGGTTAGGAAGATCCCATTTAATTATTTTGATACCATGGTAGAAGTGGCATGTCACATAGAGGATGTCCTAAAAGAACAAATAATTTTGGCTAAAATAACTAATAACAACAATGGCCAAAACAACAACAATAATGGTAATAAGGACAAAAAGAACCCTTATTGGAACAAGAATAAGCAAGTGGTCAATGATGGAGTTGTTGAATCATCTCAACCTAAGAATGAAGGAGTTCTTAATCTCTCCAATGCAGTCCAAGTCATGAAGCTACAAACATCTTCAGCACAACAAGAGAATAAACCCAAGTATCAAGCGAGACCTAAAATAGAAAAGAGGCAATTTACCAAACTTGGGGACTCCTATGCAAACATTTTTAAGACATTAATTGCTCATAATTTGGTGCACCCCCAATATCCTACAAAGCATCACATACCAGATCCTAAGCCTCATTGGTGGGATGAGAAGGCCTTTTGTGTCTTTCACAATGGAATTGGACATAATATAGAAAATTGTTTTAAACTTAAACATCTTGTCCAAGATCTCATTGAAAGTGGACAATTACAAGTTGATGGTTTAACCACTAATGTAGATCATAAAGCTTTTAAAGAACCCTTGCCCAAATATGAGAAAGGAGAGAATTCTAGCAACAAGAACGACAAGGCTGCTATCAACTACACCTACACAAATGCTGAAAATGTTATTAATATGCTTGAAATTGTTGATGATGATTTCAATATGATGAGAGGGAAAGACCCTTATGGATATGATGTGGATTCAAATCCTATACTTGATGAAGGACCTGTTGTGGTCCTAAGAGGTCCTCACTCACAAAGGATGTCTCAACCCCTCAATGCTGTCATTAGAAGCCAATCTTAGGCTCCCATTGTTATTAGAGGTCCTAACTCTAGTAATTCTAAACAGCCAGTGTCAAAGGGTGTTCTTTCAAAATCTGCTGTTGGTCCTAAGTTGAATTATAATCTTGTTGACCAATTACAATGTACACCAGTGTAGATTTCAATCTTTGAGCTTTTGGAATTGTCCCCTAAGCATAAGCATGTCCTTGAGGATGCCTTGCGAGTGGCTAATGTCCCTAATGATATAGATGTAGATCAATTCCAGAATATGGTCAACCACTTGGCTAGCCCTCACTACCATACATTCTCAAAAGAAGATGACAAGTCATTAAGCCACCCACACAATTTGGCCCTTCATATAGAGGTTATGATCCACAAGACCCGTGTCAGGCGCGTGTTGATAGGTGGGGGTGTTGGGCTTAATATTTGTTCTTTGAGCTTATTAAAGGCCTTGGGTTATTCAAAAGAAGTCATTGATACAAGGAAGAAGATAACTATCAAGGCTTATGATGAAGCAGAATGTAGTTCTAAAGGATTGGCTGTTCTTCCTATCCGAATTGGTCCTGTAGAGAAAGATATTTTGTTTCAAATTGTTGATGCCGGTCCTTTGGCTTACAATATTTTTTTGGGTAGACCTTGGATACATGAGATGCAAGTAGTCCCATCTACTTATCATCAGTGTGTGAAATTCCCTTACAATGGAGTAGAAGTTTGCATACCTGGGGATAGCACACTGTCAGTCAACACAATTTCAGCAGGGTCTCACATTCCTTTGAATAGGGAGGCTAACACTTTTGATACTTCATTTGAACAATGCAAGAATAAATTAAAGACCATAGATCTTGGTATGGGGGATTAAAAATTGGATTCATTCACAAAATTGCCAATTTCCCCTAGGTCTTATGGCAAAGCTTCTCAAGAAATGAAGCCCTCATCTTCGGCCATGACATTGTTCGATAAGTTTATGGAATCCTCAATTTTGATTCAAGAAGAAAAAGAAGAGGTTGCCATTAGGGACTGGATTTACCAAGAAGAGAAATACCTACATAATGAGAATTTTGCACCTTCCCCTAGAGCTTATGGGAGAGGGTATACATTGGTCAAGAATATGGGTTATCCAGGACATGGTCCCCTTAGTCATAGGTTGGATGCTAAGGGTGAACCTCTTAACCATGCCCTTTTTGGATGAAGGAATAAGTCAATAGTTGGCTTAGGTTTTGAAAATAAGAAACAAAAAAGTGTCCCTATCTCAACTGCGACAGACAGTGACAATGACTTAGACTACACACCTAATCTTTCCAATCAACAAGACATGTCTGATGATTGGGTGCCTTCAACAAATCTCCTTTGGGGAGATTCAAAATATTTGACAACTGAAAGTATGAATACTAGATTGACAATGGAAAGTGTTGCTATCCTAGCTGTGACAGAAAGTAAGAATGCTAGTGTTAGAAAAGGGGAAACTCTTCCCAATCTTGAGGCTTCCACATCACAAGGATCGAATAATGATTCAGAAATAGACTCACATGAGTTTGAATGGGACTAACTTTTAGATGCAACAGTTGATTTGGACATGGATGTTGTCCATACTTATAGTATTCAACCCGATGTGACCAACAAGCTTAGTGTAGGACTAGAGGATTGTACTCCTCGAATTGCCTTAATGGACGATGCTTCATTTGGTAGGACAAATCTTGACTCAGGCATCTTAGGAGGGGACTTGATGAATCCTGATTGTATGGTCACCAGAGATAACACCTTCCACATAAACAACGTAGAACCAGTCATTGACTTACCCCTTGTTCACTATGACCTAACTGACTGGTCTTAGTGACATCAAGAGCCTAAACTCTTCACTTTTCAGAATGACTATGAAATTGCCTGCTATCTGGATGCTCTTGAACCTATAGTCTCTTCCACCAATGAACCAAAAACAAGTATGATGGAGCTTGATATTAAGTACCTCAGTCTAAAAATAAAAGAAAAAGAAAAAAAGAAAAAAAGGTCTGATGGTGAAAACCACTTTGTGGCGGTGTCAGAACCAAAAATAGTAAAAAGAAAAGACGTATCCAAGGGTGAAAACCTCTTTGAGGCACCTAAGGATGGGGTACTTAATAACTTGCCAAGTTACTTCCAAGATAGGTCATCAGTTCTCATTGAGCCTAAGCAACCAGTGAATGTGAATATAGAGGAGGCTCCCCAAATAGTGCACCTAGCTCAGTCTCTATCAGTTGAAGAAAAAGAAGCATATACAAAGTTTTTGCAAAAGAAGAAAATCAACTTTGCTTGGACATATTTAGATATGCTAGGACTTGACACTAATCTTATTATGCATCATCTATCTATAGCTCTAGGGATAAAACTGGTTAAACAAAAGTTGAGGAAAATGCATCCTCACATAGCTCTCCTTGTTAAGGCTGAATTAGAAAAAATCCTCAGTGTAGGATTTATTAGAGCTATCGATTATGCCGAGTGGATCTCAAACATTGTTCCAGTTTCAAAGCATGATGGATCCATTCATGTATGCACAGACTTTAGAGACCTTAAAAAAGCATGCCCAAAGGATGACTTTCCACTCCCTAACATAGACATGATAGTGGATATGACCGCGGGCTATGAGATATACTCTTTAATGGATGGCTTTTTCGGATATAACCAAATAAAAATAGCTCTCGAAGATCAAGAGAAAACGACTTTCCCATGTGCATGGGGAACCTATTGTTGGAACGTCATGCCATTTGACCTAAAGAATGTAGGAGCAACATACCAATGAGCTATGACCATAATTTTTCATGATATGATGCATAAGAACATGGAAGATTATGTGGATGATACCTTGGCTAAATCTAGAAAATGGGACACACACCTCGACGATTTGGAAGTAATTCTAGATCGCATGGCACAGTTTCAGCTTAGATTGAATCCAAAAAAGTGTGCATTTGGAGTTGCCTTAGGTAAACTCCTAGGATTCATAATTTCAGCAAAAGGAATAGAGGTTGATCCTGAAAAGGTCCAAGCTATATTAGATATGCCACCTCCAAGAAATATCAGTCAAATGAGAAGTCTTCAGGGATGTCTTTAGTCGATCAGGAGGTTTATTTCTCAGCTTGCAGATAGAGCACAACCTTTTAATAAGACATTGCATAAGGGTGCTTCTTGCGTGTGGAATGAGGAATGCCAAAAGAGCCTAGATAAAATTAAACAATACTTGGCTAATCCTCCAATTTTGATGCCGCCTATTCCTGGGAAACCATTGATTTTATACATCTCAGCAACAGAGTCTTCCTTGGGGGCATTGTTGGCTCAATTAGATGATACTGGGAAAGAAAGGGCCATTTACTACATTAGTCATACTCTAGTATCTTATGAGATCAATTATAATAGCATTGAAAAGTCCTGTCTGACAGTAGTGTTTTCTTCCCAAAAGTTGTGACACTACATGCTTGCTCATACTATACATTTGGTTGCAAAAATTGATCCTCTTAAGTACTTGCTTAGTAAGGCTACCTTCACGTGTAGGCTTGCCAAGTGGATGATGGTTTTATTTGAATTTGATATAGAGTACATTGAAAGAAAGGCCATAAAAGGGAAAGCTATTGCTGACCAATTAGCTGACTTCCCAGTTAAGGATAGTATGCCTATTCAGGTAGAATTTCCAGATGAACACATACTATATATGACTACTCACACTTGGAAGATGTTCTTTGATGGTTCCCACATGTAAAATGGATCAGGTGCTGGAGTATTATTTGTCTCTCCACATGAGTACAACATTCTAAAGTCTTACGAACTTTTATTCCCATGTACAAATAATATTGCCGAATATGAAGCTTTGACCAATGGATTGAAAATGGCTATAGAATGGAACATAACATAATTACATGTCTTTGGGATTCACAGTTAATTATCAACCAAGTCAATGAGGAGTATCAAACCAAGGATGATAAATTGGTACCTTACAAAAAGATGGTTGAATCATTGAGACATTACTTTACATTTGTGACATTTCAACAGATCCCTAGGATAGAGAACAAAGTTGCAGATGCTATGGCCACATTAGCTTCACTCCTTCAGTTGGAACAACATGAATCAAGATTTGAATTCCTGGTGGAAGAGCTACACCACCCCATATTTGACTCATTTGAAAGCAATGTCATTTGTACCCTTGTCACTCATGAGTCTTCCCGATATGGTGCTATCTATTCATATCTCTGTGATGGCATCATCCCTGACACATTCAACCATTCTGAATGCCAAAACCTCATCCATAATGCCTCTCACCACACCCTTATCTCTGGTGATTTATATAGGAGGGGTTTAGATGGGACACTTCTTAGGTGCTTGGAAAAGGAATAATCCAACCAAGTGTTAGCAGACATCCATGAGGGCATTTGTGGTGGACACTCTAATGGTCTTGCCATGGCCCGAAGCTTGCTTAGGGCGGGGTATTACAGGCCCACAATGCAAATTGATGCAGTAGCTTTCTCTCAATCTTGTGAGAAATGTCAAAAACATGGAAAACCTGATTCACGCTCTAGGAAGGGAGCTAATTCCTTCTATTTCTCATTGGCCATTTTAGCGCTGGGCCTTTGATCTTGTTGGAAAAATTCACCCCAATTCATCAAGTGGGCATAAGTTTATCATCACAACTACTGATTATTTCATGAAATGGGTAGAGGTAGTCCCTCTTTCTATTGCCTCAGGCAAGACTGTCTCACTATTTATCCTAAATCATATCATTTGCTGGTTTGGAGTGCCTTCTGAGATTATTACTGATAATGGGGGTCAATTCAAGAACAAGGACCTAAAGCATTTATGCAAGAAGTTTAAAATCAAACAACATTGGTCCTCCATCTATTTTCTTCAGGGAAACAAATAGGTAGAAGCCTCTAATAAAACCATTCTTAAAATCCTTCATAGAACAGTACACAAGAATGGTAGGGATTAGCACTTACAAATCAATCTAGCACTATGGGCTTATAGAACTAGCATTCGTACACCTACAGGAGCTAGTCCTTTTGCTCTTACCTATGGCATTGAAGCAGTGTTGCCTT
The DNA here is from genome assembly GCA_027943335.1 of Chamaecyparis obtusa. Lineage (NCBI taxonomy): Eukaryota > Viridiplantae > Streptophyta > Pinopsida > Cupressales > Cupressaceae > Chamaecyparis > Chamaecyparis obtusa. Next base: position 8,172,505 of record BSBK01002152.1, on the reverse strand, counting down.
TAGAAGTATAGATACCTTCACTTAGAGTCTCACTCAAAGGTTTAATTACAAATGAGGATTACTGTGCCATGAGGTTACAAGAACTAGAACTTCTAGATGAGAAGCGTAAGGATTCCTTTGATCACATGAGAGTATACCAGAAGCGTATGTCCAAAGAATTCAACAAGAAGGTTTGCCCTAGGGAATTTCAGATAGGTGATCTTGTTTTGAGAGAGAACCCTAAGAATCAACAGAATAGAGAACAAAAGGGCAAGTTTGAACCCAATTGGCTTGGACCATACATTATCACAACGACTTTTGGTATAGGTGCATATTTACTGTCAAATGAAGATGGAGACCAGCTCCCTGAGCCCATCAACATTGTGCACCTCAAGAAGTTCTATCCTTGATGCCTATTCTATCTGGGGGCATCCATTGTACATATTTTATTGATCCTGAAAAAAATACCAAAAAATTGATATATGATGCTGAAAAAATCCTAAAAAGCATATATAGTCCTAAAAAAATACAAAAAAAATCAAAAAATTGAAAAAAAAAAATTAAAAAAAAATAAAATAGAAAAAGTGCCTTGGTGAAAACTTGGAAACAAGCACCTTGGTAGCAAAAATACAAAAAAATGAAAAAAAAGAGAAAAATTGCAATAAATCCAAGTGGTGAAAACCTGGAAATAGGCACTACTTGAGGCCTTTGCACTCCTATTTGTTAGCATGTGTCCTCGACACTAAGCCTTTTTCCATCATGCCTTGACCTTATTTGACTTGGTCTGGAATTGGTCTTTGTCTTTGTCTAGGGGGCATACCTATTAGCATAGGTCCTTTAGGTGCATTTGTCTCTTGGGGCATTTCACAATAGGTGTTTTTCAACACCACCCCAAAACAGTGTTTTTCAACATTACCCTTGCGTCGAGTGTTTCTTAACACTTATCAGATGTCTTACTCATTAGTCTAAGTTTGATGTGATATTTCTCATTTGCAGATGTGATGATCAGAGTCTGACTCTATAACCAACACACACGCACTTAAACAATCAACTTGTTGAGATATATTGACTTTATTTTTCTTTGTGTGCTGTCTATGAGGATTTCTTTGATGAGTGGTCTCTCCTTGAGAGGTTTTCAATGATGCATAGCTAGAAGAGTGAGGGTATGAGAACATGTTTTCTTTCTTTATCTACTTATGGGTATAGTTTGTTGATCCTAACTATCATGAGCATTTATGCTGGTCCTACTTGATACTATTGATTGACAAGGTATTATCCTTGACTATTTTATGTGAGTGCATGCTTCTAGTTATCCTGACTTTCTGTGTGTCTTGATACAAGCATAATCTCACCATATCAAATGTAGGTGATCTCACTGCATTAGTCATCTCGACCTCCATGTCTTTGATGCCTAGGTGGGATTTCCACATTTCTATCTGATAGAGATCATACTCAGATTCACATAGTCATACTAGTGTGCATTGTATGATCTTACGGTGCTACCTAACGCTTGATGATGATAATTATATGTTTATAAGCATTGTGACCTTGCAAGTCAACCACTTTTCATAGTAGCTTGCATTTTAGGTTCATGATTAGTTTAGTTTTGCACTTTACATATGGAGAGAGCTCTCCTTTTCATCCCACATGGACCATTCAGTCGATTGCGCTCATCCTTCTTTCTTCTTGATCACATCTTCCACTCCTTGTCTTTTCATCTCAAACCTATTCTTGTCATCAAAAAGGGGTTAATCATATCATCATTCTATCTATCTCAAAATGTCATTTTCAGAAACATGAGCCTATACCATATATATGAGAATCAAACATACATCTATGAGAGATAACATACATAAGCACATACATAAACATTCTGAGCGAAGTAAGACATGACAATACATATGAAAACTTATACACATCCAAGTGAGACAATCAAATATGATACATCAAACATCCAGTATATCTCATATATAAAAGCAAAGTCATGGTACAATGTCATCACTGATATAAAACCATACAAATGAGATCCCAACTAGATCAAAAGTCTCAATAGCCTTGTCTGACATAAATCTAAACCTAAGCCCTGACCCTAGGTCTGACTCTCCCCATCATGTGGTGGTGGTGGAGGTGGTGCTGCTGCCCTGTCTGGCACCATGTCTGATGCCCCTACCCTCTGAGAGTAGGATGGTGCTCTCTGACCCTCTGGCACCGCCTAGAGATAGAGTCCATGATAATATGCAGCTTTGGCTGACTCTCATCGGATCTCTAATGTAGCTTTCTTTATGGCCATCTTGTGGCATGATATCTCTACCCTAAGATCTCTCATCTACTGATCTCTCTCTGATCTTAGATCTACCAGCTGCTGCTCCCATACTGCTATAGTGACTCTTAGTTGCTAAATCTCTACCTCAAGAGTCTACATGCAAGCTCTCAAATCATCCCCTGCAGCTGGATCCACCTATCCCTATACCTGCTCCTAAGAAGGTCTTTGTACCTCCTCACTCCCCAAGCCCTGACCTCATGGCCATTTCTAGCCACCAGCTCTAGATCCCTCCCCCACCTCTTTGACCTAGCCACCTCCTTTGCCCCCATCATCTCCTCCGTCTCCTCCTCTTGGGGCAACCTATGTTGCATCTAGTATAGTAAATCGAGGGAATGGTACCCTTCATCACTCTACCCTATATGTTGCATCAGCTCCTACATCAGCCATGTCTGGGAGATACTCCTAGGGCTCCCTCCTGATCCCAGCTATCTCCTCGATCACCTGCTACTAGTCTAACATGGGTAGCCACCCATGTCCCTCCTCATCTCTAGCCCTCACATATGTAGTAGTCTTTGTAGAGACTCACTACTTCCTCTCAAACTATCGCCATACCTGAGTGACGTAGAACCTCTCAACAATCTTTGAGTGTCGGCCTACCAGTGGCTAGGTACATAGCATGTAGCTCAGCTCATCCTCTACATCACCCCATGCCTCAACATCTCTGTATGGCCTCCATGTGAATGAGGTCATCTCATTGAAGATCCACCTATAATGTGTCACATCCCCTATACATGCATGTGATATAAAACCTACATATCTATATATATATGGGTATCTCCTCTCTCTCGGTTGAACTCTGGGGCACATCATAGCGATGTGCTCCCATGCCCACACCTATGCTAGGATGGCCTCACACACCCATGTCTGACCATCCTTGTAGACAACCTCATGCAGCTCATGATACATCTCTACCAGTATGGCAGGATGCCATGCCATACGCCGTGGTCTCCCTACCAAGTCCACCAGTAACCTGCCCCAGCCGAGAGGAAATCCCTTCTGACTGTGGTCAGTCATCAGAATCTATGAAATGAATGATGCCATAATGCATGGCACTGGGAAGTCTCTACCAAAATCATCTATCAACCTCTCCCAGCTGACATGCCTATCCAAAATAGTGACATCCTGGAACATCTCCTGTATCAATCGTCACCCCTCGATGGCATCCTGATCATAATACATCTGTGCCAACACACAAATCATGTTAGTTTTCATCATATGAAAACTTTACACTTACACAATTATATCTCAAAACATGATTTTACTTACAGGCTCGCCATGGCACGGTACTCGTAGGATCCTGTAGACATCCTCTAATGTGATGGATGCCTCTCCTGTCGGCAAGTAAAATGTGTTGTGCTCACTATGCCATCACTCTGCCAAAGCCATCAGTAGCCCGTGATCAGATCTGATGTAGGGGAACCTCAGTAGGTACTAGAATCCCATCACTCTGATGTCATCCTCACCTGGATCATCTAGGTTCTAAACACATCTCAATCCCACCACCTTCGGCACTCTGATGATCAACACCAAAAAGACCTCCTGCAAACCATTCAACAAGCCATATGTCAGTACATACCATGATGAAATCAGTACAAGACACTAAAAGCATAGCTATTGTCTAGACCCATGTCTTACTTTTCTAAAAATGATCTAAATTTTAAGTTTTACAGAGAAGTATCATGCGATACTTCTCTCTATATCAGTGCGATACACCTTTGGCCGTGCGATACTTCGCTTGATATCATGTGATATTTCACTAGCTATCATGCGATACTAGTGTCTATATGCGTGTGATACTTTGGGGACCCGCGAAGTATCACACAATGTTTCTTCCCAAAGGACACGATACTTCTAAAGTATCACGCGATAGTTCGCCTAAAACTAGAAATTTAAAAATTTAAAAATTCCAAAACGTGCTAAATTTGCATTAAATGGTATGGACTCAAACAACGGTTAGTTTTCAGATACATATCTGGGCACCATAATGTGGAGGCCTGTTGTGCAACCAGGAGTGCTCAAATTGGTGTCTTTGGACAGGAACTCCTGCTGGTTGAGCCATCGCTATCTCTCAGAGCTCTAAGATTCTCAAATAGTTAAAAGTCAAATGATTTTGAAAATGACATTTTTACCCCTTATATAGCATTTTGACTTTTTGACCAATTTTTAAAACACCTCAGAATTGCGTGAAAATTGCACCCCTAGCTAATTTCGATGTCCTGGATCCATTTTTGGACTCAAAATTGAAATCTAAGGTCATCTTGATTGTCAAAATCATGTTTCAAAATTTTCCCCTTCTTCTAAGTAGTTGACTGACTTTTTGAGGCATAATCCAATTTTCGATGGACTTTCTTCCTTCCATGTCTCTCTAATTTTCTAGTCTTTCATTCGTGCTATTTCTAGTCTTCTATTTCTATTCTTCTGCTTCATCACTGGGGCATGTTTCATTGCCTATTGGTTACCCTATTGACCTTTACATTTGATTATGATTTCATTCTGATTTGATTAAATCTTTATCAATTTTCTACTTCTCCTCTACCTGATTTTGATTTCGATTCTGAGGGGGCAGTACCTATGGGATTCTCATCCCTGGATTTCTTGATTTTCCTGATTCAGACATCTTTTGGGAGATTTTGCTCAAATTTGAGATTCTTATCTCTTACTTTGAATGTGATCTTGAATCAACCTCTTGTTCAAAGGCCTTTGTTTATGTTTGTTTGGGTGTGATCCCGAATCGACCTCACATCTAGGTTGTTTTGTGATCCCAAATCAATCTCACATTTCAACTTCATTCTTTGACTACATGTGTTCCCAAATCGATCACACATTAGTCAAAGAGGGGCAAATGTATGCACCCAAAAATGGTCGCCTAGACTTTGGGCCCCATTTATTTGATTTATCAACCTTGAATCATTTTGATCAATAATCAATATTTTCAACAATTATCAATTTCTTAACCAAGTCTTAATTTCGATCATATATTGGATTTTATCCTATGGGCTAACCATTTATCCTAAGTTTTTATTTACTTAAAAGGAATATTTCCTCTCCTTTTTAAATAAAAAGCCCCACCTTTTCCCTCTTATCCTAAGTTGCACAAATAAAGTATTATTCTTATTTTATAAAAAGAGAAAAAACACTTTTTGTCTCATATGGACATAAAGTCAACTCCTATTTTCCTATTGGAGGATACTTGTGCACATGCATTGCTCCTCTTTCAAGCTCCACCGTTGATTGAGACTTTTGCCTCTTAATCTCCATGGTCCATTCCTTTTCATTTCTTATAAAAGGAGAGCTCTCTCCTTCATTTGCATATCCATCTCTTTCATACTATTATTATGCTGCAAGTTTTCTAGGTGCATTTGGAGCTTTTGGAGATCATTGCTACATCAAGCTTTTTCTTGGATTTCCTCATTGCTTCATAGTTTAGACTTCATTTCTTGCATTATCATAGCATCCATAGCTTCATTTCATAGCTTAGTTTCTTTTATGCAATAGATAACTTCACATAGCTTAATTAAGAAGTTTGTAATCCTTTGTATTTCCTTTCAATAGCTTAATTTGTACTTTCATTTCCATATAATAGTTTGCATTCTCATTTAGATTTTGCATTGCATTGCATACTTTGATTTCATTGAAGATATTGGCACTCTTTCCCTTGTCTTCATTGTGAATCTCTCATTGTATGGTTGACTAGCAAGGTCACAAGTTTGTAGCTCTAGCTGAGAGCAAATTTATCCTAGTCCCTTGCAACTCCATGCATAGAGAGCTATGAGTCGCTTTGTGAGGCCTCATTGTTGAGCAACCTTTCATGTAATGATTCATAGAAGTGTGGTCACTTTTGATCCATACAATGATAACATGATTAATGCTTTAAATGGTGATGAAAACACCATCAATTTTATTGTGATGAAGGAAAAACCTAAGGAAGCAACATCTAATGTTGTGACAAGGGGGCAAGCTTCAAAAATCACTCTACCTAGAAATGCTCCTAAGATTGTTCTACCAAACCAAGCTTCAAATTAATCATCAAAGCAATATAATTTGGTTGATCAATTACAACAAACTCCCACTCAAATCTCTATTCTTGAGTTGCTTAAATTATCACCAATTCATAAGGATATCTTAGAGAAATATCTCTTGGAGACCAATGTGCCTCTAAACTTGGAGGTGGATAAATTTCAAAACATGGTGGGGCACCTCATTGCACCTCATTGCCTATCTTTTTCTGAGCAAGATGACATGTCACTTAATCATCATCAAAAATTCCCTTTGCATATAGAAGTCTTGATCCATAAGCATAGGGTAAAAAGAGTCCTCATAGATGGAGGAGCCGACTTAAACATTTGTACCCTTCACCTAGTGAAAGCCCTAGGATTTTCTGAGGAGGCTATTGACCCTAAGAAAAAGATAACTATTAAAGCCTACAATGACAAAGAAAGAACTTCCAAAGGTGTCATAGTACTTCCTATTAGGGTTAGCCCACTACAAAAAGATGATATTTTTCAAGTCTTAGACCTAAATTTGACCTACAATATCCTACTAGGAAGACCTTGGATTCATGAAATGAAAGTCATGTCATCGACCTATCACCAATGTTTAAAATTTCCTTATCTAGGGAAAGAGATCATGGTAAGCAGGGACTCAAACCATTTTAAGTATTGTAATAACATGAAGCCCATCAATGATTCTCTAGTCCTGTATAATATGAAAGGGTCTATACCCTTAAGGATTGAACAAGGTCAAAGTTCTAAAGATCTTCCATCTTTAAAGGGAAAATAAAAGGAGGAAGAAGAAATTATTGTTGTTGAAAATATTTCAAGTCCCACTAACCCATCTACATTGACAAAAGGGAAAGAAAAGGTTAGCAAGGAAAGTACTTTTGAGAAGAAGAAACAAGACCAAGCCAAATTTGCACAAATCTATACCAAGGAGGCTCACTACCAAAAAATGGACCATATGATGAAATTTTTTGAAGAACAATGTAAAATCAAGCAAAAGGGTGTAGGTGAATACTCCTTATCAATGATGGACTTACCCTTATCTCCAAAGTCATATGGAAGACCCTGAAATCTACCCCATAAATATAATGAAAACTTTGTGAGAGCAAGCACATCATCTTCCATGGATGAAGAAGAAAATGCAATCCTAAACTGGTTATACAAGGATGAATAATCAAGTACTCTAGAAAAATGTATCCAAAATATAAGCATTCCCACACATCAATATGGGAAGGGATTTTAGATAATGAAAAATATGGGATACAAAGGCCAAGGACCTTTGGGAGTGAGAAATGAAGGACTCATCAAACCCATTGAAATGACATGGCGAGATAGCAAGATGAAGACCAGATTAGGATACCTAGAACAAGAGTATACCCAAAATCACTATCCCAAAGTCTATGATCAAATATTACAATTAGAATCCCATAGTGATGAAGACTCAAATGATTGGGAATGGGATACATTATCGGATGAATCATGCCATGATAAGGGTATTGATGTTATTCATACCTACACTTCTAGCAAAGGGAAAGCATCCATTTCAGCACCAAATCAAAATCAAGCATCAAATTAAAACCAAGTGGTCATAGATAATGTACCAAGTGTAGAAATTGAGATAAATCAATGGGTAGGAGAAGCCTACATACCATCATGGAGACCTACTATAGAGGAATCAAATCCTAGGTTTAGTCTACAAGATTTCTATCCAATGGAAACCTTAGAGGATTCTAGTGAGGGTGATTTTGATCCTAGTTCTCTAGAGCATCTTGAAGAAGCACATGTCATAGAATTAAATGATACAATGTATGAACCTTCAAACAAAGTCTTATCCTTAAATCCTATTGGATTAAACCAAAACATTGATCCTTTAACCCTCATATACCCGAAATTGATTGAATAGGATTCCATCAAACCTACCATACTCCCAAACTTTTTGAATGACAACATGGTGTCTCAATACCTAAATGTGGTTGAGCCTTCTTCTACCATGGAATATGAGGAATATATGATAAGATAAGGAATCCAAACTCCTAATTTGAGAAAAAATAAAAAAAATAAAAAAGGAAAAGAATCTAATGTTGAAAACCACATTGTGGCAACATTAGATAAAAAAGAGAAAGAAATAAAGAATGATTCCAAAGGTGAAAACCCAATTGAGGCATCTAAGGAAGGGAGTAGAAATATCTCCCATCTTGATCAAACCAACAAAAAAAGTGAACATTGGATCAAAATCCAAACCAAGGATCATACACTTAGCACCATATTTATCTAGCAAGAAAAGAGAAGAATTCATCAAAATTTTCAAGGAAAATCAAATCAATTTTGCATGGTCTTATGATGATATGCCAGGATTAGATCCAAATTTAATCATGCATCACTTAAATATAAAAGGAGCAAGACCTGTCAAGAAAAAATTGAGAAAGTGCACCCACATATAGATTTTCTTGTGAAGGTAGAGTTAGAAAAGTTGGCAAAGGATGGGTTTATAAGAGCCATCGATTATGCCCATTGGATTTAAAACATAGTGCCAGTTTCAAAAGTAGATAAGTCCATCAAAATTTGCACAGATTTTAGGGATTTAAATCTTTCATGCCCTAAAGATGATTTTCCATTTCCAAGTATAGATGCCATAGTGGATCTAACAGTAGGACATTCCATGTTCTCTCTTATGGATGGTTTTAGTGGATACAATCAGATAAAGATAGAACCCAAGGATCAAGATAAAATAGCATTTGCATGCACATGGGAGACATTTTATTGGAGTGTTATGCTCTTTGGTCTAAAAAATGCCAGGGCAACAATAGGTCATTAAAAAACTTATCAACCTTAGGATCCTCCAAATTACCTAAGGTACATGTTTAACCTCCAAATTCCATTAAGGCTTACATCGTTGATCCTTTTACAAAGTGATCAATCAAAACATCAAAGAAAATAAAAACATGATTAAAGGACCATTTTATGGTCTTATTACAATCAAATGACCCATCATGGTCATGTTGCCTTTACTTCCCCCTAGGATCTATTCAGTGATCCTAGTTCCTTCTAGGTTTTTTGTCCTTTGCCCTGGTGCTCTCGCACCGAAAACTGAGGAATAGGTAGAAGCTACCGAGCAAAGAAATGAACCTGAATAGAATGAAGAACTAAGAAGAGATCAAGTGTTGGAAATATTTTTCAAAATACATAATCCTAAGAACCAAATCATTAGAGACAAGCAAGATGGCATGCTGACAAGAAGTAAGGTAAGACAAAACACATGTTTAGTTTGTGAGTTTGAACCGAAGAATGTTAAGGTTGCACTTGAGAATGATGAATGGATAAATGCTTTGAATGAAGAGATAGAAAAAATTGAGAAAAACAAGACATGGAATTTAGTACCTAGATTGAAAGATAAAAATGTTATCGGTACTAAATAGATTTTCAGAAATAAGCTGAATGAGAATGGAGAGGTTACAAGAAACAAAGCTAGACTTGTTTGCAAGGGATATGCACAAGAAGAAGGTATTGATTATGGTGAAAATTTTTCACCTATTTCTATACTAGAAGGAGTCTGCATGTTACTTGCATATGCTACACATAAGAAATTTAAAGTCTATCAAATAGATGTTAAGTTTGCATTTTTGAATAGAATACTAGAAGAGGAGGTCTACATAGAACAACCAGAAGGGTTTGTTGATCCTAATTAGAAAGACATGGTATGTAGACTACACAAAGCTTTATATGGTTTAAAGAAAGAACCTAGAGCTTGGTATGAAAGATTGCATACTTATCTTTTAAGTATTGGTTTTGTAAGAACTAGTGAAATCAACAATTTGTATATGAAAGGAGGATCTAATGATGCTATTTTGATTGCTGAAATATTTGTGGATGATATAATCTTTGGAGGACAATATCATATTTGCAAGTCATTTTTCAATGAGATGAGAAAAGAATTAGAAATGTCTATGTTTGGAGAGATTAAGTTCTTTCTAGGCTTGGAGGTTATTCAACAAAATGATAGAATTTTCTGTTACAAGTAGTGGTTGTCATTGCACCAAAAGATTGACTTGTTAATGCCCGATACAACCACTAGACTTATAGAAGACACAAGAGGTGATTAAGCCATATCATGAATCCTGAGGGGAGTGCTAACCATTTTGTCAACAATCTCCCCCTCAACGTTACTCGAGGGGATTCAAACCTATGACCAAGCTCTGATACCACTTGTTACAAGTAGTGGTTGTTGTTGCACCAAAAGATCAACTTGTTAATGCTTGATACAACCACTAGACTTACAAAAGACACATGAGGTAGTTAAGCCATGTCACGAATCCTGAGCGGAGTGCTGACCATTTTGTCACTATTTTTATCACACAATCAAAGTACATAAAGGAACTATTGATAACATTTGGCATGGAAGATGCTAAACCAGTTGGAACACTGATGGTCACAGGCTGCAAATTAACAAAATATGATGAATCTACAGAGGTAAACTAGACACTATACCAATCTATGATTGGTAAACTGATGTATGTAGTACATAGTAGGCCAGATATTGCACATGCAGTGGGAATTGTCACTAGGTTTTCTACCAATCCAAAGGATTCACATATGGTTGCAGTAAAAAAAATCTTGAGATACCTAAAGAAAATAGAGGACTATGGCTTATGGTATCCTAAGGAAGGCAAATTTGAACTAAGAGTCTACACTAACACAGATTGGGCTGGAAATATAGATGATAGAAAAAGCACAACCGAAGGAGCATTTTTCTTTGGTGAAAGACTTGTTACCTGGACAAGTAAGAAACATCCTTGTATTTCCTAGTCTACTACCAAAGTAAAGTATGTTGATGCTGCTACAAATTGTTCAAACATTTCTTATATCAAACAAGTGTTGGAAGGGATGAATGAGGTAATCACTGAGCCGTTGATTATATATTGTGACAACACTAGTGCAATAAATATTTCTAAGAATCCTGTAATGCGTTCAAAGACAGAGCATATTTCTATTAAGTATCACTAATTAAGAGAACAAGTACAGGAGAAGCAAGTCAAACTGGAATATGTTACATCAAAGGAGCAACTTGCTGATATTTTTACCAAGCCTCTACTGAAGGAAACTTTTGAATACTTGAGGACTAGACTTGGGGTCCATCCCCTATCTACCAGTCACTAATGTGATCTGGAGGTTGCATCAGCCTATTCTTATCAAAAGATCATTCATGTTGATGCAACATAGCTCACACTTTGGATTATGTCTAAGGTTGTGAAAGATTTGAGGAACTAGAACAAAGATTTGCATATTAGTATACCGAGATACATTGTCTGCACCGAACAACAGAGAGTTACTTAGCTATTACAGAGTTGTATGTTTCATGTTATTCTTTGGCATTATTGTCAAAGGGAGAGATAAATAGTTGAGAGATAAACAAAGAGATCAATGAAATATATATCTAAGGGAGAGATAATCTGAGAAAGTAAGGGAGAGATTTTAATATTTGTTGCTAAAGAACATAAGGAATCTAAGGGCTGAAAAGATCAAATCCGCAAAGGAAAGTCTACACTTTTAATGCTGTTATGTAATGTAGTGATTAAACACATTAAATATCAATCTAAGGAGAGCTTATCAAGATACAACATTTACTTACAAAGTTGTAGATACATGTTTGGTATGTGTATGGCATATTTTATATTGCTTGTGTTTCCATCAATGCCAAAGGGAGAGATTGATGAACTACAACTGATTGAATACCTGAATGACTTGAAGATCAGTGATTAGAGATCACCGAGTACTAAAATGGTATGTAAGATAATTAAATCAATCATTATATTGTCATTGATGTCAACTAGTTTTGACAGTACTTATCATGTTAGTTACAAACATCTAAACATCTGTAAAGAGGAGAGAAAAGATGAAGAAATGAGATATCTACATGGAGAAAGATAGATATGACAGATGAGGATAAGGAATACTTTGGGTAACTTATTGATGAATCTATGATCTTATATTGTTGACTTGATTATGTTGTGTTAATCTATTATGAAGGAGGAAGCAAAATGTACAAGGTAATGTGGTCGGTAAATGAAGCACTGCAGTATACACCGAGCCAGTGTAGTGTATACCGAGTGACAATATTAACTGAGCTTGTTTTCACCGACATATTTGTTTGTTAACCAAGTATAGATGAAAGTATTAAATGCTTAAGTTTGGCTAACAGAAATTGATGAGTTGGAAAGTGTTATGATTTTGAGATTGAGGATAAAGTTTGTTATGAGATCCATGGCTGACAAAATTTGGAGAAGATCTAAAGGATGGAATTGAAACTTGTTATTGACACATCTGGTGAGGAAGGTTTAAGAGGCAAAATCAATGAAGGAGAATAAGTGGAAAAATTTGATGGATGATATGAAAATGGTTTATCTGTCTATATAAGAGATATGAGTTTCTTTATTGAAACATGCTAGAAGAAAGAAGACTAGAGAGATTTCATGTGAATATAGTTTCATGCATGCTTGATAAGACTGGTTGAAGAAGAACCAAATTGCAGAACAGTACTGAGCGTCAGAGAGCTATTACTAAGTAAAAGTAAGTTGAGGAAGTGAATTGATATATTGATTAGAGGATTTTTATGGGCTTAGTAGATCTGAACATCTGTAAATTGAGTTGTATTGTAATAAGATCAAGTACTATTTTAGTTTAACCATTGATATAAAAAAATCTCTTAATCGAGTGGAATTAACCATCTTATGTTATGCCCCTATGTCATTCAATGAATGTACATTGTTATCCTATCAACCCCATAGTGAATGCTGGTTGAACGATAATTGTTAGTCTTAAATCCTCTAACAAGGTCACACCTAACAGTGTGTTTGTAACTTTTAACAGGGTTGGCTCTTCATCGAGCTCACTTTTGAAGAGTGAAAATTATTTTGGATTATCGGTCCTAGGTGGTTTTTCCCTTAATAGGGTTTCCACGTTAAATAATTATGTTATGTGTTTATGTGATGATTTATTTATTATCATACTTTACATACTGCATATTTGATTTGGTCGATAATCACTATGAGTTAATTAATTGGTAATCAGTAAAGGCACAAACAATTTAGTAGTTTATGTTACCGAGCTGTAGGATTTGTTGAAATTGTTTAAAGTGTTACATTTGTGTATTTGGGACTGTAGGATAACTGATCTAACTGATTCACCCCCCTCTTAGTTATTCTAACAAGGAGTGTAGCTCTTGTTCTAATGTATTGATTAACTTGGAGAGAGTTACCTTGTTTAATGCTACTGATTGAAGAACTTATTCAATCACCTTGGTCTCCATATATTTCTTGTTAATCTTCATTACATATTCAATTGTGTTAGTTCTAGGTTGATTGATTTGAATGACAAGATATTTTAAATGACTAAATATGTCTTCCTTCTCATTGATTGTAGCCTTAGGAATAATCTAATTTAAAATTCTCTTTATTTTTTTCTATTATACACTAAGTTTGCACCCTTGTTTCAAGCTCTCATAGTCTTGATAACTTAGTATAACATGGGAATCATCTCTAGGTTGTGGGACCTATGCTAACTAAGATGAGACCTCCAGGTTCTAGGCTAGTTCTTCTTGGATAATCACCTTAATTTGCTTCTTGACATGAAAAGTAAAAAAAAACTTTGAGGGGAAAGGGATAGAGGAGTGCATGAAAGGGAAATGACTTGAAAGAAAATTACCTACTAGGTGATACACAAAATTGAAATGAACATAATATACTAACAATATCAACATGAAAGGTCTCAGATCTAATAGAACACAATCCTTCTAAACAGGCTTGCATAAGTATTTCGCAGAAGGGTCTGAACAAAAGACATAGACTGTGACCTGCAAGCAAACGTTCTTTTCAACAAAAGGGCACAGGAATGAGATAGAATGACAAGGGGTTGAAGTATACCCACAAAATCAATCAAATTAGATCAAAAATAGTAGTACACATATGAGCTAAAAGAAAGAAGGGCTCTGGAAATCTAAAGTTTCTCTAACAAAGCCAATATATTATACTCAATAAGAGAAAATTTAGACAAGAAGGCACAGGGATAGAGAAAATGTCACAAAATGCTTTTGCAATATCTAAACAATCAATGGGAGATTACAGAATGTAGAAAACTAGAGGGTAGGAAAAAATGCCACAAATAGCTTTCTAAGAAAGAGAACTTTCTTCTTTACAAAATGTGAACTCTTTGAGCTTCAAAAAGCTCAAAAAATTAATATATACATCTCCTATAAAGCTCGCAGGCAGGAGTCAAAAAACCTAATTAGGGTTACATATGATTTGCATTAGAATAATAACAAACCCTAATTCTATCAAGTCTGATAATAAATGCATCTCTGCAATATCCTGATCGATCAAATATGTGCCTTGAATGCAATTTCCATCACCAACTGTCTGCAAATTCTGAGCTACCTTGATCTATCTACCTTCCTGCAACCCGAGCTCACCATAACTGTTCAAATCTGGTACTGTGAGATATTTGAAATAAAAAAGGATAAAACAGTCATAGGTGGTGCTAAATTTCTTCATCCATGGCTGATATTCAAATTTCAATCTTACTTTAAAACATAGCCATCAGATTCTCCATTTTTTACCAGGTACTGCTTACATCTCTTAACCTTAACCTAGCCTTAACCTCAGGTTTTCCTTTTTTCTCTTGGTCGCTGAATCTCTTAATGAACAATTAACCCTAGCTCACATTTAGAGAACTAGTGATCAACTACCTCGCTCATTCATGAAATGAATTCATCAACTCAAGCTCCTTTCAACGAACTGGAGAACACACTTGTTTCTCTAAATCGCTGAATAGAAAGAATATCCCCCTTTTGTTTAAGTGATCACCCAATCGAGTACATAAATTTGGGCCCATCCATGCCACTTGTCTTTATTTTATTCACTTTTAATCACCTCATCAACAGACACCTCGACAACCACTAACATGTCCTTATCCCTTTCCATCTTGGCCAATCAAAACAAGACACCTCAACGATATATCGGCAGGTAGTCCCACTTGTTCTTGGCAAACTTAACCTTTTGTTCATTCATAAAACATGCGACTGAAAGAATTTATAAGTCATGAGATACTTTGTTTTAACCTTAGTCTGGTCAAGTGATTCAGTGAACAAAGCATTTTGCTGAATCGCTGAGCCCTTTCTTAACCCCCGATTGTACTCCGTGAATGCGAGAAAGCCTCATTCGCATGTTCACTAGATAACCTTTTAACCATTTATGAGAATCTTGGCCTACATTTTGCGAACTGGCGATCAAAGACATTCGCTAAGTCATTGAGAATGTTAGGGCTTCACTAATTCATTCTGAGATTCTATGAATACACACATTCATGCATTCACCAGATCATTTGGAGCACTACTAATTCATTCCGTGATTGAGTGAATAGAGAAAACTTTAGACCTCCACAAAATATTATCAGAACCACCAAACTTAAAAGATACATAGCCGCCAATTCACCAAAATATTTTACAACCTTGGGCCCACTTGAAAACCTACCACATGTCAACACACCATTTGCTACTACTGCTCAGCCACCTCTGACACAGGACCCACTACCCACCGACATCTAATTAGACGGTGGGTGCAAGATCGCATGGGGGAAGAATATTCCATGTGATCATGCACTGACCGTTGATCTATTTTCTTTGACATCAGGTCCCTCTGACAAGCTCCAACTCATTATCATGAAAACCAATGAGAAGCTACCATTTGTGTACATGTAGCAGTGGACCCACAATGCAAAACACTTAACTTCAAAATGATCTAGCGAATGCGTGACCAAAGGATTTAGTCGAGTTGCTAAATGAAATACTTAACCTCGGTTAAGTCTAGAGAATACACGAACATTGCATTCACCAGTTCGCCGAACCAAAGGGTCTAACCTGGGGTCTGATTGAGTGATTACTGTAATATCCCAAAAATGGGCTATAAGTTCATTAACCTCCTACATTGACAAATTGAACAAAATCGACATTGAAGTCCTAACCTAAGGCACATCTTAACATCATCAAATCTAATTGATTATCTTAAATTCTACATCAGGGAATATTCCTAGCAATATTCCTAATCATCATAATTATCTTTAATTTTATAATTATTTGGCAATAAATCACATTTATCCTAAAGTTTGATTAATTGAATATTTTCATATTTAATTAATTAGATTTAATATTTGCCACTTAATTATGTAATTAAATTTAATTATATCTATTATTAATTATATTATTTAATTTTGACAATAAATCTAATATCATATGAATATTTGATTAAATTCTTATTTAATTAATTAAAGCAAATTGTCATTATTTAATAATATAGTTTTTAATAAAAGTTTGATTAAATAATTGATTAACCCATAAATCAATTGTTTTATTTTTAAAAGCAGTTAAGTTGAGCATAAATCACTTTATTATTAAATTAATTCATAAATAAAACATGCACAATCATAAAAGCAGACAACTATCAATTATCAATAAAAGCTAAACTCTATTTTGAGTTAAAGCTTAGCTTTTGCATGTTTTTGTGAGTTAATTATCCTTTATTTAAAAATAACTCAAAAATCATGTTGAGTTTATTTGAGTGATTTATGGCTTTTTTCATGCACCTCCAAAGCCTTGGATTTCTATGAAAACAAGGCTCATCTCTTCATAATTCATCTCTCAATCATCTCTCAAATTTGCATCCAAGCATCTCATATTTTTGCACAATCATGCTGGAGAATTGAAATTGGGAGAATCAAAGCTCTTGCAAATCAACATCTTTGTGAGATCAATCTTTTTTTTTTTCATATCATTCTTAGATAGTTTCATATCAAGTTTATCATTCTTATTGCATAGAAAATATCAAAAATATAGATTAATTGCATTCAATCTCATATCTAGATCAATTGCATTCAAATCCTTCATTTAGGTGTCGTCTAGGTCACTGATCTTGATTACAATCTGAGAACATCAATCTCGCACCTATTAGAAGGCAGTAAATCGCTTGGTTAGATTAGATTTCAATTTTGCATGATTTTGATTATAGCTAACCTCTAATGTTTTATTGAAGTGTTGTGTCTACAGATCAGGTACAATTTTCACACACACAATTACCTGACTAAAGGAAAATCATTGAGTCACTAAATGTTTCATTAAGACCGCCAAGTATTAAGCGATTATGAGAATCACTGCATTCACCAGTTCATCGAAAGGAAAAGATAACTACTAGGAGAATAAGAGAACTGGTGAACAAAGGAATTAAAATGTGCACATGGGAAATGGGATTTTTAAGTGGGCCAAAAAGGTAACTGCAAAATAGAATATGGCTTTAGGATTTTTTGAGGGTTTTTCCATAACAGCTAGAAATATGAAATTCAAACTTAGGGTTTGAAGCTAGGAACACATAAAATATTGCAGAGACCAGAGGAAAGGACACGAAGCCATAAAAATTCTTAGGGTGTGTCGACAGGATTTAAAAACATAGACCTCTGGATGGAGCTTAGCCAAATTTGTATGGAACAGGAAAAATTGGGTAACAGTTTCAACACATCAATTTTCTGCTTCTTGGCGATAAGATTTTCTTGTGTAGCCTTCCTTTTCAATAGGTCATCAAACTCTGAAAGTTCCTTAGGACTCATGGTAGTATAATCAACCTTTGGTATAACTATAACCTCATTTATATCAACCTCTTTTTTAAATTTTCTCTTTTTAGTCTTTCCCTTTGAACTTGATGCCTTCTTTGCATCAGATTGAATTGAAGTATCATCGGTTTTGTCTTCCTTCTCCTTATTCTTCTCTTCTTATTTCTTCTATTTTATTTGTTCCTTCTTTTCTTTTGTTTCCTCTTTCTTTTCTTCTACCTTTTCTATCTCTTTCTCTTGTCCCTTCTAACCTGTAGTCTTGATGGGGATCACCAAATCTGTATTCTGACCTTGAGTATTCTTTGTCTCTATATTCTTCTCTTTGTTAAATCTAGGATTGTGATTTCAAGGGATCTTTCCCTCATTTCTTTCTCTACAACAATAACATATTTCCATCTTTCATAAATTCTTTTGTATAGTTCTTTATCAAGATGTTTAACTACCTCAACTGGTAAAATTTTGAACTTATGTAGTGTAGTAATGACTATTTCTTCTATTTTGTCTTTCTCCTCACCAATCCTTGTATCAAACTCTAATTGTTTCATGCTGAATAGGATCCATATATCTCTAGTGTTCTTTTTTCTTGGTGCTACCTTGAATTGTGATAGGTCATCCGACTCAGTGTCACTTTCCTTTTGTGTTAGGATTAATAAGACATAAATAACAGTTACATGAAAATATGACCAATATCAAAAAATAATAAACCACATAGAAGAGAACACAAGACAAATATTTATCATGGTTCACCCAACCCCTGGGCTACATCCACCAAATAGAGAGTCCAATCTTATTATCCAATAATTTTAGCCTGTTACAATCTGCAATCTCTTGCAACTTAATACTGCTGCAAGAAGCTATGAAATCCTCATATATTGAGAAAAACCCCAACCTTAAGCCGTTATAATAGGACTTATGTCGGTTAAAAAGTTAACTCTAAAATACTTGATGAGTCAACCGAGGGAAATGTTTAACATGTCAACTCAAAAATGCTTGATGAGTTAACCCCAAAAATTTTTCCATGACAAATGAAAAGTATACAGTATTTCCTTGATCAGTCACCACAAGCCAAAAATCTCCCACTTGGGGAATGATCAAGATCCACACTAAGAAACCTCCCACTTGGAGACTGATCTTGTAGCAACACCTCGACCCCCAAAAAATTCCCACTCAATTTGTGCACCTTGGACTCTACTGTTATTTTTATTGGTTTCAGTCATGAAGACCAACTGAAGTTGAAGAGGAGTTCAACTTCTCCCTTGTCACTTCCTTTGTAAACATATCCATTGGATTTTCATATGTATGTATCTTGTCCATCTTTAACTATCCATTATCCAATATTGACAGAATGAAGTGATACTTCAACTATATATGTTTGGTCTTTGAATTCAAGGCATAATTCTTGGCAAGCTGAATGGTACTCTGGCTATCTGTAAATAGATAATTTTCAAGCTATGTTTTTCCCAACTCTTCATGAAGAATTGTAGCCATATCATCTCCTTAGTTACCTCTGTAGCAGCAAAATAATCTTCCTCTATAGTGGATAAAGAAACCACCTTTTTTAGTCAAGAAACCCAGCTCACTGTTATCCCACCAATAGTAAATACATAGCCTATAGTACTTTGTCTGCTATCTATATGTCCTGCCAAATCTGAGTCAACATATCCTTGTATAGTATTAGTAGATCCCCCAAAGTGTAAACACCTATTGGATGCACCTCTCAAATATTTGAGAATCCATTTGATTGCATTCCAATTCTCAATCCCAGGGTGACTCATGTACCTGATAACAAATCCCGCTGCATGTGTAATATCTACCCTAGTACATACCATAGCATACATTAAGCTCCCTATAGCTAAAGCATAAGCTACCTTGGACATTTTTTCTTCCTCTTCTAGTGTCTTTGGATGCATCACCTTAGTCAATTTCAAATGACCAGGCAAAGGTGTCCTGTCAAATTTTGCATTCTCCATAGAGAAAGGTTGCAATACCTTCTCAGTATAATCTACCTAAGATAAATTCAATTTCCTATTTATCCCATCTCTATAAATTTTCATACCAATGATTTTTTTTTTAGCCCCCAAATCCTTCATAGAAAATGAATGTGCTAACTATTGTTTCAACCCCTTAATGTATCCATGTTAGACCCTGCTAAAAGCATATCATCAACATATAAACATAAAATAATGTAGTTATCATCATCTATCCTCTTAAAATAAACACAATGGTCTGAATTACACCGACAGTAGCCATGCTTAGCCATAAAGCATCAAATTTAATATACCATTGTCAAGGTGCCTTTTTCAAGCCATATAAAATTTTCTACAATCTGCACACTAAATTCTCCTTACCCTTGACTTCAAAACCTTGTGGTTGTTGCATATATATTTCTTCCAAATCATCATGGTGAAAAGTTGTTTTAACATCAAGTTGTTCCAAATGCAAATCTTCAATAGCTACAATACTTAAAAAAAGTGCGTATAAAAGTCATTTTTACAACCAGAGAAAATACCTCATCAAAATCAATGCCCATCTTCTATGCAAATCCCTTTACAACTAACCTAGCTTTAAATATTTCCTTACCTCTTTCCTCCTCTTTCAACCTATAAACCCATTTATTGGGTAATGCCTTTTTACTAGCAGGTAACTTACATAATTCTTGTAAGATATAAAAATATATATGTGGGGTTATATATTTTTATATCTATGTTGGAGTGTGTGTGGGTTGAGAATATGTGTGATGGAAAATGTTGTGGACATAAAAAACTTAATAAAACATAAACACTTATCTTGAAAGGTATCAAATTTAGAAATCACTCTTTTCTAGTGTCTGTACTTAGTTTTAGGAATTTCTGCAACTAGATCTGGCTTAGAAACAAAGAGAGAGAAACCTAGAAACCTTCTATCTTTCTGAGAAAGGTTGAGCTTGACCTAAATACAGGGTACAATCTTACCCTGGGGCACAATCTTACCCCTTTATGTCAACCTTGACCTGCGCTGCTCTGACATAAATTATTTTCATGGATCCTAAAAGTTTTCTGAAAAGGCTGTCCAGATTTGCACTATAATTCACTATTCTATACTTGTTCCTGCAAGAAAAATGGTTTTTTTAATTTGTGTTGGAGATTTGCCAGCAAGCCAATGCTAACTCTATGTTTGTCATTGATGACAACATATGGTAAGAAACATGTGTGGAAGACTCATGCATTGAAATTTTAGTATATATAGCATGAACATGTTATTAGTGTGATATCATGGATGCAGAGGTTAATATTGAGTACAGATAGTTATGTAGCAGCTTGTGTCAATAGTGTTCCTAACAGAGTTATAAATAGTGTTTTGTGAGTGATTGTTCATATTGTTATCATGGAGCCTTGTGTATTTGGATATGTGATGGAGAAATGTTAGTGATGTTACATTCATAGATGTAGAGTTTGATATGTAGTAGAAGTGAAGTTATGCAGTTGCTATTCACCAGTTGTAGTTTCTCGTGTTTATCTAGAAGATCCGACAGAGATTATATTAGTATAGAAGTTGCACCTATAATTTTGGTATGCATGCTTGGATTAGTGATTGGAGAAGAGTTAAGAATGTTTGGTTAAGAGTGCATGATGTAATTCAACTTGAGGAGAAAGTATCAAATAATTTGGTAGAGCTGACAGTGTGTAGCGTGTGTCTACACTTATTGATTTGGATAGGTCCCAGTTTGTGTTGCATGATTAGTAGAGCTGACTATGATGTTATTGGAGAGTGTTATTGTTTCTCTAATATGATTTCAAGGTGGTTCTAATAGGCCAATTTGATTATATCTTTTAGAGGAAAGATACTTATAGCTGGTCATTTGTGATTGCTAGAAGTGTGGCATGTAGATAAAAGATAAGAGCAAAGCAGAGAGTGTGAAGTATTGTGCCATAAAGAAGAGGTCTATTTGATAGAGAAGATAGAGTATGTTATTCATTGGAATTCATCAAGACAACAAGTCTACCTCGCAGTTCACCAAGATCCAGATATAGTGTGTATCTATTATTCAAAAGGTTGTAGCCTTCACCCCTTTGAGCAGTGAGCTCTTGGACAATGCATCCTCACCCCTAATAGGGTCAATCATAAAAGACTCCTAATAGGGTCTGACCTTTGACTAGGTTACTGTACTTATTGCATTGTAAAGATCAACTCCTAATAGGTTTGTAAGATCTTCTAAGAAGGATCATTGTACACTAGTGCAGTTTATTAGTGGGTGTTAATTCTCATTAGAGTTTTTACCTATTTGGGTTTCCCCATAACCAAAATATTGGTGTTGTGTTCAAGTGTTATTTCATTGTGTTTATGCTTAATGTTTAAGTATACTTAATTGGATAAAGAATTGAAACTTGTAGATAACTGATTCACCCCCCCCTCCTCTCAGTTATCTCTTGGGACTATTCCTAACAATTGGTATCAGAGCCAAGTGCCTCAGAGAGAAATTTTAACAGCTCAAGGTTGATTAGATGGAATTCTTTAGAAAAGATAGTCCTAAGTTTGATGGAGAGAACTATCTTGATTGGAAGAACAAAATGGTGACACATTTATAGTGCATTGTTTTTGAAGTGGCTATCAAAGAAATTAAGATCCCCTCTCTAGTAGATCTTGCAAAGGAAGATGCTACTGGCAACCAGAAGGATTTGTTCCATTAGAATGCAATAGCCAAAGAAGCCCTTATCAACGCCTTATCTGATAGTGAGTTTTTAGAGATAAATAAAGTAGACACAACTTACAAGATATGGAAACACCTAAAAGAAATGTTTGAAGGAGATACACAAGCAAAGAATACACGCATAAAGACATGGAAGAAAAGATACAATGCATTAGAAATTCTACCTGAAGAAGACATCAGAGCTTACAACCAAAGGATTAATAAAGCATTTGCTGGAATCAGAAACAATGGTGGAGAGATCTCAGAGGAAGACATTATGGATAAGTTGATGAATACTCTTACAATAGAGCATGAAAACAAGATCAACATCCTTAATGAGACCATGCAGCTCACAACAAACTTCAAGAGAGAAACCTTGATTAGCGAAATTTTAGCTTTTGAGATTTCAAGATTGAAGATAGATCCTAAAAGTGAGACAACCTTCAAAGCATTAGTCCATGGTAAGAAATCAGTAACCACTTCTGGTAATTTTGATGATGATGATGAAGAGAAAGCACTAGATGATTTCATTGCTATGATTTCTAAAAGAGAAAAGAAAGGAAAATGAAAATATGAAGGTCAATTGTCATTCAAATGCTTTTCATGTAATAAGATTGGTCACTTTGCATCTAAATGTCCTACAAGAGTTAAGAAGTTCAAGCCTAAGTATACAAAGGAATGTTACTATGCTGGAGATGGAGTATCAGATGATGATTCAGCTAAAGATGAAATTGGATTCATTGCTATTATGGAGAACATGTATGATGAGATGGATCGTGAAGATGAGAAAAAGGAACAAGAGTTAGCATTGATTTCACAAGAAGACATAAGGAAAAATTGGATCATAGATAGCGGTTGTTCACATCACATGACGGGTGATAAAGATAGATTTGTTCATTTGGGAAAATACAAAGGTGGCATGGTTAGATTTGGAGATAACACTCCTAAACCTATCATTGGTAGAGAAGCTATCACATTGGATGGAAAGAACAACACTGATGATGTTCTCTGTGTAGATGGTTTGCAGCATAACCTTCTTAGTGTTGGGCATTTGCTTGAAAGAGGTTATCAGTTGGAGTTCAAAGATAACAAGTGCATCATTAACAACAAAAATAGTGTTATGATTCCATTAGGTTCAAAGACTAAAGGTAATGTTTTTCACCTTAATTTAGAAGCAAGTTGTTTTTTTGCTAAAGTTTATGATAGTTGGCTATGGCATAAAAGACTATGTCATATCAATTTTGATAACATAGTAAAGATAAGCAATGTGAAGGTAGTAAGAGATCTACCTAGCATAGAAAAGCTAGTTGATACTATTTGTAGGGAATGTGTGATGGGAAATCATGTAAGGAATTCATTCAAAAGCAAGAATAATTTAGCAAAGAACAAGTTGGATATGATTCATACAGACCTATGTGGACAAACTCAAACAAGATCATACTATGGTGAAAGGTATTTCATTTTATTTGTAGATGATTATTCTAGAATGATGTGGGTTGTGTTCTTTAAAGAAAAGTCAGAATCATTTGAGAAGCTCAAAATATTCAAAGCTAAGGTTGAGAATGAATCTGGACTAAATATAAAATGCCTAAGATCGGATAGAGGAGGAGAATTCACCTCTGACTGATTCTATGAGTACTATGAAGAACATGGCATAAAGAGATAGTTGAGTGCACCTAGAACCCCTCAATAGAATGGGATTGCAAAGAGAAGGAATACGATCATCCTTGATATAGCGTGAACCATCATGATTGAAGGAAAATTTGTACATACATATTGGAGAGATGCAACCAATACAACAATCTATACCATCAATAGAATATAATTGAGGCTTGGCACGGACAAGACACCTTATGAGATATGGTTTGGTAATGTTCCCATAGTGAAATACTTTAGAATATTTGGAAGCAAGTGCTACATCAAGAGGGATGAAGCAATAGGCAAGTTTGATGCAAGAAGTGATGAAGGTATTTTCCTTGGTTACTCTACTAAAAGCAAAGCTTATAGATGTTTTAATTTGAGATTGAAGAAGATCATTGAAAGTGCTCATGTTAAGATTGATGAAAATTTTATGATTCAAGAAAGATATCATGATTATTCACCTATGATTGAAGAAGAATCTAGTCCTTCCACTAGTGAGATAGTTGTTGAAGAGATGTTTGATAGTATTGATGTCTTATTCAATGACCCTAAAACAAGTGAAGAAGAAACCCAGAAGGCAGATGAGACAGTATCACCTAAAGTTACAAAGTTTACATCTAGATATCACTCAAAGGATGACATCATTGGAGATCAGAGTAGAAAATTCACAACAAGATCAAAAGTAAAGAGTTCAACAAGCAATGAGGCGGTATGTTTACTATCCCAGATTGAACCTTTAAGTGTTAGAGATGCATGTAATCATTCATATTGGCATGATGCTATGAAAGAAGAACTAGATCAGATTATCAAGAATGATAATTGGGAATTGGTCCCAAGACCTAGTGATACAAATGTGATTGGAACAAAGTGGATATTCAAAAACAAGATGAATGAAGATGGTACAGTAGTAAGGAATAAAGAAAGGTTAGTATGTAAGGGATATACACAAAGAGAAGGTATTGATTATTCAGACACATTTGCACCAGTGAGTAGATTAGAAGCCATTAAGTTATTTCTAGCTTATGAAACATTCAAAAAATTCAAAGTTTATCAGAAGGATGTTAAGTAAGCATTCTTGAATGGAGAGATAAAGGAAGAAGTATACATTTAGCAACCAGAAGGATTCACCTTATCAGACAAAACTGATATGGTATGCAGATTGAAGAAATCCCTCTATGGACTTAAGCAAGCCCCTAGAGCATGGTATGAGAGACTTGATGGATATCTAAAAAAAATTGGATTCAAGAAAGGAGCATAAGATTGTAATCTATTCATAAGAGAGACATCTAAAGGTTTACTAATTCTATCTATATTTTTTGATGATATTATCTTTGGGGGTAATGAAAAACTTAGTGCAGAATTTTCTAAGGAGATGCAGAGTGAGTTTGAGATGATCATGATTGGACCTCTCAAATACTTTTTGGGATTAAATGTGTAGCAGACAGAGAAAGGTATTTTCATTAATCAGTCCAAATATGTGAAAGAGATATTGAAGAAATTCAAGATGGATGATTGCAAGCCAGTGGGTACACCTATGATAACAAGATGCAAGCTTACAAAAGAAGATGATTCTCCAATAGTAGATACAACATTATACAAGTCTATGATTGGTAAACTCATATATCTTACCCAAACAAGACCAGACATTTCCAATGCAGTTAATATTGTTGAAATATTTGCAATAGAGCCTAAACAAAGTCACCTCATGACAATAAAGAGAATATTTAGATATCTATAGGGCACTATAGATTATGGTCTATGGTGTCCTAACTCAAAGAATGTTGAGAAAATTGGGCAGGATGTATTGATGATAGAAAGAGTACATCAAAAGGAGTAGTGTTTCTTGGTGATAGACTTGTCACTTGGACAAGCAAGAAGCAGAATTATATTTCTCAGTCAACAACAGAAGCAGAGTATATTGCAACAACTTTGAATTGTTATACAATTGTTTGAATCAAGTAGATGATAAAGAATTTTGGAATTCAGATTGATTATCCTATTGTTATTCATTGTGATAACACTAGAACTATCAACATGTCAAATAATCCTGTGATGCATGAAAAGACAAAACACATAGAGATCAAGTATCACTTCCTAAGAGAGAAAGTGGTAGAGAAATAAGTCAAGTTGGACTACATGAGTACTAAAGATCAGTTATCAAACATATTCCCAAAGCCTTTACCAAAGGATACTTTTGAGTATCTCAGGGAGAAGTTGGGAGTAATTCCCTTCCCTGATTCTAATTAGAGAAAGTAGAGAGATCATGAGTCCTCAGTGACTGATGGATGGTTGACTACTCTACTTCAGGAGTAGTGTTGGTGCTTAAATGTTTGGCACCCTTTTCCATTGATGTCAAAGGGGGAGTAATATATTGTCATGAAAAATAGTATTAAAAGGGAAGCACATATAGAATTAAGGAGGAGTAATATATAGCAGCAAGGGGGAGTAGTATTCAGTCATGGAAGCAGTTCAGTTGAGAAAATGGAGAATATTGAAGAATAATGCAGTAGATGGAGGATACATCCTTGGGGGAGTTTTTTATGAGGAAATGGAGAATGTTATAAAATAATTGTTCATTTGGATTGGTTGTTTTTTTCATTCCATATGTTGCCATCAATGCCAAAGGGGGACATTGTTGGAGATTTTCTAGCAAGCTAGTGCTAACTGTATGTTTGTCATTGATGACAACATATGGTAAGCACCATGCATGGAAGACTCATGTACTAAGATTTTAGTATATATAGCATGAACATGTTATCAACATGATATCATGGACGTAGAGGTTAATATTGAGTATAGACTGTTATGTAGTAGCTTGTGTCAGTAGTGTTCCTAACAGAGTTACAAGCAATGTTCTGTGAGTGATTATCTGTACAATTATCATGGAGCCTTGAACATTTTGATATGTGATGGAGAAATGTTATTGATGTTGCATTCATGGATGCACAGTTTGATGTGTAGTAGAAGTGAAGTTACATAGTTGCTATTCACCAGTTGTAGTTTCTTGTGTTTATCCAGAAGAGCCGATAGAGATTATATTAGTATAGAAGTTGTGCCTATCATTTCAGTATGCATGCTTGGATTAGTGATTAGAGAAGAGTTAATAATGTATGGTTAAGAGTGCATGATGTAATTTAGCTTGAGGAGAAAGTATCAGATAATTTGGTAGAGCCGACAGTGTGTAGTGCGCGTCTACACTTATTGATTTGGACAGGTCCTAGTTTGTGTTGGATGCTTAGTAGAGCCAAATGTGATGTTATTGGAGAGTGTTATTGTTTCTCTAATATGATTTCAAGGTGGTTCTAATAGGTCAACTTGATTATATCTTTTAGAGGAAAGATACTTATAGCCAATCATTTGTGATCGCTAGAAATGTGGCATGTAGATAAAAGATAAGAGTAGAGAAGAGTGTGCAAAGTATTGTGCCATCAAGAAGAGGTCTATGTGATAGAGAATATAGTGTTTTCTATTCATTGGAATTTATCAAGACAATAGGTTTACCTCATAGTTCACCAAGATCCAAATATAGTGTGTATCTATTATTTAGAAGGTTGCAACCTTTACCCCTTTGAGTAGTGAGCTCTCAGACAGTGCATCCTCACCCCTAATAGGGTCAATCATAAAAGACTCCTAATAGGTTCTAACCTTTGGCCAGGTCACTATACTTATTGCATTGTAAAGATCAACTCGTAATAGGGTTGTAAGATCTTCTAAGAAGGATCATTATACACTAGTGCAGTTTATTAGGGGGCATTAATTCCCACTGGGGTTTTTACCTATTTGGGTTTCCCCATAACCAAAAGATTAGTGTTGTGTTCAAGTTTTCTTTCATTGCATTTATGCTTAATGTTTAAGTATACTTAATTGGATAAAGAATTGAAACTTGTAGATAACTGATTCACCCCCACCTCCCTCTTAGTTATCTCTTGGGACTATTCCTAACAGTTTGGATGAGGGGTTTGCCTTGGTCAAACCCCGGTTTGGAATCAACCTTAAAAATGGAATTGAAATAGAGAATGCTAGCAAGTAGTAGAAGTAGGTCTAATAACAAAGCTATGATATTCAATAGATATGAAATTGTATTTGAAATATAAACAAGTATGTTGATACGAAAGCTTGGACTCGACACTAACAAATGTAAATCAAAACCTCCATGATTGTATTCTTGGAATCCACCTTGAAGGTAGAATGAATAGATCTTGAAGATGAACAAAGGATCTGGAAGGAAGATTACACCACCATGATGGATAGATCTAGGGTTTGAATGATGAATCTTGAATGCTTGAACCAAATCCCTTCAAAGGCTTGAATGCTTGAATCCTTGATCTTCAATGGAGAACTTGGATGTTTGAATGCTTTCTTGATTGAGAATTATTTCTTGATAATGCTTGAGATCTTGGATGTTTCTTGAGTGAGGATGGATTGCACACTTGATTGCCAAAAAGAGATGATTGAAATGGGAGAGGAAGGCTTCATTTTATACTATTCTAGGGCACAAACTTCTAGAGAGGCCTACATAGGAGAATTAAATTCCCATTTAAACATTTACCCTTAGAAATGGAGCTAAATTAAATATAATTTAAGAGTTTACCATTTTGAAGCTCGAAACAGCTGACCTGGAAGCGTGAAATAAAATTTTTTTGAAACCCGACATCTAGAAACTTTGGGATCTTGAATTTTGGACCTTAGGTCAAGGTCGACCTTGACCTAGGTCAAGGTTGAGGTCAACCTTGACCTAGAAGGTTAGCCTTGACCCCGAGGTCAAGAATCTCATGGTTTCAGGTTAGGATGCCAGAATAATACAGAAAAGAAGTAGAAAATAGGGTAGAACATGGGAAAAATCTAGAAATATGTCAGACACCTATTCAAGGAATTTTACATGATCCCAAACCACTTACTTAGAGGGCTAAACTAGTCCTAAATGGGAGTGCTTCTATTTTTTGATGATACATTTCACCCCCACTTTAGCAAGAGTTTGGATTCAATACAAACTCTTGGTAAAGGAGAAGAAAGATCCTAGTGGATTCACAATGAGATAGAATATCACTTAGTTGAGGACATGAGCCCCAAAGACAAGGATTCTAACTCCACATACACACACGAGGGTGTGAAAATAAAGAGAACACAAAGACAAATCTAAAAGACACAAAAATAGGGGTTAGTACAAAAATAAACCCAAATCAACTAGCAAAGGAAACCTTGCTAAGAAATGCTTCCTATACTAATATCATATTTGGAAAGCTATCATAAAAGCATAAATGATTACATAAGAAAGACAAGAGCAACACTATAAATACCATAGCTTCATGATCTAATACTACTAGCATGAAAGTGAAAAGAGAGAGTGATTACCTTTCCCAATAAGATGCCCACCTTACCATGAATCACCAAGGAGGGAGAGCCCAACAGGTAGAAAAACCTGATAGGTCACCCAAAAATTGCACTTTGTAGTTGTATGATGTCTTCTAATAGCTTTTGAAATACCCATAGATCCACATTCTTATATCACTATGGAATATAAAATATGTGTCTCTTCAGGATTTAGCAACTTATGTGCGTTACCTTCAGAGGATTTAGCATGTTGAAAATTGAAAAATGTGTGTCTCTTCAGGATTTAACAACTTATGTGCGTTACCTTCCGAGGATTTAGCATATTGAAAATTTAAAAATGTGTCTCTTCATGATTTAGCAACTTATATGCATTACCTTCCAAGGATTTAACATATTGAAAATTTAAAAATGTGTGTCTCTTTAGGATTTAGCAACTTATGTGCATTACCTTCTGAGGATTTAGCATATTGAAAAATATAAACCATAGTATAAAGGAGACCCTATATATGCCCCCTCCTTATCGTGGCTATCTACTAGACATGATAAGGAAGAGAAGGAGGATACCTGCCTTACAAAGTAAGGAGATATCCTGTTAACAACAATGTACACTATATTCTTAGCGAAGGGTATTGACCCTTACATCCAAGAGCATAGATAATCATGAAAAAGGATATGTCACTTATGGAAAAAGGATCCTCAAAGAGAAAGAGATCTTATCAATAAGACCCCACCGTAGAGGAGTGCTTTAGATAAAATATCATCTTTCAAAGAGAAACAAAGAGGGACCAAAGATTCAATCATCAAGCCCCCTGTAAACAAGAGGAAGAGGAATCTTGGAACAAAAGAATAAAACTCTAACCCTACAACAAAGGCAAGATTTTATAAAGAACATAATTTGAAAAATAAAGAAGAGGTGATGACTTAGGACAATAACCTCTCACATAAAAAGGATATCCATAGCCAAAACATTAGTCATTATAATGAAATAATGTTGCAAAATAAATAAATGCCACTAAGCTAGGGAAAGCAAATCCCTAGACAAAGAGAAAGAAGGAAGACCTTTCCCTCTAGGGATGAAAACAAGGGATAACTTTGCAAAAAAAATGTCTTTAGAAAAGATATCTTGAATAAGAGAACTATAGATGATTATGAACATAATACAAAACCATAGAGATAGAACATAGAAAGGATAACTAATTAAGCTCAAAACAAGATACATGCTAAGAGCATAATGGATCCTAGAGAACTGGAAGAAATACCTCTTGCCCCCTAGTCCAAAGACAAGAGGAGAAAATGATAGATAACATGGAAGAGTCACGAGGATAACCTTATCAAAATTATGAAGGAATTGTAAAACCGCATGAGAGTGGGATATAATTCCTAAAGAAACTCTTTCTCTAACATATAATTTGAAATGCACACAATCAGTAAGTAAATGTGTATTACTATAGTGAAAAGGACATTTATACTTAGAGAGATCATCTTTCAACATAGGTTTAAATATTTCTTTCTTGGAATTCATTAGCTGAACATACACCTTCTTAGCCACATCTTGAGGAGTATTAGGATAATCTAAGGTAGGTGTTGGAAGAAGAACATGAAGAGGTAGGAAACCATCAAAATCAACCACCTTAAATTGAGATAGCGGGAAGATAAGTCCATGCATATCTTGTTTAGGGGATATATGAACCAGATAATTAATACCATGTTCATTAACACCAAGCCCTAAACCCTTATAACCTTGTTTAGCCATCATATTATATCGTGTAGTGTACATGTATTATAAAGCTTCTGTATTTATTGTGATCATGAGAAAAGGTTGTATAGGGTGGAATGATAGGTTTAGAAGAAGTTTTTTTTCTCTTCCCTTTAATATCATCATGGATCAGATAAGAAGGGGAAGGTAAATCCAAGAATTTTTGCACATTTGCATCATGAACCATAGTTTGAGCCTCATCATAAGTATGGGAAGAACTAGGAATACAAAATGGAGAATTAGGCATGTTAGGAATGTTAGGAATCGGATTGGGAAGGATAGGATTAGGATTAGGAAGATTAGGAGATGGTGTATCATCTACCAAATTCTTCACTTAATCCAAAAGAGCAATAAGTTCACCGCATAAATCTTTAATGAAAGTTTTGAAAGTAAGAAGACTAGTATCAGTCAATCTCACAATAGCATAGGCAAGTGAAACATGAAGATTGAAAAACATAATGAAATGGATGATACTCTCATAAACATCATAAGTAAGATAAAGAGATGCTAACAGGATAATAATAAGGAAAATAGCCATACACCAAAGCATCTTAAAAATCTTCATAGTAAATGAAATGCAAGAAATATTTTTATATTTTGTAGAGTATGTAGAAATTTTTGTTTTTTGAATTTTAAAATGCAAGAGCATAAAAGAAAACTAATCTTAAGGAAAGAAAGAAAAGCATATAACACCAAAAAGAAAGATTTGTCTATCGCGGGTTCACCAAAATGTAAGATGAAGGTGAACACACAAGGTAATACAAAGGGAAATCTAATACCAAAAAGAAAGAGTTATCTATCGCAGGTTCACCAAAATGTAAGATATAAAAATATATATGTGGGGATATATATTTTTATATCTATGTTGGAGTGTGTGTGTGGGTTGAGAATATGTCTGATGGAAAATCTTGTGGACATACAAAACTTAATAAAACATAAACACTTATCTTGAAAGGTAGAAAATTTGGAAATCACTATTTTCTGGTATCTATACTCAGTTTCAGGAATTTCTGCAACCGGATCTGGCCTGGAAACAAAGAGACAGAGAAAATCCAAAAACCTTCTGTCTTTTTGAGAAAGGTCGATCTTGACCTAAATACAAGGGTACTATCTTACCCCGGGGCACAATCTTATGCCATTATGTCGACCTTGACCTGCACTACTCCGACAAAAATTTTGTTCGCATATCCTGAATGTTTTCCAAAAAGGGTGTCCAGATCTGCACTGTAATTCATTGTTCCATACCTGTTCCTACAAGAAAAATGGTTTTTTTATTTGGATGAGGGTTTTTCCTTGGTCAAACCCCAGTTTGGAATCAACCTTAAAAATGGAATTGAAATAGAGAATGCTAGCAGGTAGTAGAAGTAGATCTAACAACGAAGCTATGATATTCAATAGATATGAAATTGTATTTGAAATGTAAACAAGTATGTTGATATGAAAGCTTGGACTTGACACTAATAAATGTAAATCAAAACCTCCATGATTGTATGCTTGGAATCCACCTTGAAGGGAGAATGAATAGATCTTGAAGATGAACAAAGGATATTGAAGGAAGATCACACCACCATGATGGATAGATCTAGGGTTTGAATGATTAATCTTGAATGCTTGAACCAAATCCCTCCAAAGGCTTGAATGCTTGAATCCTTGATCTTCAATGGAGAACTTGGATGTTTGAATGCTTCCTTGATCAATAATGCTTGCCTAATAATAATGGTAAACTCTTAAGTTATATTTAATTTAGGTCCATTTCTAGGGGTAAAGGTTTAAATGGGAATTTAATCCTCCTATGTAGGACTCTCTAGATAGAAGTTTGTGCCCTAGACTAGTATAAAAGGAATTCTTCCTCTCTCATTTCAATCATCTCTTTTTGGAAATCAAGTATCCATCTTTCAATCAAGTGTGCAATCCATCCTCACTCAAGCAACATCCAAGATCCTATCAACCCTAAATACAAGCTTCTTATCATGAAAGTTCCCAAACTAGACAAGATGAGAGCTCTTTCATCTATTCCACTAAGAGTCATTTTGATCAAAGACATCTGTGCTTTCATCCACTGCAAAATTGAGGAAATTTTCCAAGATGGCATTGATTCATCTTTCTAGAGTGTGTGCATGGAGAGAAAATTGAAGGATGAACATATCCACTTGGAGACTAAGGGTTTAATGCATGCCTTGCATATTTTGAGTGTATTCAAGACCAAGTGGATGAAAATTGTGTTAAGCTAAGTCCATGGTCAGTTTATGTGGCTAGATGCACAAGTCAATTACTAAGGATGTGCTACACATTGTGACTAGATACCCAAACGGTGATAGACCAAAGGAAAACAAGAAGACCAAAAATAATAAGGTTTTCTAGCTAAGACAAGCCAAATGGGATGGAAGAGGTCCTAAATTATCAATTGTGGAAGATCCTAAACTTAAATTCGCATGTAATGTCATATCTTGTCAAATCCTCCAATCTTACCGAGTGTACAATGTACCATGTGGATATGTGGACTTAGCATACAAAATTGTCAAGGACATGAAGATTGATCTATGTGGAATTTTTTTGAGGCAATTTTATGACAACATGAACACAATTCAGAAGGCAAAGACCAATGCATTGAAGTTCATTTCTCTTTTGGTATGTATATTCTTCTATTTCCAAAACTTCCTTCCATCTATCGATAATGTAATCTGGAATGTGAAGAAAATAATTATCTATTAGATTAATGAGTACATCTAGAGCTTAGGAGATTACATTGATATTGTGATGAATGATTATTTTACTAAGTTTCAAATAAGGATGCATAAGAAATTCAAAATTCCACTTCAGCTAGTGGAAGAACATCAAGATACAATATGTTTTGAGGTTGACACCAACACATGTATTGTGAAAGTGGTTGAGCCAAGGACTATTTGGCTACAACTGATGGGCTATGAGATTTAAATTGATACTACATCAAAACAAATTGAAGCCCTAATATCTAAACTTGTGGATAAGAGATAAAATAGATATGGAACCCACGAGGAGGTCAAGGACAAGATAAAAATAGGTAGCCTGATACCTAAGGCTCAAAGGAAAATAAGTAGAATGATCAATGATCTATCTAAGAATCTTGGAGTGAGTATTGAATAATTTGAGGTTGGTCTATCTAAAGTTAAGGGCAAGAAACCAAAAGTGAAAAAGGAATCATTGAACCCCAAAGGAATAAGACCATTGACAAGGTCTACAACTACACCAAGTGAGAAAAAGAAATCTAAGCTCATGAAATAAAAAACAAAAACTTATGTGAGGGAAAAGAAAACAACTACCAAACTGAGAAGGAAATTGAAATAACAAGAAGATAGTGAAATTGAGTCTGAAGACTTGAGTAAAATTAAAGTTGTGTAGAACCAGTGCCCAAGATCAAAAAAATTAGATGAATTTATTGAGAATCTTAAGAAGTATGGAGGTTTTGTGAGAATAAATTATGCTAAGTATGACAAAAAGAGTGATGAAGACAAGGTAAAAATAGAGGATGCAGTTGTTTTCACATTACACAAATTCAGGACAATACCGGTTGAAGTTTCCAACTGATTACTTTGGTGATCTCTATAAGAAGATTGATGCTAGATGGAAGTATGCAATGACATCTGAGAAAAAAATGAGGGAAAGATTCCTAGCAATAATTGTACCCAATTTTCCACTACTCGAGATCAAGGAAGCACTAAAAAAGAACTCTAACATATTTCTTGTCAAAGGGAGATCATTAAGGATCATGGTCAGAGAGATAGAAGTAGTCCAAGAAGATGGATGCATAAGTTGTAAGTCATCTATATATTTTTTGTATAGTTGATCGAGAGTGGGATGCACTACATTTGTATATTGTAAACAATCTTGATTGGATGCAACATAGATTAAATGAT
Organism: Chamaecyparis obtusa; assembly: GCA_027943335.1. NCBI lineage: Eukaryota > Viridiplantae > Streptophyta > Pinopsida > Cupressales > Cupressaceae > Chamaecyparis > Chamaecyparis obtusa. The sequence goes on along the minus strand of BSBK01002152.1, from coordinate 8,137,272 downwards.
GTATAGATTCTGGTGGTGCATTAACTTGGGAAGGTGTGGCTTCATTGGTTAAATAAGCTCATTGTAATCGAGATTCCAATGTTACACCAAGGTAAATTGACTTAGCATATGGTTTAAGAGATAAATAGGTATGTATAAATTTATTAATCACCCATATTATTTATTTATTTTAATTGTATTGATGTATATATATGTTTTTTTTTTCATACATTCGACCAAGAATAAATTATATGTTTATCAACTCATGATGAAATAATTTTTTCATGTTTGACATATTGCAGGTCAAACACCAAAAAACTATGTGGTCCAATGGTCATAAATTTTGCATCAAAAAGTTGGATGAAATGAAGAAAACTTATGATTCTGGGATAACTACAGCCTTTGAGGTGACTATTCATCTAGAAATGACATACATACCCAAGACTCTCAAAATCAATACCATGGCATTTTGGATGATATACTTGAGTGTGACTATAATTCTTTCAAATTGGTTTTGTCTGACATCCAATGGTACAAACTATGATTGAATCAAAATGAACCTGATAGAATTGTTATTGAACATGATAATGGATTTACAATGATTAATAAAAGGTCATTTGAGCTAGTTGGAGATGAGCCCTATATTCTTTCAAGCTAATGTGAGAAGTTATTTTACTTAGAGGTTCCACATAAACTGGGTTGGTCATTTGTTCTTAGACATGATCCACAAGGAAGGCCAATAAAGTATAATGTGATGGAAAAAGAAGATACCAAAGAAGTAGAAGATGGTGTAGATGATGATCACTATCGACAGTTAGTTGATGATGTTCCTCATAGAAATGTTCATGAAGAAGAAGAAGAAGAAGAAGTAGATGATGATGATGATGATGATGATGATAGTCCTAAAGAGTTATTTTGTTATCATTATTTTTGTCAAAGTCCTAGTAGATAGTCAAAGTCAATCGGTGAAATAAGGAGTCACAGGACTCAGTCGGTGAAGCAAATTGATAAGTTAGTAAAGGAAGAGACAATTTAGGTAACATAAAATGTGTGAAAATTACCAAGAAAAGAAAGATAGGCATCAAAAAGTGCATAGTAGTTATCAAGCTAAGAGCACATGTTATCGAGCTAGAACAAAATGTGTTATCAAGTAACTTAGGCTGACATAACAGATCATGGAAAATGCATTGAACTAGGACATCAAGCATAAAACATTTTATTGATTTTGAGGAGATCGTTTGGTAAAATATTGGAAATGTAAACAACATGATTGCACATGATTACAAGGAAGATCCACAAATGGAAAATGAAAGAAATATATTCATTGGAAATGAAACCAATGCTACCACCATTTAAGAAGAATCTAGAAGGTTTCCACTGCTTCTAAGTCAAGTATATAAAGAATAGATTGTGAAGAATAGAAGAGTCAAAGAATAAGGATATAATGTGAAGAAGGAGAAGCTGATGTGATGGTGATGAAATCTTGAAGTGAAGCTATCGAGTATAGAGCAGTAAGAGTAGAACTGTGAAGGTAAATCATATTTGAGGCTACCGAGTACTGAAGCTAAATTTTGAGTGAAAGGTATTGAAGTACAGAATGAGGGTACATTTCTTAAATTAGAGATTGTAAAATCCTTTAGCAAGGTAGACTATATAAGTCTTTTGTACTCCTAACAGGGTGAGCTATCAGAAGTAACTAAATTTTGTAGCTCTAACCAAGTAACCTTTTTACTGCAGCAGTGAAGGATTGTGGGTACCATCCCCACCGCAATTTTTCCCTCTGACCAAGGGTTTCTATGAGACCAAAAATCATTGTGTTATGATTTATATTTTCATGTTTTGATTTCTATATTTTATGGTGTTATATGCAAAGTTTATAATTTGATAAATGATCAGAATAGTTGATAAAAGTTTTTGGAGTACTGATTCACCCCTCCCCTCTTAGTACTTAACTTTCCATTATATATCCAATAGATGATAATGATGATTACGATGATGAAAATGATGATGATGATGGTGATGATGATGAGTTGGATGAAGAAGAAGATCAATGACATGAATAAAATTTATGAGGCATCCAATTAGTATATTATCTATTTGATATTGATTTCATGATATGAATTTATTTGATAAATATGGTTACATAATTAATTCATTATGTTTTGAATTATAATGTCATTACATAATTAATTCATGATGTAAATTTTAATATTTTTAATTCATGTTCCACCTCTAGCAAGTCCTAATAATAGAACCATGCCACCCCTAGGAGATGGAGATAGAGAGATTATCATCTAGCCCTCATTTTGTGTGACATTTTTTGAACTCTGTGTTCATTTATGGAATGTGGGCTATTTATTAGCTATGTGATGGATGGTGATTTATGATACTGATGTAGCAGTGGTCAACGAAAGCCTCCAAATAGTGAGCAAATTGGTGAGTTTGATCCCCCTCGACACCCAAGGTGAAGGGTCTAGTGCTGATATACTTATCACAAGTATCAAAAAGGACTTGATGAAGGTTATCTCAACCCTACAAGACAATATAACCTAATCACTAGGCTTGTCAAAGTCCCAAGCACCAAGAAACAAGAATTCACTAAGAGGTCTCCTTAGGAAGATAAGTACCCAAACCCCATGGAATAGATACAAAGACTAGGGGTGGCCCACAATCACTTCTCTAGCCTATTTAGGTCCTATTTTGATAGTTCTAATGGTTCTTTCACTTAAGAGAAACCCATAAAGTCAAGTTGCTGTACAAACCTATGATTTGGCTTGTAGCCCTTCCTAGAAGGAAATTTGAACACAAGATAAAATACCTCCGAATGAGAGGATGGTTTGGTCATGGATTATGATACCCTTTTAGGGTTAAAAAAACATGTCTTAACACCAAGAAATGGAATTGAGTGGAGGTCACTGCTGTTGCAATATTAGACCGGGCTAATAGGCCTAATTAGGGCTCTAAATGCACTAAAAGTGCTCTTTCCCCTATGCCAAAACAAAAATTTAGAATGGAGGCATGTAAGTACATGTGAAAAAACTCAAAATACAAGTTTTTAGGCTTTGGTGAATCCCCAACCAAGTTTTAGGATGACTATCCTAAGTCACTATGAGGTGCATGTATGGAGCCATACACCTAGGGCTTTGTGGCAAAACCAACCCCCTACTCATCCACACTCCAAACCTGTATAATATGAAAGTAAATTGAAAAAAAATATATTCCACCAAGGGGCATTAATTTCCCATGGTGGAATGTGCCTAAACAATCAGGCCCTATCACTAACCCTGATTTTAAGCCTCAATCCTAGGCATTGTCACTAAAAATTAGATATCTTTCAAACTGGGGTTGATCAACACATAAGACCAAGTTAAAATGAGAGGTTATTCGATGCTTCAACCTTTGGAATCACTGGTTCATTCCCTCACATCTATACCTATCTGTACAAAGTTTTGAAACATGAAATTTGTAGAGAAAAGTTGGTTATTTTATTGATTTTTTTGTCAAAATTACATATCATATCCTATCACCTTCCTGTAAGGGCTTATATAGGATGTTCCCAATGGTTACATGAGTGGTTTAAACCAAATAGCTGTTTGGGAGAGGAAATAACAATTTTTAACAACTTTTAGAAAGTTGCTCAAAAGTTGCTTGACAACTTTTGGAGCAACTTTTGCAATTTTTGCAATTTTGCAAATCTAGTGACCAAAATTTCATCCTATCCTTATTTTGATGATCCCTAATGGATCCAAACATAGAAAATCATGAAAATACCTATGCCTAGGGTATTGGATCATAAATGACCAATAGTTAGACCAAGGGCTCATAAAATGCCAATCTTGGAACTATGGCCTTACAATGAGATCCCATGACTAACTCTTATCCTAAGCATGACTAGAGGTCTCAAGGACCTTATTGTGAAACCATAGGTTCCATAGGAGTGCTTTTTGAATGTAGAGTAGGTGATCCTACACCATAATCCACTATATTTTTAAAACTCAAGTCCCTACTTGAGGATAGCTGCTCCACCGAAGTGCCATGCTGCTGTATTTGATCCTCGGTGAGCCATGTAGCATCAATGTTAGGGAGACCCTTCCATTTTACTAAGTACTACATGTACTTCTTAGATCTATTTTTCTTGAGTAGCTTGGAGTCCAAAATTACTTCAATCTCCACTGGTTTTCTTTGTGGAAGATCAATGACATAGTCTTCATCCTCAATGCTTGTGTCCTTGCCTTGCTCATTGCTTGAACTTGTTGTAACTTTATATGGTGTGAGGTCTACAATGTTGAAGATTGGAGAGATCTGCAAAGTTGGAGGAAGGGATATCTCATAGGCATTGTCACCTATTTTGTTAAGTATGTTGTAGGGGCCTACTTTCTTCATTTGAAGCTTGGAGTATCTACCCTTAGGTAGTCTCTCCTTCCTTAGAAATGCCCAAACCCTATCCCCTATTTTGAAATGGACCTCTCTCCTTCTCTTGTCAGCATTTTCTTTGTATTTCAAACTAGACTTTTTCAAGGTTTCCTTCACTTGCTACTAAACCTTTGATACAAGCTCTACCAATTCTTGGCCTTGAGCACTAATTCTAAAATTAGAGGGGAGTTCCATTAGATCCAATGGTCCCTTGGGGTGCAAACCATACACTGTTTGAAATGGAGTCTTTCCAGTTGACCTATTTATTGAGTCATTGAAGGAAAACTCTACTTGGGGTAGGATGATATCCCAAATTTGTGAGTATTTCTTGGTTAGACATCTTAAAAGATTGCCTAGGGACCTATTTACTACCTCAGTCTACCCATCTATTTGAGGGTGATAGGTAGAGCTATAGGTGAGATTTGTACCCAACTTCTTGAAGAGTGTCCTCCAAAAGTTCCCTTGGAACTTCACATCCCTATCTGATACAATTGTTTGACGTAAGCCATGAATTCTAACTACTTTCTTGAAGAAGAGATTGGCTATATGAGATGCATCATTTGTTCTCTTGCATGGCACAAAGTGGGACATTTTATTGAACCTATCCACTATGACAAACACACTATCAAATCCTTGCTTGGTTTTAGGTAGTCCCATGACAAAATGCATTGAAATGGATTCCCAAGGGCTTGAAGGGATTGGTAAGGGTTGGTAGAGCCCTTGATTTGTTGTCATTCATTTAGCTTGCTGGCAGATTGTGCAAGTTTCAATAAATTTTTTGACATCATTATTTAACTTGGGCCAAAAATAACTCCTCTTCACCATGTCTGCTGTCTTGTCAATGCCAAAGTGACCTCCTAGGCCACCACAATGCTTTTCTCTGATTATGTTTTCTCTCATTGAACACTTGGGTATGCATAGTTGTGCTCCCTTGAATAGAAGGCCATTATGAATCAGATATTCAGAGAAATTAGTATGATATATGCCTTCCATTTTTATGCAAATCTGATATATCTCTAAAAAATTAGGGTCATCTGGGTACAAGTGTTTGAGGGACTCAATTCCCACACTTTGTAGTTGAACTTCTTCAACCAGAGCAATCCTCCTACTAAGTGCATCAACAACTTTGTTTGCTACACCCTTTTTATGCTTAATGTTGTAGGTATAGGCCTGCAATTGCACTACCCATTTGAGATGCCTGACTGAAAGTTTTTCTTGTGAATTAAGGAAGTTTAGTGCATGGTTGTCAGTGTAGACTACAAACTCCTTTGGGATCAAGTAGTGCCTCCATTTCTTGAGGGCTTGGACCATGGAATAAAGCTTTAGATCATAAGTGGAATACTTCCTCTTGGCCTCATTCAATGTCTTAGAAAAGAAAGCAATTGCCTTGCCTTCTTGGCTTAGGACTACCCCTATAGCCAAATTACTTGCATCTGTCTCCACAGTGAAGACTTTGTTGAAATTAGGGAGGACCAAGATAGGGTATTGAGAGACTCTATTCTTCAAGTATTGGAATGCATCATTGGCTTCCTTTGTCCATGCAAACTTAGTCTTCTTTCCACCTTTGATTGTTTCAAGCATTGGTGCACACACATGACTAAAATTTTTTAAGAACTTCCTATAAAATGTTGCAAGCCCATGGAAGCTTCTTACATCACCTTGATTCTTTGGTGGAGGCCAATTAATGATTACATCTACCTTCTTAGGATCCATCTTGAGGGTACCCTATGAGATCAAAAAACCTATGAATACAAGTTCCTTTCTCATAAGCATGCATTTTTTCCAAGTCACTTACCAACTTGTGCTGATGGAGTCTTCTTAGTACCTATTCCACATGATCAAGATGGTCTTCCTTGCTATGACTGAATATTAGTATGTCATCAAGGTAAACAAAAACAAATTTTCCAATAAAATCTCTAAATATCTCATTCATAAGCCTCATAAAAGTGCTAGGGGCATTGCTTAAACCAAAGGGAATTACTAACCATTCAAAAAAACCTTCATTAGTCTTGAATGCTATTTTCCATTCATCTCCAGGCTTGATTCTAATTTGATGGTAACCAGACTTTAAGTCTATCTTGGTGAAGTAGCAAGCACCTCCTAGTTGATCCAATAGGTCCTCAATCCTTGGCATGGGAAATCTATACCTTATTGTGATTTTGTTTACAGCCCTGATATCAGTGCATAACCTCCATTTTCCATCCTTTTAGGGTCCAAGATTGAGGGTACAACACAAGGACTGAGACTCTTTTGAATGAGTCCTCTTTCCAACAATTTAGTGACCTATTTTTTAATCTTTGCATGCTACAATGGTGTCATTTTATATGGTTCCTTATTAGGTAGGGATGAGCCTAGTATGAGGTCTATTTGATGACTAATTTCCCTAATGGGAGGGAGGCTAGAGGGTAGGTCACTAATAGTGACATCTTTGTACTTTTGCAGTACTTTTAGGACTTCATTTGGTATGGGCTCTTCTTGACCAGACTTGATGTTATCTTTGGGTTTTGAAATCAGGACAAATGGTTCAATATCAAATTCTTTCAAGGTTTTCAACATCTCCTTTTCCACCATGATAATCACAGTGGGTTCCTTTTCAGTTTTGCTATCTGGTAAGGGCTTCATAGTAAAGGTCTTCCCATCTTTGGTGATGGAGTAGGTGTTCTTCCTACAATGGTGGGTGGCATCAACATCAAATTTTTAGGGCCTACCTAGAAGGATGTGGGCTGCATGCATCTCCACAATATCACAAAGGACCTTGTCCTTGAAGTCAGCAATAGAAAACTCTATCCAAGCTTGTTCTGTGACTAGATTTTTTTGGCCTTTGGTTAACCATGAAGCATGATAGGGGCAAGGGTGTGGTTTCTTAGGAAAGTTTAATTTCTGAACCATTTCACAAGACACAAGATTTTCAATTGAACCAAAATCAATAAGAAGATTTCATACCTTTCCATGACACTTGATCTTTGTCTTGAAGAGATTCTTTCTTTGTGGAGGCTCTTGGACTTGTGGTACTTGAAGGAAGACCTGCCTCATCATTAGACACACTCCTTCTAGTTCCAAGTCTCTAGCATCAGCATTGTCTTCTTGCTTATCTTCTTGGACAAGTTGTGTTCTCCTCTCACCTTGGTTGTTGTTTTTCTTTTCAGGGCATCTTCCTCCATGGTGTCCCAATTAGTTGCAATAAAAACACTTCAATGGTCCATTGCCTCTTCCTGAATTTGTCCTTCCTCTATTGAAAGGTCTTGTTTCTCTATAGTTCCCTCTTGAATTAGAGTCACCATTCTCCTTATCTCCTTGGTTAGGGGTCTTGCTGCTACCGCCACTACTTTGTCCCTTGTTCCAAGAGTTGCTTTTGCCTCTAAAATTGTTCCCTCTATCATTTCTCTTTCCTTTGCCAAAATCCTGATTCCTCTTCCATTTTTCCTCTACCTTAAGTGCCATTTGATATCACCTATTGACTGTGGTAGGGAAGTGTAGACTCAACTCTTCTTGAATGGATACTTTCAAGCCATTCATGTACCTTGCTAGCTTCTCCTCTTCATCTTCAGCCATATTGGTCTTCATGCACAATTTCAAGAACTCCTCAGTGTATGAGCCTACATCCATGTCCTTTTGTTTTAAACTTTGCCTCCTCCTATGGAGTTGTACCCCATAGTCCTTAGGTACATATGTCTCTTTGACCAATGCTATCATTCTATTCCATGAATTGATTATGTTCTTCCCATTCTTCACCCTCTCTATTTGGATGAAGTTCCACCAAGTTAGGGCTGCTCCCTTCAACTTGGATCTTGCTACCTTTACCCTCTATTTTTTAGGGATGTCTTCACATTCAAAGAATGTGGTCAATGCCTTTATCCAATCCAAGGCTAGATCAACATTCATCTTGCCATTGAAAACTAGAAAATCTATCTTCTCCTTGATGGTTCTTCTTCCCATGGACTTCAAGGCATCTATGAAAGGTCTTTGGTCTGTAGGGATATGATGATTAGGATCATCCTCCTCTTCTTCACTCCCTTCTTCATTTTCAGACTCATCTTTGTCCTTGTCATAAAGCTTCTTCTCAAGTTCCTGAAGCCTCTTAGTTAAGGCCTTATTTGAAGCCCTTTTCTCTCTCACCATCTTTTCCAAATTTCTATTTGTAACTCTTGTAGGGATATCCTCATTCTTAGGATTAGACATAGCTCTAATACCACTTGATGCAGCAATGGTCAACAGAAGCCTCCAAATAGTGAGCAAAATTGGTGAGTTTGATCCCCCTCAAAACCCAAGGTGAAGGGTCTAGTGCTGATATACTTATCAAAGTATCAAAAAGGACTTGATGAAGGTTATCTCAACCCTACAAGACAATATAACCTAATCACTAGGCTTGTCAAAGTCCCAAGCACCAAGAAACAAAAATTCACTAAGAGGTCTCCTTAGGAAGATAAGTACCCAAACCCCATGGAATGGATACAAAGACTAGGTGTGGCCCAAAATAATTTCTCTAGCCTATTTAGGTCCTATTTTGATAGTTTGAATGGTTCTTTCACTTAAGAGAAACCCATAAAGTCAAGTTGTTGTACAAACCTATGATTTGGCTTGTAGCCCTTCCTAGAAGGAAATTTGAACACAAGATAAAATACTCCCAAATGAGAGGATGGTTTGGTCAGGGATTATGATACCCTTTTGGGGTTTACAAAACATGTCTTAACACCAAGAAATGGAATTGAGTGGAGGTCATTGCTGGTGTAGTATTGGACCGGGCTAATAGGCCTAATTAGGGCTCTAAATGCACTAAAAGTGCTCTTTCCCCTATGCCAAAACAAAAATTCAGAATGGAGGCATGTGAGGAAATGTGAAAAAACTCAAAATCCAATTTTTCAAGCTTTGGTGAATCCCCAACCAAGTTTTAGGATGACTATCCTAATTCGCTATGAGGTGCATGTATGGAGCCATACACCTAGGGCTTTGTGGAAAAACCAACCCCCTGCTCATCCAATCTCCAAACTTGCATAATATGAAATTAAATTGAAAAAAATTGTATTCCACCAAGGGGCATCAATTTCCCATGGTAGAATGTGCCTAAACAATCAGACCCTATCACAAACCTTGATTTTAAGCCTCAATCCTAGGCACTGTCACTAAAAATCAGATATCTTTCAAACTGGGGCTGATCAACACATGAGACCAAGTGAAATGAGAGGTGATTCGATGCTTTAACCTTTGGAATCACTGGTTCATGCCCTCATGTCTGTACCTATCCGTACAAAGTTCTGAAACATGAAATTTGTAGAGAAAAGTTGGTTATTTTATTGATTTTTTTTGCCAAAATTACATATCATATCCTATCACCCACCTGTAAGGGCTTATATAAGATTTTCACAATGGTTACATGAGTGGTTTAAACCAACTAGCCATTTGGGAGAGGAAATAAAAAGTTTTAACAACTTTTAGAAAGTTGCTCAAAAGTTGCTTGACAACTTTTGGAGCAACTTTTGCAATTTTTGCAATTTTGCAAATCTAGTGACCAAAATTGGTCCTATCCTTATTTTGATGATCTGTAATGGATCCAAACATAGAAAATAATGAAAATACCTATACCTAGGGTATTGGATCATAAACGACCAATAGTTAGACCAAGGGCTCATAAAATGCCAATCTTGGAACTATGGCCTTACAATGAGATCCTATGACTAACTCTTATCCTAAGCATGACTAGAGATCTCAAGGACCTTAGTGTGAAACCCTAGGTTACATAGGAGTGATTTTTGAATGTAGAGTAGGTGCTCCTACACCAGATACATATCAGATGGATTACATATTTATGATGATAGATATGTGATGGATTACAACATGTTTATGAAGATACATATGTGATTTATGATACATATGTTTCCATTATTACTCATATGTTTAATCTATTTATAGTTTATCAAATTATAAATATAATGATTATGATGCTCAATTGTTGGTGTTGATTACATGTATATATGTTGTGTGATTTTTTCACCCTTGATGGAAATGGGTAATTGATTATAGACATCATCAACCCTTTTGTTGAGGATCCTGCATAGTCTAGATAAAGGAAAGGTAAGGAATAAAAAAATATACAATGATTATGATGAGTGAATAGGAGTCATGTTCTCTACTATGTAATTTTTATCATATCTATCATGTAATGTTTAGCTAACATAAAATAAACAAATTACATATGCAGGAACCTTAACCCCTTTGATGAGGATCCTGCACAGTCTCATGGATTAACAAGTATAAGTCAATACACCCTATAGAAACCATTTATTATTTGCTTGTTTTCTCTTTACATCCATCTTGGAGTGGTTTAATAATAAGCCCAACAATGTTTTGTCAAAACTTTTTATTTTTTCAAAAATTACTAGGAAAACAAACTTGCTCAGTTTCTCAAACCTTGACATTAGCGGCAAACCTAATACAGTTGTAGACACCCAAAACTGGGCAGGTGTCTTAGAATCATTCAAATTTGCAAAATCTTAGCCAAATGCTCTAATTTTCATCACAATAGATCAAATCAATTTTAAATGGACATTTATTAATCAAAATTGGACAAAATCATTTAAATCAAAGGAAAAATCAAATCATGACATCAAATAATCAAATACAAGCTTAAAGGGATTAATCACATTATATAATTGATTTTAATCAATTAATTGTATAGTTTTAAATCAAGAATCAAATTGAACCTATTCCCTTACATGGCTAATTTAATTAATTGATGGAATTTAATTAATCCTAATATCTTTCAACAAAATTTGAGAAACCAATAAGAATTGAGAACAAATGCACATGGATCACTCCAAAATAGTTGAATCTTAATCACACATTTCAACTTTGAATCTCAACCACTCAAATTTGTCTACTTGTCCAAACCTTTGAGACAATCATTTAAATTGTCCCCCTATTTAAAAACATTTCAAAGTTTTTGACTCAACCGAGGCTAAATCATGATCAAGTAACTCTACCCCCTACCCTTGGTATTTTACTATAAATAGAAGTAATTTTGAGAGCATAATATATCTTAGAAATTCAAGTGCATAGCATCATCACTATAGGCAATTTGAGAGAAATTGAGAGCATTATCATGAGCATTTGAGTTTATCTTTGTATCATTTTGAGAATTGAGAGCTAGATTAAGCATTTTATCATATTTTCTCATTCTAGGATTGTCACTAGTAGAGACTAAGGCTGAGAGCTCTACTTACCAAGCTTACATAGAGAACCATGAGATGATATGGATGTTAAATGCAATTCTTAGATTAAATTTCCTTTGTATTTTCATATAATTGTAGCTAATTGTCCTAATTTCATGAAGGTGTAAACACTCACACACAAATGGCACCCACCATGGGGCCTTGAGCCTCATTTCTATCATTTTTATCAAGTTTTGTCTATTTTTGGCTTCACTTTTACATTAATTTTGTAGAAAATGGGAGAAGTTCTACCTACGAAGGATTTAATGATGCTCATGAGCATTCTGACGATGCATGGAAGGAGTTAACTGATGCATGAGAGATTCTTTCTATTATGTCTTTTCTTCTTTTGATGCCTGTGTAATAAAGTATTACACCTGAGAGCGTAAAGTATCACCTAAGATCTAAGAAATGACACCTATTAGCTATCCTTTTCTGCCTATGATACTTTATCTTACACAATTTACAACCATTTGTCACGCTTACTAGTTTTTAATTGACACTTACTAGTTGTTCTTTGCCGCTTTGGATATTTTATCTTACGTAATTTACACTATGTTTAACGCTTAATAATTTTTAAAAGTCACTTGAGTCAATGGAAAGTGATGCCTATGAGTCTTAAAGTAATGCTTACTAGTTTTTAACTGACACTTATTAGTTGATAAATGTCACCTAGCATTTTATGCTTATATCTGCTATCAGATTATTGAATTATGTTTTCTTACTCTTTGTCTGTGTTTTTCCTGCAAATGAGCAGACACAGGAAAGTATGAAAACCAGAGAGCAAAGTTACTCAAGAGAGAAAAGAGGTAAGAATTCAAACCAAACGTCAAAAGGAAATTCATAATGCTTCAATTCTAGATAGTTTGGGATTATAAGAAAAGCTTTATGCTCATTACATTACGGTGTTGGATGCTTACAAAAAGAAATTTCCTACTTTGAACTAAGTTTGTTTGCATTAAGTTGTTAAAATTTTCTTTGCAAAATCTTGTCAAGAACACTTAATTGCATTTCAATTTTTTCCTTTTGATTTCCTTCACTTTGTATTGTGGTGTTGACTAATTTGTTGGAGGAGCCAGAATGGGAATGATAGGAACTAGGTGAGTAAGAAAATAAATGTCAAAAACTTCAAAAAAGTGCCTAGCCTTTGCTAGCTACAAAAGAGGTATTTTTCATATCAAGCTTGCATTGCTTAAATTGTGGCTTTTCTTTGGATCTAGCTTAATAGGAAAAACCTTACTATTATCCAAATTGAATAAACATTAGGCATATGCTCTCCATTTTATGAAGTGGATCAAAAAGCCAAAAGTGTGAGTTCAACTTGGTTGAAAGAAAGGGATGAGGAATTAACCAAACATTTCATTTATAAGAATCTCCTTGTCAAGAGGTTGAAAAAGAAAAAAAATTGCTTGAAGTGTTTGGAACAAGGAACAACAATAGGGATATGTTCTTCACTTTCTAAGTGAACCAAACTAACAAACTTGTTGAACTAAGTTCAATTTCTTGTTTTTCTATACATGCTAGATAAATTAGATCTTTAGAGGGCCTGCCTCCAAAGAATTTCCTTACGAGGACGGTGAGAGGGAATGACCCAAAGTGGGAGACAATCAATTTAGTCACGATACTATCCGACCCACTATAAAAAAATACATTCTTCCTTAATAGGAGAGTGACTAGGTTATGTGCAAGTATTATTCACTTCCTCTAGTAGTCCTTTTAGATTGCACCAAATCATGCTTTTGTGCATGTGGGAATCCCACAAGTGGGTAAAAGAACTTGACATGATCTAGAATGGAGGTGTTCATTAAAATCTTGTTAATTAGTAATCTGCCTTTTAGAGCCAAACATGTTTAAAAGCCGAATCTAAATCTAGGTAGATTGCTTGGAAGATATTCTTGTTTATACTTGTGAAAAATGATAGAGAACATACACTTTTGGTGTGGTTTTAGGGATATGGTACAAATTTGATGTGTGTTTTATGTTTGTACTTTATTTTCAAGCAAGAATATTTTGCAAACCTGATCTTAAAACTTTTAAAATTGAAATTTACAACCTGGTCTACAAAGTGCCACCTGCACACAGAGGAAAACTGCTTATGCACAGTGAAGTTATGCCTGTGATTATTCAGGAAGCACATGTCAATGATGAAGTCACACCTATGACATTTTAAGAAATTCCTAGAAAAATTTAAGAAACACCTATTAACAAAGAAAAGCCACCTGATGACCTATAGAGTGTTGCCTAGGCAAATTCCAATAACCACATACTAAGTGTTAAGTCATGCCTACACAAGCAAGTGACACCTAGAAACAAAGAAGGGAAAATAGTGAGCATTTCTTAGGGGTTTCGAAAAATTTTAGTTTCATATTTGCGTACCCTTTTTGACATTCTATCTGTTCCAATATCCCACCTGGTCAAAAATCCTAGTTTTGAACATTTTTTAAAAATTTGTAAGGATTTGGCCACAAGCAAGTGAGATAAGGCCTATTACCAAGAGATTTATGCTCATGTCAGCTTTCACTTGATCTTACTATGTAAAGAAAACCTTGCAAGAAAACATAATGTATCTAAGGCAAGAACTTCCTTTTTCAAGTGACATATTTACCTCAAAGATACCACAAGAACCCATCCAAGAAGTAGAAACCAACATGATTTTTTTAGGCAACTCAGGTTCAGATCAAACCAACAATGGAGGAGGTATTGACCAAAACAATCCAAGGTCAAATAACAACAATGGAGGAGGAATAGACCCTAACAATCAAGGGTTATACAACACTAACAATGGGGGCGATGGTGAACCAACTATTGAAGATGCAACCGATGAGAAGGTTAATGAAGCCATACAAATCCCATACTTCATGAAGCTCATGGAAAAAGTGTTAGAAAGAGATAAGGAAAAGTATTTTATAGACCTAGCCCAAAAGGATCTTAAACTCCCTCATGACTATGATGTCAATTAACTTAAGAAAGAGAAAGTTGATGATAATCTGATTGATATCATGAACAAGAAATTTAAATTATTCCAAATGCAATTGGACACAATAAAGCAAAGTGGGGCTCCAAAACCCTTTTCAATAGAGGCATTGTGTCCATTCCCATTTGACAAGAGTTTAATCATGATACCATTCCCTAGTAATGTTGTCTTTCCTAAGTATGACAAATATGAAGGAGCATCTAATCCTCAAGATCATTTAAGGTAATTTTGTGTATTAAGCTTGGAGTTCATGCATGACACTACTTATTTAATGAGGTTGTTTCCTAGAAGTTTGGGAGGCATGGCCATGTTAGAAAGTAAAGTCCACCAAGATAACTAAGAGGGGGGGGGGGTGAATTAGTTATCAGATAATTATAAATTTTAACATCTTCAACAAAATTTAACCATGTAAGCAATGAAATTACTAACCATACAAAGATATTCATACACAATGACACAATAACACAAGATATGTTGACGAGGGAACCTCTTGATCAAAGAGTAAACCCCAGTGGGAATGATGCCCACAAAAGATGCACTAATATGAATATTCCTTGTGAGAGGATGGACTCTGTTAGGAGTCTTATGAAATACATTCAGTACATATAAATCCCTATTAGGAGATTTTGAATCCCTATTAAAAGATTCTAACCCTGTTAAGAGTTATGGAAGACAGAAGGACCCACTACTCAAACAACTTCAGGGTAAGATCACTGAACACATTGTCCAAATAACCTTAATATTATTTAGCAGAATAATATGAAATATGTTACCTCCTTACTATGCCAAATCACACTCATTGCTACACCAGATCTCAATTCCAGATCTTTGTACTTCACATGTCTTCCTTCACAATTTCGCTTTCACAATCTCTTAGGCTCTTTTCTTCACTTCATGCTTACATTTGCATGCAACCAAACCATGTTCAAACTTCTTTCACATTTCAACTACATACAATAAGGAAAAAAATTCCTTCCTTTATACCACACTCAAATAATTACAAATGAGTCGGGACACAATTACAAAATAAAAGTTTACATACGCTACATCAAAATTACACAAAACTGTCGGCTTCCAAATGCAATATCTCTTCACTCGTGCGACCTCAAAGTTTTCACTATGAACCATGTCACCATCAATGTGTCTCAACATTCCCTTTAACTACACAAAACTAGATTCCATCATGATTAGGAGATATCATCCGATTTCCACAAACCGCTACTCAGGAACACTGCCTGAATACTACTTTTACCAAAATGCTCATAACTTTCATGAATCAATGAATTACTATCTACGCTCTTAACCATAGAAATATAAAATATCAAAGAGTATAACCTCAACATCAAATAGCTCCAAATACAATATCCCATGTGCGCTAATCAAAACACTATCTGCTTCTCTACTAGTCTCCAGAAGATCACTGTGTTGACATCAATGACAATCATAGTCATGAATGCAACAACAACTACTACAGAATGACTTCCAACATCCAGCATTCATTCCTAACAATCTCCCTCATTGGAATTGATGGCAACATAGATGAAAAACATCCAATGTTCCAAAAATCCAATATTGCAACACTGTTGCATTGATGCTCTAAAAATTCTTCAAATCCTCTTCATCAATCAAATCTTGCTTTGTTTTCCTATATGGTTCTCTCCAATAGATGTTACATAGGGTTTTTCATGTACACTTCTCCCCCATTGACATCAATGATAGAAATTTCATCACTATGTCAACAACAACTCAATGTCAAAAGACACTATTTCAGAAAATACATTCACAAGAGTCCTCATGACTCAGCTCACATACACATACTCCCCCATAGAGGAAGTACCAACATCCAATCTAGAAAAAGATAGGGCTCATATACCACTGGACGGATGTAATCAACTACATCATTACTCAAAAGTAGGCTGGGGCATAACCCCAAGCATACCTCTTAGATACTCAAATATATCCTTAGGCAAAGGCTTTGTAAATATGTCTGCTATCTATTCCTTTGTGCTTATGTACTCCAGTATGACTTCTTTCTTAGTAACTTTCTCTCTTACAACATGATACTTGATCTCCATATGCTTAGTTTTAGAATGTAATACAAGATTCTTAGACATATTAACTATGCTAGTGTTGTCATGATGTATGACAACAGGTTCAACAAACTTAATTCCAATATCCTTCAGCATTTGCTTCATCCAAATTATCTGGTTACAATTGTTTGCTGCTACTACATATTCTGCTTCTACTGTACTCTGTGAAATACAATTCTACTTCTTGCTCAACTAGGAAACCAATCTTCCTCCAAGAAAAAAGGCTCCACCACTGGTGCTTTTGTTATCATCAACACTACCTCCCCAATCAGCATATGTATATGCACATAGGGTAAAATCATCAAATTTTTCATACCACAATCCATAG
This sequence comes from Chamaecyparis obtusa, assembly GCA_027943335.1. Classification (NCBI taxonomy): domain Eukaryota; kingdom Viridiplantae; phylum Streptophyta; class Pinopsida; order Cupressales; family Cupressaceae; genus Chamaecyparis; species Chamaecyparis obtusa. Next base: position 8,120,283 of record BSBK01002152.1, on the reverse strand, counting down.
TCCATTGTGCCTCTTAAATATCTCAATATCCTCTTTACTACTACATAATGTGACTCTCTAGGTTCATCTTGAAATCTTGCTACCATTCCAACTGAATGTTGTATATCTAGTCTAGTGTGTGTTAAGTACTGCAATCCTCCAATCATGGATCTGTATTTCTTCTACTCAACTGCTGGTGTTTCATCTTTGCTCGATAGTTTGTGTCCTATAACCATAGGTGTTCCAACTAGTTTACAATTCTCCATTCCAAATCTTTTCAGCAAATCATTCAAGTACTTTGTCTAGCTAACAAAGATACCATCATTGTTCTGTGTTATCTATAATCCCAAAAAGTATTTCATCTCACCAATCATGCTCATTTCAAATTCAGTCTTCATTTCATCAGCAAATTTGTCACTAGCTTCATCTTCTCCTCCAAAGATAATGTCATCAACAAAAATAACTATAACTAACAATCCATTTTCAATTTCTTTTGTGTATAGATTACTATCTATTGTTCCTTTAGTAAATCCCAATTTCAACAAATACTTATCCAATCTAGCATACCAAGTTCTAGGTGCTTGCTTTAGTCCATATAATGCTTTCTTCAGTTTACATACCATATATCCTTCTTGAGTCAAAGGAAAACCTTCAGGCTGCTCAATGTAGACTTCTTCTTCCAATTCACCATTTAGAAATGTAGACTTCACATCCATTTGATACACTTTGAATTTCTTAAAAGCTGCATAAGCCAAAAACATTCTTATTGCTTCAAGTCTTGCTACTGGTGCAAAGGTTTCTTCATAGTCAATTCCTTCTTGCTACAAGTATCCCTTACATACTAATCTTGCTTTGTTTCTTACTACTTCTCCTTGTTCATTCATCTTGTTTTTGAATACCCATTTAGTTCCAATCACATTCTTGTCTTTAGGTCCAGGAACCAATTCCCATGTCTTGTTCTTTTCAATTTGATCTAGTTCTTCTTTCATAGCATTAATCCAATGTTCATCTTCACAAGCTTCATTAGTAGATTTAGGTTCAATTTGAGAAATCAAACATAAATGTACCTTATTTCTAGTCATAACTCCTTTTTCCAAACTTCCAATAACTTGTTCAATAGGATGATGTCTAGATAGATACATGTTTGGTGTCATAGTCATAGATCTTGCTTCAACTATAGATTCATCTTTAGATTCTACTCCAGTTTCTTCTCTGGTTTCTTCTATAGTATGATTCTCATTTAACAATTCACTGTCAGTCTCATAGAATAATTCAGTAGTTTCAATGTTAGGCTGAGGATTAGCTTCTTCATCAGATTCATAATCAAGCATTCTTTCCTGAATTTTAAACTTCTCATCAACTTTAACATTTGTGCTCTCAACAATAGTTTTAGTTCTCTTATTGTAACATCTATATGCTTTTCTCTTCAAAGAATATCCAAAAAAAATACCTTCATCACTTCTAGGATCAAACTTTCCAATATCATCATCTCTCTTTATATAACATTTGCTTCCAAAAATTCTAAAATACTTAACTGAGGGTGCATGTCTAAACCATAATTCATAAGGTGTATTTTCTGTGTCTGCTCTGATTTGTACTCTATTTATTGTATATACTGTTGTATTCACTGCTTCTCTCCAAAATGTCTTCACCAAGTCATTCTCAAATAGCATAGCTCTTGCTACTTCAATTACTGACCTGTTTCTTCTTTTTGCAATACCATTTTGTTCAGGTGTTCTAGGGGCTGAAAACTATCTCTTAATACCATTCACTTCACAAAAAGTGTTAAACTCTCTAGAAGTAAATTCTCCACCTCTATCAGATCTCAAACATTTAATCTTCATTCTAGATTCATTCTCAACTTTATTCTTAATGATCTTAAACTTATCAAATGTTTCAGATTTTTCTTTCAGAAATTCAATCCACATCATTCTTGTAAAATCATCAACAAGAATCATAAAATACCTTTCTCCATAGAATCCTCTAGTCCTGGTAGGACCACTCAAGTCTGTGTGAACAATCTCCAACTTCTCTGCCGATGTGAACTTCTTACTAGGAAATGAACTTCTCTTCTACTTAGCCATCACACATTCTTTGCAAATCATGTTAGTAGGCTTCATAATTTTAGGCAAATCCCTTACTGCAAGTGTAGTACTCACTTTCACAATGTTATCAAAGTTTATATGACAAAACCTTCTATGCCATAACCAACTATCATCAATTTTAGTAATCAAGCATGTCATCTCAGTAGGATTCAACTGAAATACATTACCTCTGGTTCTAGATCCAGTTATAATTAGATTTCCATCTTTATCCTTTATCACACAAGTTTTCTCAGTAAACCAAACTTGATCTCCCTTATCCACTAACTATCCAACACTCAAAAGATTATGTTTCAATCCATCAACAAAGTAAACATCATCAGTATTAGTCTTTTCATCAAGAGTAATAGATCCTATACCTTTAATCAAACAAGGTGCATTGTTACCAACTCTAACAACTCCTCCATCATAATTGTTAAACTTTATGAACTTCTTCATATCTTTAGTGATATGATGTGAAAAACCACTATCTATAATCCAATTAACTTTCTTTTTAACTTGGGAAACTAATGCTTTTTCTTCTTTAACATTAGATTCAGAATTTTCTTCTTTAATTGCTACAAATCCTATTTCATCATTATTCTCAGTATCACTTTCACTCAAAGTTATTTCTATACTAGCTTCAAGATCTTCATCATTAGCATAATAACATTCCTTAGATCTTCTAGGCTTGAAATTATTTCTGTACTTCTTAACTCTCTTAGGACATTTAGATGCAAAATGACAATATTCTTGACAAGTCCAACATTTAAAAATTTTCTTACTGTTTGGTTCTCTTTTCACAAGCAAGGCAATACCTTCTTCAATCTTCAATCTTCTTATCTTCTTCAATTCTAGATCTGCTACTACTAGCATAATCTCCACTCACACTAGTACTTCTTGAAAAAGTAGGATGAATACTAAGAGCATTGAATGCTATCTCCATTCTAGGTAAGTCTCCTGATAACCTCAGGTTCATCTCTGCTGCTTCCAATCTTCCAAGAAGAGTCTCTCTTGTAAAGTTTTTAGTACAAGGTATAAATTGTTCAATCATCTATGTTGTCTGCTTAAATACATGACTCCATGTCCTCAGAATTTTCAATATCACTTCATTCTCTATCTTTGATCCTCCACAAGATTTTATCCCTGCAACAATTTCTGACATTCTACCAATATAGCTTCTAACAGATTCATCTTCCATCATTCTAATATCTTCAAATGCACATATCCAATTATGTAATCTAGCTCTTTTTGCATGTTCATCACCTTCAAAAGTAGAGTGTAAAGCTTTCCAAATTTCATTAGATTTCTTAAAACATTTTACCTGACTATATTCATTCTCTGGAAGTGCTGTCAAGAGTGCTTCTCTTGCAAGTATGTTACACATGAATAGATCTACCTCATCTTTAGAACTTGTTTCAAGACTGTCTTCTTCAATTATAGTCCTATCATTCTTTGTAATCAACCAATAGCTTGGTTCTAAACACAATAGATGTGTCTTCATCTTTTCTTTTTACCTATCAAAATTTACTCCATCAAACTTAGGGCTTTCTTTCTTGAAATTCACCATGGATCTCCTTAAGCTGTTAAACTTTCCTTTCAAGGACCTGCCGCTCTGATACTAATTGTTAGAAAGTAACGTCCACCAAGATAACTAAGAGGGGGGGTGAATCAGTTATCAGATAATTATAACTTTTAACATCTTCAATAGCATTTAACCATGTAAGCAATGCAATTACTAACCATACAAAGATATTCATACACAATGACACAATAACACAAGATATGTTGACTAGGGAACCTCTTGATCAAAGAGTAAACCCTGGTGGGAATGATGCCCACAAAAGATGCACTAATATGAATATTCCTTCTGAGAGGATGGACTCTGTTAGGAGTCTTATGAAATACATTCAGTACATATAAATCCCTGTTAGGATATTTTGAATCCCTGTTAAAAGATTTTAACCCTGTTAAGAGTTACAGAAGACAGAAGGACCCACTGCCCAAATAGCTTCAGGGAAAGATCACTGAACACATTGTCCAAATAACCTTAATATTATTTAGTAGAATACTATGAAATATGTTACCTCCTTACTATGCCAAACCGCACTCACTACTACACTAGATCTCAATTCTAGATCTTTGTACTTCGCATATCTTCCTTCAAAATTTTGCTTTCACAATCTCTTAGGCTCTTTTCTTCACTTCATGCTTACATTCGCATGCAACCAAACCATGCTCACACTTCTTTCACATTTCAAATACATATAATAAGGAAAAACATTCCTTCCTTTATACCACACTCAAATAATTACAAATGAGTCAGCACACAAATACAAAATAAAAGTTTCCATACGCTACATCAAAATTACACAAAACTGTCAGCTTCCAAATGCAATATCTCTTCAATCATGTGACCTTGAATTTTGCACTATGAACCATGTCACCATCAATGTGTCTCAAACTTCCCTTTAATTGTGCAAAACCAGATTCTATCCCGATTAGGAGATATCAACCGATTTCCACAAACCGCTACTTAGGAACACTGCCTGAATACTACTTTTACCAAAATGCTCATAACTTTCATGAATCAATGAATTACTATCTAGGCTCTTAATGATAGACATATAACATATCAAAGAGTATAAAATCAATATTTTATAGCTCCAACTACAATATCCCACGTGCGCTAATCAAAACACTATCTGCTTCTCTGCTAGTCTCCAAAAGATCACTGTGTTGACATCAATGACAATCATAGTCATGAATGCAACAACAACTACTACAAAATGACTGGCAATGTCCAGCATTCATTCCTAACAAGCCATGGAATGGTTTTCAAAATTATCTTCAGGCATCCAAACTTTTGAAGAGTTGGCTTCTAAATTTGTAACACACTATTCATATAATATCAAACATGAAGTTATAATGATTACCTTATGCAACTTTTCTTAAAAAGATGGAGGGTAGTATTTTCTAGATACTCTCAAAGTGTACTAGAAAAGGAAAAGATGGACATCTTTATAAATATCTTGAGTAATGAAATGAACAATCGGTTAAGGATGCAATTTCCTAAGTCTTTTAAAGATCTTATTGAAAATGGAGTGACTACGGAGGAGGTATTGGTTAAAAGTGGAGAACTAAAACTTTACAAGGATAACAAGAATCACAACAACAATAATACTTCCAACATCAAAACAATCAAAATAAGAATTTTCCTAACACCTACAACCAATTTGGGTTAAGGAACAACAAAAAAGGTGTGATCAATGATGGTGTTGTTGATGCTAATAATTTGAAAGTCACTCCCTTTACTCTCATGAGAACACCTACTCAAGTGAATAATGTAAATCAAGTTCCCAAAGTGCCTTTTAACAATAGTACCAATAATAACAACTTTGGGAACAATCAAGGGGCTAACAAGTCTAAGAAATTGTTTGCACCATCTCCCAAGAGGATATTCACACCTTTGGGTGAACCTCTTGAGAATGCATTGAGAACTCTCATTGTTAATAAGATTATTGATTTACCTAGAGCTCAACCGTATGAACCTCAAAACAAGCCTAGTTGGTGTAATGAGTCTAGTCATTGTGAATACCATAGAAATAGAGGACATACAAAAAATGATTTCTTGGAGTTGAAAAACATGGTACAAGATTTGATTGACAATGGTGTGATCAAGATAGAAGAGCCTAAAAACAATGGAGATCACATGGCCTTTAAGCAACCTTTCTATAACCATGAGAAGGTTGAATCTTCTAATTCAAATAAATAAGGTAGAAATAATGTCAATTTTTCTCATCGTTATGATAACACTATCAATACATTATCCAGACATGAGCATGGTGTAAATGTTGTTGTAATCAAGGAATAGTCCAAAGAGGAAACATATTATGCTATCACTAGGGGGAAAACTTCAAGGATTACCTTACAAGGGGTTGATCCTAAACCTATTGGTCCTACACAATCAAGTATTGTGGCTAAACAACCATCTACAACAATAAAGTCATATAATTTGGTGGACCAATTTCAAAAGACTCTGGCTCAAATTTCTATTTTGGAGTTGTTAAAATTATCTCCAAATCATACGGAGATCTTGGAACAAGTCCTATTGGGGACTAATGTTCCTATTAACTTGGAGGAAGAAAAATTTCAAAACATGGTGGGACACCTCATTGCACCACATTGTCTTTCATTTTCAAATCAAGATGATATGTCCATCACTCATCCTCAAAATTTTCCATTGCATATAGAAATCCTCATTCAAAGACATAGGGTTAAGAGAGTTCTCATAGATGGGGGAGTTGGTCTAAATATTTTCACTTAAAATATTTTCAAGTCCTTGGGTTTATCCGAATCTTCTATTGATCCTAAGACATGAAGCTAACTTATAACATCTTATTAGGGAGGCCATGGATACATGAGATGCAAGCAGTTCCTTCTACATACCATCAATGTATAAAATTCCGTACATGGGAGAAGAAATCATAATTGGAGGGGATTTAAATCCTTTTCAATATTGTAGCACATTAAAGCCTCTTCATGATTTATTTATTCCTCACAATAGCAAAGGGATTGTTCCAAATGCTACCATTGAAGAAACTAAAGGTGATGATCCTAAGTTAACATCAAATGTTACCTCTATGTCAAACCCTATTCAAACTAACTCAACTACATTGGCTAAGGGAAAGGAAAAAGTGAGTTATGAGGGTCCAAGTTCAAATGAGAATTCAGATAGAACATCCACACTAGAGGTGGAACTTGCTAAACCTACTAAAGAGGAGAGAGACAAAGCCAAAGAAGACCAATATAAACAAATGAGTGAGATGATACACAAGTTTGAAAAATAATGTGGAATAGGTTCTAAAGGAGTAGGGGAATATTCTGTTTCTCTATTTGATTTACCTACTTCCCCAAAAACACATGGAAAGCCTTCTAAAGTGCATCCTCCTCACATGTACAACTCTCATTTTGTAAGAGAGAGTGACCAGTCAACATTTGAGAAAGAAGACAATGAGGTTTTACAAGGGCTTTACAAAGATGAAAGTGATATTTCAAACAATCCCGTGGAAAATGTTCAACACATCAATATTCAAACTAACCAATATGGAAAGGGGTTTGAAATTATGCAAAAAATGGGGTATAAGGGAAGAGGACCCTTAGGTATGAGAAATAAAGGTTTTCTTGAACCTATTGAATCTTCTTGGAGATCAAAGGAAGAAAAATTAGGAGTAGGTTATCAATACAAAGGAGAAAGTTCTAGCCCCATGCATGATTTTTATGAACAAGTGAACATGGTAGAGTCTGATATTGATAGTGATGATTCTAGAGAATATGAGTGGGATTATTTATCCTAAGACTCTTTCCATGACAAAGAGATTGCCGTCATACATTATTATACTAATGTTCCTCAAGATAGTGAAGATCTGGAGATACTTCCTATAGGGAAAGCACACATTAATCAACCATGGATAGGTGAACCTTGGGTACCTTTGTGGGAGGGTAATTTGAATGTTAGGTTTACCTCTCATGTATTCTTTCCAGTAGAAGTCTTAGAGGACTCAAGTGAAGAAGACTTTAATCCTTCTTCCATGGATCATCTTGAGCAAGCTAATGTTATTGACCTTAACGATACAATGTATGAAGCATCTAATGAGGTCATGTCCTTAAACCCAACCGATGAAAACTTGTCAATTGAATCTTTATCATTAATGCATCCTGAGCTTATTGATTGGGACTTAACCAAATCAAGTGACTTACTATACTTTCCCAATAACCAAGAAATGACACAATACCTAAATGTGGTTGAGCCCTCTTCCACTGAAGAGTTTAATCCAATCATGATGGGAAAGGTAGGGGTCCAACCTCTTAATCCAAAAGAAAAAATGAAAAAAAGTAAAAAAATGAAGAGTTCTAGTGGTGAAAACCACCATGTGGCATTACTAGAACCAAGAAAAATAAAAATAAAGGATGTTTCCAATGGTGAAACCCAATTGTGGCACCTAAGGAAGAGAGGTTGGATACCTTACCAGCACATGAGGAAGAAAGATCACCAATTCTTATACAGCCAATGGAGAAAGTCAATATTGGAACCGAATTGGAGCCCAAATTCATACATCTAGCAACTTCACTTACACCTTTAGAGAGAAAGGATTTCATTGGATTTTTCCAAGCAAAGAAAGTAAATTTTGCATGGTCCTATGCTAACATGCTAGGATTAGATCCAAAATTCATCATGCATCACTTGAATGTCAAACTAGGGGTTAAACCAGTCAAGAAGAAATTTAGGAAAATGCATCCACACATAGCTTTTCTAGTTAAAGCAGAATTTGAGAAATTGTTAAAGGTGGGGTTCATAAGAGAAATTTCTTATGCAGAATGGATATCAAATATGGTACCAGTTACCAAGCATGATAAATCTATTTGGGTATGTATAGACTTTAGAGATCTTAATCTTGCATGTCCCAAAGATGACTTTCCACTTCCTAGCATAGATGCAATAGTGGAATTAACAGCTGGTCACTCCATGTTTTCATTGATGGATGGTTTTAGTGGATACAACCAAATTAAGATTGCACCTGAATATTAGGAAAAGACAACCTTCACATGCCCTTGGGGAACTTTTTGTTGGAATGTAATGCCTTTCAACCTAAAAAATGCTGGAGCTACTTATCAAAGGGCAATGATCACCATTTTTCATGATATGATCCACACCTTCTTAGAAGATTATGTAGAAGATATATTGGCTAAGTCACATCAAAGGGAGGATCATTTAAAAATTATAGAGAAGATATTTACATGCTTGGAGTAATTCAAAGTAAGGCTCAATCCAAAAAAATGTGCCTTTGGTGTTCAATCCAAGAAATTATTAGGATACATAGTTTTGGCAAAAGGTATTGAAGTGGATCTCGAAAAGGTTCAAGAAATCATGGACATGGAAATTCCTAGGAACATTAGCCAAATGAGGTCTCTTCAAGGAAAACTTCAATCAATAAGGAGATTCATTTCTCAACTAGCTGAAAAGTGTAACTCATTCACTAGATTGCTCCACAAAGACACCATTTTTATATGGGATGAAGAATGTGACTGGGCATTTACTTTGTTGAAGACTTACTTAATCAATCCACCAATTCTAATACCACCTATCAAAGTAAAACCATTTCTATTGTACATATCAGCAATCGAGAGGTCTTTAGGAGTTCTTTTGGCACAAGAGGATGATCAAGGAAAAGAGAGAGCTATCTACTATTTGATAGGAACATTGATTAAGTATGAATTAAAATACACCTTCATGGAAAGAGCATGCCTATTTTTTGTCTTTGCTTCTCAAAAATTGAGACACTACATGTTGATACACAAAGTGAAGCTCATTGCAAAGATTGACCCTTTGAAATACTTGCTTAGCAAAACTACCTTAACGGGAAGAATAGAAAAATGGGTCATGGTGTTAAGTGAGTTTGATATTGAATATGTGGATAGAAATACCATTAAAGGACAAGTGATAGCAAATCACTTAGCTGAAAATCCATTGGTTTCTACACATCCTATTCAAGTGGAGTTTCCTAATGCAACAATTGTCAATATAGAAGCTAAGACATGGAAATTGTACTTTGATGGATCATACACAAAAGGAGGTTCCGGAGCCGGCATATTGTTGATTACCCCTCAAGGGTATACTATTCCTAAATCATACAAGCTCTTATTCCCATGTACCAACAACATAGCTGAGTATGAAGCTTTATTCATTGGTATTAAGATGGCTTTAGAATGGAATATTACCAAGTTACAAGTGTATGGTGATTCTCAATTAGTGATCAATCAAGTCAATGATGAGTACAACACAAAAGATGAAAAGTTAATGCCTTACAAGACATTGATTGATGCTTGGAAAAAATACTTTGTGTTGATAAATTTTGAACAAATTCCAAGAGAGAAGAATAGATTTTTCGATGCAATGGCTACCTTGGCTTCATTACTTCAAAAGCCTGATCAAAATGAGAGGTATGAATTCTTGGTGGAAGAGTTGGAAAAAATGGCATTTGACCTTTCTGATACCCAAATTATTGCTTTACTTAATGGACATGACTCACCTTGGTACGACCCTATTTACACATACCTTAAAGTCCAAGTATTACCCTTAAACCAATCCCAAGCCCAAAAATGACACTTCATAAGATAATCAGCTCATTATACTATCCTTTCTGACACATTGTATCGTAAGGGTCTTGACAGAACTTTACTTAGATGTCTAGAGGAAGAAGAGTCTAAGTTAGCTTTACATGAGGTTCACGAGGGCATTAGTGGGTCACACTTAAGTGGGTTAAACTTAGCTAATAAGATCCTTCGCATGGGGTATTTTTGGAAAACCTTAGAAAAGGATGCTTGTCACTTTGTTAAGATATGCACAAAATGTCAATATCATGGTGATATGATACATGTACTGGCACAAGAACTACATCCTTTTGTTACACCTTGGCCATTTTATCAATGGGGGTTTGACTTGATTGACGTGATTTATCCACCTTCATCCAATAGGCACAAATACATTAGCACGGCTACAAAATACTTCACTAAATGGGTAGAGGCCATTCCTTTGATCACTGCTACAGGAAACCAAATCTCTATGTTCATCCTTAATCACATCATTTGTAGATATGGTATTCCTCATGCCATAATTATTGACAATGGAAAACAATTTAAGAACAAAGATGTGGATGAGCTTTGTGATACTTTTCATATTACTCATCCACAAGGAAATGGACAAGCCAAGGCTACTAATAAGAATATCCTTAAAATCTTGAAGAGATCGGTGAACAAATCAGGAAGAGATTGGCACGTATAAATCAACTTGGCTTTATGGGCTTATAGAACTATTATCCAAACACCTACATGAGCTACACCATATTCATTGGTTTATGGAGCCGAAGTTGTTTTACCTTTGGAGGTTGAAATCCCATCCCTAAGAGTATCATTGCAAGGATTAATAACAGATGAGGATTATATGGTTTCTTGACTTCAAGAATTGGAATGGTTAGAGGAACATCAAGCACAAGCCTACAAACATTTTAAAGTTTACCAAAATAGGATTTCAAGGAACTATAACAAACACATTAAACCAAGTGTCTTTGAAGTAGGTGATTTTGTGCTAAGAGAGAACCCTAAAAATTAGGCAGAAAGGGAAAAGAAGGGTAAATGGGAAGTAAATTGGCTTGGTCCTTTTGTCATTGTTTCTTCTTTTAGAATAGGGACTTACAAATTAGCCAATTGTGATGGGGAAGAATTACAAGAGCCCATTAATAAAATCCATTTAAAGAGGTTTCATACCTAATCAGATGAGAGTATTAGAAGAAAGAGTATCAGACGAGTGTTTATATGATGACTCAAGCATCACTTTTGTACATGAGAAAATAAAAAAGATAAAAAAACATTGCAAAAATTTCAAAAAGAAAAAAAAAATGAAAAAGTTAAAAAAGTGCCTTGGCAAAAACCTAGCAATTAGGTGCCTTGGTAGCAAACAAAATTGAAAAAGAAAAAGAGAAAAAAGACAATAAACCCAAAAGGTGAAAACTTGGCAATCAAGCACCTTTTGTTCCCCTAAGTCTTTTCCTAGTTGCATGTGTACATATTGCATTTCCATCATTTCACTTGTAAATCGTCATTGCATCCATCATTTGTACATAGTCATAATAAAACTTTTTAGCTACATTATCAAATTTTAGATTTCATATGGCCCTAAGTTTGTCACACAATCACATTTATCACTTGGGGGCAGGAAAGGATTGGATTTTTTTGGTACAAGTAGATTCAATAGTGCTACTTTCAGTCACACATCAGAGGGACTTATCAGAGCTTCAGAAGAGAGAGATTTTGTTAAACCTTTGATTAATATCATTGTTCACAACCAATTATTTTGATCCTACAACTTGATCCTTGAGCCTTCATTGACTTTATTATTCAGGATTAAAAATTGACATCACTTAAATGATCAGAATGCTTGGAAATTCTTTTTGAAAATCTTGATACATTGCAAAACACTTGAAGCATTTTGATGATCTTGATTGGCTTTTTATCATGTCTTTTTAGCTAATCGATGATGTTTCAACTAGATTGGTGATGATGGAGACATGATATTATTTGTATTCTCTCTAAGTGAATGTCTTGAGGGAGATTAAACAACTTATGTGAATTTGTCTAATGACATGGTCATCAAAGAACCATCGAGCACATTCATATAGGATGGAAGGTTGACCTTTGTTTGTTTACACAAATGGATACCTTTTCTATTTAGATCTTCCATATCTTAATACCAAAATCTAATTGCAACATTGAATCCATTGAAACTGGTATTCATACTCCCATAGTTGGTTATTCAACTAGTGAGGGTTGTACTAGTTTCGTAAAGGTTACCAAATGTGATATAAAGTAGTATTCATATCATGATGATGTGGTCAGTGATGGTTGTACTTGCTTTTTAGTCCCACAATGCTCAATGATGAAAATATTTCTCTATGGCATTTCTTTGCTAATAGCTAGTGACAATTAGTTGCATTGCATTGCATTGTCATGTTAGATTAAGTGCATTGGTTTGGAGGTATTTTTACAAGGGAAAGGGGGTTCAATCATTATCTTGATCAATCAATAAAGGGGGGTTCAATCAAACACTTTATCCTTGGTTCAAATCAATCATGTGAGATTATATTTTGCATTCATTCATAGCATTACTCATTATTCATTATCCTTATATCAGAAAAGAAAAAGAAAAGAGATTCATTAATCATTAATCCTTTGCATACATTTAGTTAAGGATAGCATTTTAAGAGTTTCATACATCAAAAAATAAAAAACATAGTTGCATTCATTATCCATATTTTCATAATCAACCATTTACATCCATACATTGAAATCAAAAAAACATATCAAAGTTACATTATCATTTGCATCCATTTATCTATATCATATATAAGATACATTGCATCCATAGTATACTCAAAAGAAAAATGCATCATAAACATCATATAGCACTACATATTACGATAATATCACATAAACACATCACAAGAATCAAGGAAAGTCCATAATCATATAAGTGTCCATAACATCAAAGATACAATCTCATCAACAAAGTGGTACATCAAAGTCCTGATCCATAAATAAAACATGATACAAAGTCATCAATGAGGAGATCCATAATCCATCATCATGATCCTATAGGGGCAATCGATCCATCACCTACACCTGACCCATCTGGTCCCTTGTCACCCGGTCTATCCTGCATAGGAGGAGTCTGACTAGTGCTAGCAATACTTAGCCTTTGATCCATCATAGTCATGAACTGCTGCATCATAGTGGCGACCTGATCCAATCAGCCAAAAAATGTTGTCAAACCTATTTGTAATGTCTGAACATCCTATGATAGAGCATCAATGCTAGGAGAGGCCTGTGAAGTCTGACCCATATCCTAAGACCTAGGAATCTAAGGAGGCACCTGCTATGCTAGAATCTATCCATGTTGTACTAATGGAACCTGATGTACCAAGGGATCCTATCCTCCAGGAACCTACCTAGCAACATCAATTTGATCATGTCGCTTGACTCTCTTTTTTCCCTATACTAATGCAGCTCTAGGATGTACAAATCTAGCTGAGCCTATTTGATAGCCCTATCCCTGAAATGACCACCTCATCCCCATGGTCCAACTCATCCTCTAGCTATGATTTGGGGAGGTTTCTATCCTCTAGGAGCTCACCATCATCTAGGTCTACCACCATCATCTCTACCCTCATCATCAGATGGCTCATCTCTATCTGGGATCGGCTCTATAGGATATGTAAATCTCAAAAATATGTTATGAGACCACCACTCTTTGTACTTCGTGGACATCCCAACATCTGCCACGTGATCTAACATATCCCACTTGATATACAACAATCTAGCAATCTAATCACAAGAAAAATGGAAATCAATCTGTGCACCCCACATCGATCGCTCTACCTGGACTCGAGCATATAAAGCCATACCCTATGGCATATCCTGATACTGGCCATACTATCTAGAAACCCGACCAAAGAAAAATATCTCAATCATAAGGGGTGATCAACCTATCATCCATCATGGAGAAAAAATGTAGGGGAGTTCATCATCATCCTCTCACCAATCCTCACAGCCCAGATATGGTCTCCATATGACCTAATCTATATCATTGATCATACGACGTCAATACTCTAGTTTTCCCAGATGATGCTGGACAACCATGCCACTATATACAAATGTGTAAGGATAGTCATGATGCCAAATATGATCTAATAATGGTCTAGTAATGGGAAGATGCTCCCATACCCATAATTGTAATATAACTGCACCTATTGATAATGAGGCACTAGATCTGTATACCACCTCATGCAAATCATGGTATAACTGTGCAAGAACACAAGAACCCCAATAAAAATACCAAGGTTGTGCAAGAAAATCCTCTAAAATGTGGCCCCATCCAATAGAGAATTATCGACCTTGTCAGTTTGGAAGCAATAAACTACCTATCAAAGCACCTAACACCACGGGAAATGTAGGAAAGGAAGCAAATTGTGCCCATGTGATAGTGTCATCTCCAATGGTATTATCCCCAAATACCCATCTGAAAACAGTGCCATCATATACGAAATCATAATAGACTCTCTCACCCCAAATCAGGATACGGAGCAATCTGTAAACATCCTTGGGAGTGATAGTCATCTCCCCAAATGGTAAATGAAAGGTATTGTGGTCAGAGTGCCAACACTCTACCATAGCTATCAAGAGACCCCAATTCAGCTAGAACCATAGGATGTCTAAAAGGAAACTCAAACCACACATCTCAATAACGTGATACTCTGGCTAGGTCAACTCCTGACCTAGGTCTAAAATCCAAGAAGCTACGGTTCATATGTATAACTTATGAAAATGTGTCTATTTTGCAAATCAAGGGAATCATATCAGTATTCTATATCAGTGGATTATTTTGAGTCAATCAATCAAACTTCAATCAATCTTTTCTCTTGGTGAGCACTATCACCTTGTTGTTCGTGTCTCTATGTCTTGAGAGTGAATTATCAGTTATCTATCCTATCAGTGTTCTATCCTATCAGATTGAAAAATCAAACATTTATTGGTACAATTATCCTGATATCCTAATCACTTGTTTTTCTTAACTACAATAGACCTATCTATCTTGGACATTCAATCATTCAGCCAAAGACCTCAAATTTTATTAGAAAAATCAAGTTTGAGTATCAAAATTTTCAAAATTTCCTATAGGCCATTTGCCTATGCAGAGGTGGCATTTTACCTCAGGTGGTGAATCAATATTCATATGCGGCACTTTATCACCTGGACGTGGTACTTCAATTCTTAAGCATCATTTTATGACCCTGGGCATCATTTTAACATGTCTAGGTGTCATTTAATTTATAAGGGTTTTTTATGCGGTGTTTTACACATAGCTTGACTAAAAAGCCCTAGTTTTAGGTGGTTTAAAATTTCTCACATACAGGTTTTAAACAGGTTTAGGCAGCATTTTAATGCATGGATGTGTTACTTTATGATCCTAGGCGTCATTTAAACTATCCTAGGTGGCATTTTACAAAATTACAACTAAAAATCATGAAATTTATGCAATAAATGCTAAAAAAGTTGTAATAAATGCACTAGGAGGGTCAGAGTCACTTACCGGAGGTCCGTAGTCCAAAGGTCTCTGATACCATCAACCTCTCTTGAACCGATGCTCTTGAATAGGGATAACCATCGTGATCAGCTATCTTAGGATCAGAGAAAAATCTCAATAGTCAAAAGTGCAAATGAATAGTAAATTTGGGTTTTTCAACCTATTTATGCTATTTGACCTAATTTTGAGATAATTTTTGACCTTTTGATCTATATCTGTATATCTATCAAATATGGGCATTTGTTGAGACCTTGAATATCATTAATGTTTTTAAGAAATGAAAACATATTGGATCTATTATCAATCAATTTCATCATTTTTCAAACTAGCGATCAATCTGTTTTCATTTTTGAGGGGGCATCATCAGAGTATCAAATTGGCATTAACATCAAAATTTGCATCAATATTGAATCTAAGGCATTAAAATTTTGAACTATTATTAGTGAGGCATGTTGCATCATTTTCTTCAAATCGGGTTTTATCAATCAAATCAGTTTTGTATCAATCAACCAAGTATCGAATCAGTGATTAGGACATGTAATTTTCTTTGAATCAATACACTACACACATCAATCCAAAGAGGGGCATTTGTAGACACCCAAAACTGGGCAAGTGTCTTAGAATCATTCAAATTTGCAAAATCTTAGCCAAATGCTCTAATTTTTCATCAAAATGGATCAAATCAATTTTAAATGGACATTTATTAATCAAAATTAGACAAAATCATTTAAATCAAAGGAAAAATAAAATCATGACATCAAATAATCAAATACAAGCTTAAAGGGATTAATCACATTATATAATTGATTTTAATCAATTAATTATATAGTTTTAAATCAAAAATCAAATTGAACCTATTCCCTTACATGGCTAATTTAATTAATTGATGGAATTTAATTAATCCTAATATCTTTCAACAAAATTTGAGCAACCTGATGAACTACAACTGATTTAGAACCTGATTGAAGAATTTGTGATATAAGATCACCGAGCATATTGATTAGATATGTAATATGATTAAATCAATATTATGTTGTCATTGATGTCAACTAGTTTGATAGCACTTATCTTGTAAGTTACTATACTGAAACATCTGTAGAAAAGGAGTGAAAGAGATGAAGAACAAAAATATCTACATGAGGAAGATGGATATGACAGATGAGGATAAGGAATACATTGAGTAACTTGTTGATGAGTCTATGACCTTATGATATTGACTTGATTATGTTTCATTCATATATGATGAGGAAAAGAGCTGAAAGACACAAAGCAGTGTTGTCGGTTGATGAAGCATTTTAGTATACACCAACAAAGGGTAGTGTATACCGAGCATAGTGTAAACCTAGATTGTGTTCATTGACACATTTCTTTGTTAACTAAGAAGAACATAATGAACTAAATGATTAGTTTAGCCGATAAGATTGATGAGCTGGAAAGTGTATGATTTTGAGGTAACATATAATGTTTGTTACATAGATCAACGATTGACAAAATTTAGAAAAGATCTAAAAGATGAGAATCAAACATTTTATTGGCACAAGTGCTGAGGTATGTTTAAGAGGCAAAATCAACGAAGATTATTAAGCGGAAAAATCTAATGGAGCAGAAGAAAATGGTTTACATGTCTATATAAGAGACTGGAGATTTCACAATGAGTGTGATGCCAGAAGAGAAGGAAACTATAGAATCATCGCGTGAACAAGTTTACATGCATTCTGATCATATTGGTTAAGGAGAACCCTACTATAGAGCATTATAGAGTGATAGAGAGTGATTATCGATGGACAGTAAATTGATATATTGTTGAATCAGAAATGTTACATTGATCAAAAAGATTTGTATGAGCTAAACATTGATCTGTAATTTGCAATTGAAGTTATGTTAAGTCAGATCACCTATTGTTACATATTTAACCATTGTACATAGTCAAATCTCTTAACTGAGTGGACTAAGAAAGTCTTATTATGTATCATTCATAGAATGAACATTGTTATCCTGTCAACCCTAGAGTGACTATTGGTTGGACAATAACGGTTGGTCTTAAATCCTCTAACAAGGTCACACCTAACAATGTGTTTGTAACCATTAACAGGGTTGGGTCTTCACCGACCTCATTTCAAAAGAGTGAATATTTTTGGGTTGCCAGTCCCAGGTGGTTTTTCCCTTCACAGGGTTTCCACATTAAATCTCTTGTGTTATGTGTTGATTGTGATGTTTATTTTGATGTCATATTTACATGTTGCATATTTGATTTGATCAGTAATTGCTATAATTTTTAGACTAATAATCAATAAATGCATAGACAGTAAAAGTATTTTAAGTTACTGAGCAACAGAAATTGAAATAGTTTTTTCTGGATTATACATTTTGTATTGGGACAATGATTAATTGATTCACCCCCCTCTCATTTATTCTAACAATTGGTATCAGAGCATGGTTTCTTTGAATAGAGTTTTAAGGACTTCAGTACAAAGATCTCAAAATGTATAAGAGGGAAGTGCCAAGACTGAACAAAGAGAACTTTGCAGTATGGCAGAGCTAGATGAAGTTGCACATATCTAGAATTGGGAATACTGCACTAGAATTGATGGAGAATGGTTATATAGAATCAACACTAGGTCCCTTGACACTTGATCAACTAAAAGAAAGACATGAACACAATGTTACTATGATGGAAATTGTTGCTTCCTGTACCGATGCTGAATTTGAAGATATCAAAAGCTGCACTACTACAAAAGCCATGTGGGATAAACTTTCTCAAGTTTACAGTGTAGATGCAAATGTTAAAAGAGCCAGAGTAGAAAGCTTAAGAGGTGAATTTGATGATATGAAGATGAAATAAGGTGAGAATATTGTGCAATACACAAATAGATTGAAAGAGGTAGTACATGCTATTAGAGCATCTGATGGAGTCATTAGTGAAGAAACATTTGTAAGCAAAGTACTCAGAACTTTACTGCTGGTTTACACAATTAGAATATCTAATATCCATGAGACAAGGCCTGCATTTGGTAATGTACTTACACTTGACAATCTGATTGGTAAACTTACAACCTTTGAGTTAAATAATTTTGATAACAATGTTGTTCCGTCTGTTGAGTCCACTTTCATGTCTTCTCTGAAGATTAGTAAGTCTAGCAGGAACAATAAAAATGATAGTGACAGTAATACCGATGATGAGCTTGATGAACTTGAAGCTCTTATGGCTAGAAGAATACCCAAAGGTAAAGGAAGGTATAGAGGGAAGCTGCCTTTGGCATGCTTTAACTGTAAAGAGGTTGGCCACATCACTACTAGATGTCCATAGAAGAAATATGATGATAGAACCAAAGACCAATCTAAAGGAAGCTATGGGAGAAGATTCAACAGAGGCTACTGACACAACAGAGATAACTGAGACAGTAATGACAAAGGCAAAAAGGTATGTTTCATAGCCGAAGATAATGAATCTAAATTTGATTCTGATGATGATGTAGAAGTTGTATTTGTTGCTATGAAAGATGACTCAGAGGAAGAAGAAGAAAAACATGAAGAAATAGCACTGATCTCTAAAGTTAACAAAAATAATACATGGATCATAGACAGTGGCTGTACACATCACATGACTGGTGATGATGAGAAATTTGATCAACTAGAAGAATACAATGGAGGATCAGTTAAGATGGGTAATGACACACCCTGTATGGTAAGAGGTAAAGTAACCTTGATGATAAATGATATGATAAGATGTGATAATGCTTATTGGGTAGATGAACTGAACTATAACTTGCTAATTGTGGCACAGTTGAATAATTCAGGGCACAGAGTTGCTTTTGAGAGAAAGAAAGTGAAAATCTTTGATGATGGAGGAAGACTAGTTGGAACTGGAGTACAATCAAGAGGTAATCTATTTTATCTTGATATTGATGAGTCTTTTTGCTTGATGATGAAAAATGAAGATGTTTGGTTGTGGCATAAAAGGTTATGCCATGTGAACTTTGATAACATGATTAAGTTCAGTAAAAGGAAAAGAGTTAGAGGGTTGTCTAACTTGTCAAAACTAGATCATGTTATGTGTCATGAATGTCAGAAAGGGAAAATGACTAAATCTAGTTTCAAAAATAAGATTACTCAACAAAGAAGATACTTGAGTTAGTTCATACCGACCTATGTGGTTCTATGAGAACTCAGAGTTATTATGGTGATAAATACTTTATTCTTTTTGTTGATAACTATACTAGATTAATGACTGTTATGTTCTTAAAAGAAAAATCTAAACCATTTAAGATGTTTAAGTGGTATAAAGCTAAGGTAGAAAAAGAGACTGGTAAGGAATTAAAATTCCTAAGATCTAATAGAGGAGGTGAATTTATCTCTGATGAATTTACTAATTTCTATAATGAGCATGGTATTAAAAGACAAGTCTCTGCACCGAGGACACCTCAATAGAATGAGATTGCTAAAAGAAGGAATAGGTCAATAGTTGACTATTCTAGGACATTGATGCTGCAAAAGAATGTTGCTCAGACATACTGGAGGGAAGCTATTAGTACAGTTGTTTATGTACTTAATTGAGTTCAACTGAAGAAGGACACCAACAAGACACCCTATGAGTTGTGGTTTGGACACAAACCTACTGTAAGTTATTTCAAAAATTTTGGAAGAAAATGTTTTATTTTGAAAGATGAGAGAAATGGTAAATTTGACTCAAAAGGTGATGACGGGATATTTCTAGGATATTCCAGTAAAAGAAAAGCATATAAGTGTCTAAATAAAACTACTAATAAAATGATTGAAAGCACTAACATCTGAGTTGATGATTTTGATGAAAAGAACACAAAGGAAAGTACAAAGGAACTAGAAGACTATGGTAGATTCACTTACATTGAACAACCAAAGTATCTACCGAAGCTACAGTTTGTGATAATCGGTTAGTAGGAAAATAATACCAAACAATAGGAAAGAGAAATCGACGAGCAGGATGGCCCTATCGAGCAAGCAAATGAACCTGCACATGATCAACAAGAAAGAAGAAATAGGATACTGGTGAGTTTTGTCAAAAGACATCATCCTGAAACATAAATTATTGGAGACAAACAAGCTGGCATGCAAACAAGGAGCAAAGTAAGACAAGGTACATGCCTAGTTTGTGATTATGAACCAAAAAATGTGAAAGTTGCATTAGAGAATGATGAATGGGTTAATGCAATGAAAGAAGAAATAGAATAGATAAAGAAGAACAAAACCTGGACCTTAGTACCCCAACCAAAAGATAAGAATGTTATCAGTACTAAGTGGATATTTAGGAACAAGCAGAATGAGAATGGAGAAGTAACTAGAAATAAAGCTGGATTGATATGTAAAGGATATGCACAGGAGGAAGGCATAGATTATGGTGAAACATTTGCACCTATTGCTAGATTGGAAGGAGTCAAAATGCTACTTGCATATGATGCACACAAGAAATTCAAGGTTTATCAAATGGATGTCAAATTAGTATTTCTGAATGGAATACTTGAAGAAGAAGTCTACATAGAACAACCTGAAGGGTTTGTTGATCCAGAAAAGAAAGATATGGTATGTAGATTACATAAATCATTATATGGTTTGAAGCAAGCACTGAGAGCCTGGTATGAGAGGCTGCATACTTATTTGTTAAGTATAAGATTTGCAAGTGTGGACAAGTCTTTTGAGGATCCTATTATCTATTTTGAAAGGCTCAAATCAATCAAACATTAAGAGTTTAATCTAGCATACAATCAAAACAAAAACAAGGAAACTCTAGGCTAAGCCACCTTAGATTGAGCTAAAAACAGGTGCACCCAAGCACTGTTTGATTTGCTCTTGCTTAAGGGGATGTGGGTGTGCTCTCTAAGCACTTGGAGCATGCTCTAATACATTTTAGGATGGATTTAGATCCATGAAAACCTCATAAATGGCACAAAATAGGTATAGAACACCTGATTTTCCCCTAAGGCCTCAAGGATCCAAATGATGCTGAAACGAAGATCAAGCTATATAATGCTTATGCTAAGATTGATTTTAGACCAAATAAAGATGTGATATGTGTATGCACCCAAAAATGGTCGCCTAGACTTTGGGCCCCATTTATTCAATTTATCAATCCTGAATCATTTTTATCAATAATCAATATTTTCAACAATATCAATTTCTTGATCAAATCCTAATTTCGATCATATATTGGATTTTTATCCTATGGGCTAACCATTTATCCTAAGTTTTTATTTACCTAAAAGGAATATTTCCTCCTCTTTTAATAAATAAAAAGCCCACCTTTCCCTCTTATCCTAAGTTGCACAAATAAAGTATTATTCATATTTTATAAAAAGGAGAAAAGCACTTTTTGTCTCACATGAGGCTCAAAAGTCAACACTTTACTCTCATTGGAGGATACTTGTGCACATGGATTGCTCCTCTTTCAAGCTCCACCATTGATTAAGACTTTTTGCCTCTTAATCTCCATGGTCCATTTCACCTCATTTCTTATAAAAGGAGAGCTCTCTCCTTCATTTGGATATCCATGTTTTATGCTAATGTTATGCTGAAGGTTTTAGGTGCATTTGGAGTTTGAAGACATTGAAGACTTGTTGCATTTCATTGTAGTTGCATATTTCCATTCTTAGTTGCATGATAATGGCATTCTTAGCTTAGTTTCTTTTTATGCAATAGAATAAGCTCACATAGTTTAAATAGGAAGGCTTGGTAATACTTGTTCTTTCCATTTCATAGCTTAGTTTGTACTTCCATTTTCATAGCATAGCTTGCACATTTCCATCTTCATTTTAGTTGCATTGCATTGCATTACATAGTGGATTCTTGGAGATATTGGCATTGTTTCCCTTGTCTTCATTGTGAATCTCTCATTGTATGGTTGACTAGCAAGGTCACAAGCTTGTAGCTCTAGCTGAAAGCAAATACATCATAGTCCCTTGCAACTCCATGCATAGAGAGCTATGAGCCGCTTTGTGAGGCCCCATTCTTGAGCAACCTTGCATGTAATGGTTCATAGAAGTGCACCATTTTAGTGTGTACATTTTTGGCGCCCACTGTGGGGCAGAGTAGATAGCTTTGTCCTTTCATTTGATGCATTTTTCATCATTTTCAGATTAATTTTCAGAAAAATTTGCATTTTCTGGTTTTCTATCTCAGATTATCACGCGACACTTCTCAGAAGTATCGCGCGATATACTTTCTATCTTGGAGCGATAGTTCGCGCGGAAAAAGTATCGCATGACTATATTGACTTCTGTCGCCTGACATCAGGCGAAGTATTGCCTGGCATTGTGAGAAGTATCGCGTGACTGAGAAATATCGCGCGACTGAGAAGTATCGCCCGACTATAGGAAACTGTATCGCACGATACTGTTGAAGTCTGAGAAATATCGCCTGATCTGGCAGAGACTTGCATTTTCAATTTTCTTGTCCGAATTTGATTATTTTAGCTTGCTGTTTTGTTTTGCTTTGTTTAGATAGGTCTAACCTGCATCTTTTAGCTTAAATCTATCAGATTATTGCACATTTACATTTGGATTTGGATTTTGCTAACATTGTGGGTCTAACAAGTTGTGTTTGTGGGTTCTCTCCTTTGCTTGAAAATTGCTAAAAATGCATGTCAAAGAGGGCTACTAACAGTTTTTGCAGGGCTGCCCAAGCATAAAAAAACAATTTTTTTTTTTTTAAATTTCTTGCTTGTTATTTACTTTCCTTTCATTTGTGGCATTCACTAATTGTATTAGGAATCTTAATACCTCATGAAAGGGATCTTGAGGTGGTAGGAGAAGTATGCTCTTCACCTTTAGGTGAATCAGAAAATCTTGACCCATCTTAAGGTTTTGGAAGCAAGGGAGTAATTGAATCTCTTTACTTGGTGTGTTTGGGAGAGATTCTTGAGATAGGGGAGTATGCTCTTCACCCTTGTGGTGAATCAAAAACCTTGAACCTCAAGATTTGATCCATTTTTGTTTAGTTTAGGAATCCTTTAGCGGGTCTGCTCTTGAGCAATCAAGAGGAATGACTCAAGTGGGGACAACCTTGTCATCATTTTCCTTGGTGGCAAGTGATTCCAACTCACTATAATCTCAAGGCTATCAAGGACACCAAAAACCTTGATAGACATAACACTTGTCTTCGTTTGATGTGAGTAGTTCATGGGATTGTGACCATGGGGAAAACATTGAAAGAGAATGCTTAAGGTACTCTTGAGGCCGCAAGGTCCTAGTCCTTTATGAGGAGCAAGAGGGGTGTTGTGAATGGAAATCCTTATTAAGAACCATTAGATAGAAGCCACCCTCTTTTAGCCGCTTATCTTCTTAGTGCAAGGATTGATCCAAGTGGTTTACCCAGATCACCTTAAGATACTCACTATATGTGTCCCTTTGGTTGTGTCATTTGACATTTCCATGACAAAGCCAACATCTCTTGTGGGTAACCACTTGGTGTGAGGCGAGGGGGCATCAAGTTGTGGGCTAAGTTGGTAAGTATTGAGCCTTGAATTTCTAGGATAGATTTGCTTGAAGTGTTTTCGATTTGTGATACCAGTGCAAACGTTCTTACATACAAACAATCGGTAGTATTCATAGGGTGTTGTTTCAATTTTGATATCACAAGTGTTTGTCTTGGCAAGGTTGCTTTTGCCCTTATTTCAAGTGTTTGAGACCATGTTTTGATCCCTTGCTGTTTGCAAACCTACCAAAATTTTGTTGACACTGTGACTGAAATTGAAAACATCAAACCTCAGACTGGAAATTTTGACCAAATAGACCCAAAAAATGCAAAATTCACACAATTCTGGTCAAGAGTTAAATAATTCTGCAATAGTATCGCACCCTGTAAGGCAAAGTATCGCGTGATACTTCGCGCATGCTAGAAATATCGCCCCCTTTGAAGAGAAATATCGCGCGATAGTTCGCCCCTGACAGACTATCACCCGGCCTGCCTGGAGTATATCGCCCGCCAGTATTAAGAAGTATCGCCTGGCTTAAGGTGAAGTATCGCACGGGTATAGGTTTATCACCCCAGTAGCCTGGAGTATATCGCCTGGTTCATTTTTGCCGTGCTTAAATTTTGGTCAGTTTCAGTTGCTGTCAATTAGGCTAAGTCTTAGAGCAGGCTTCTCACCCTGACATTGAGATCTGTCTTGACTCCAAATTTCTAGTTTTTAGTCCTCCGGGATAGCATCATTTGATTTACAAAGTCACTTTGGAATAATTGTCAAGTTAGAAAGCCATTCTTGGTGCCAAGGTTCATCTTTAAAATTGTTAGCTATATTCTGGGAAAATTTTAGTTCTCTTATTGTCCAAATCGCTTTCATTTTCATCTCAATTTCAATTATCTTTTGGCCTAGTCCAACCTCCTAATTCAAAAGTGCAAGGGTAGTCACCCTTTGATTTGAAGCACCTCTTTGACAGTGTTGGTAAAGCCCTCTTTTTCTTTTCATTTCTCTTTGGACAATAGAGGACTTCGATTATCCTAGTTTGATGTTGACACTTTGAAAGGTCACCTTATCATTGAGAATATCTCTCTTTCATATTAGTTACGACAAGGTACCAAGTTAACCAAGGGAAGCGACCCCCTGTTGCCTTTAGCCAGTTACCACCCGTCAAGACTCATCGACAACCTAAGGGAAAAGGACCCCTTTTTGACCAATCTCCTAAGAGTGAATCCGAGGTTTGTTTTAATCCGAGAGCTAATCCTAGTGAAGTGAGCACCTCTTTTGCACCACTTTCATCAAGTATGGACATGAGTTACACTTTCACCCGACAGCAAAGAGAAGCCATGAATCAAACTCTTGAGGATATCTTCCAATGACATAGAAGAGAGTATGGTGGTTCTTCTCATGCCAGTCCACCTAGGTCACCTCCTAACGATGTGAGGTATTTTGATGCTCATCAACGAGCCGAAAGATAGCATAAGCAAGCTCACTCAGATTCAGGGTCACAACACGAAGACCAGAACAATGAATCTAGTGATCACCATATCAACGTAGCTAATGCAATAAGGCATTCAAGACAAACCTCCCCACTTAAAGACACCTCTCGATATGCAAATACAAGATTGAGAAGCATTGAGAGAGAGAAGCAAGCCTACTTAGATGAACAGGCTGCTAAAAAGGAAAAATTCTGACAACTAGAGGAAGAGGAACGTGCGTTGTTGGATATATAGAAAAGAGTCACCCAAGAAGAAGAAGATAGACTCTATGCACAACAACTCCAAAGTTGATTTAACGGGAGGGGAGCCAATAGTGGGACCAACTCACCCCCATCTACCCCTTCCCCTAGCCCTCGAAGAAGATCAAAGACACCCTCACGATCCCCAAGTCCTAGAGGAAGAAGGACTTTAAGATATGACCATCATAGGAGACAGTCGTCTCATAGACATTCAAAGCAACCCTCCCAATGAGCACATCATGGCTCACAACATGGAGGCAGTTATGCTAAATTTGATCATATGGACTTCATGACTATGCAACAAGAACCATCCTTTCAAGCCTATGTGGAGCAATATGTGGAACAAAACAAAGACCAATTCTTGGAAAGTCTTATCAACAAAGGCGCTAAAGTTCCATATAATTTTGATGTTCACCAAAAGATCAAGAAACAGAATCCTTCAACTGATGAGGTGATCTTACAAATGCAAAAGGATATAGACAGGATGAAGGCTCCCAAGAGCACATTTTATTTGGACTCCATATGTCCTAACCCCATTGACAAAAGTGTGGTGATGGTAGAATTTCCTAAGAAAGTTGAATTCCCAACATACGACAAATATGATGGCACTGGTGACCCTCACGACCATGTTCGACAATTCTACATAATGAGCTTTTCCATTCAACCATGAAGAGTCCTACTTGTTGAGATTATTCCCAAGGAGTTTAAAAGGTCAAGCTATGGAGTGGTTTACCAACCTTTCCCCTCCAATAAAGACATTTAAAGAACTTGTCCAAAGATTTGTTCAACATTTCGCTTACAATTTATCTAGGTCGGTCACCATGCTTGATTTGTGTAAACTTAAACAAAATCAAGGGGAATCTTTTGTCACCTTTTTACAATGATGGAGGTGATTGTGTTCGAAATAACCAAGGACAATCCCTGAAGAAGAGAGAATTGATATCATTGTGAACAATCTAATACCAGAACTCAGATATGAAGTCAAGAAAATCCCATTTAATTCCTTTGATACTATGGTAGAAGTGGCATGTCGCATTGAGGATGTCCTAAAAGAATAAGGAATTTTGGCTAAACCAACAAATAATAACAATAGCCAAAATAACAATACTAATGGTAACAAGGACAAAAAGAACTCCTATTGGAACAAAAACAAGCAAGTGGTCAATGACGGAGTTGTTGATTCATCTCAGGTCAAAAATGAAGGAGTTCTTAACCTCTCCCATGCAGTTCAAGCTATGAAGTTGCAAACGTCTTCAACACAACAAGACAAACCTAAGTATCAAAAGAGATCCAAAATGGAGAAAAGACAATTTACTAAATTGGGAGAATCCTATGCAGATGTTTTTAAGACATTAGTTGCTCATAATTTGGCGCACCCACAGGATCCTACAAAACATCGAATACCAGATCCTTTACCTCATTGGTGGGATGCTAAGGCTTTTTGCGTTTTCCATAATGGGATTGGACACGACATAGAAAATTGTTTTAAACTCAAGCATCTTGTCCAAGACCTTATTGAGAAAGGACAATTACAAGTGGATGGGTTAACCACTAATGCAGACCATAAAGCCTTTAAAGAGCCCTTGCCTAAATATGAAAAAGGAGAGAATTCTAGCAGTAAGAATGGCAAGGTGGCTATTAATTATACATACACACATGCTGACAATGTGATTAACATGCTTGAGGTGGCTAACGATAACATCAACATGGTGAGAAAGAAAGATCCTTATGGACATAATGTGGACTCAACTCCTATGACTAATGAAAGACCCGCTGTGGTGATAAGAGGTCCTCACTCACAAGGAATGCCCCAGTCCCTCAATGCTGTCACTAGGGGTCAGGCCCAAGCACCCATTATCATCAAAGGTCCTAGCACTAGCAAGTCTAAACAGCCCGTGTCCAAAGGTGCTCCTCTCAAATCTGCCGTTGGTCCTGATTCCAATTATAATCTTATTGACCAGCTACAACGTACACCCACTCAGATATCCATTTTTGAGCTTTTAGAATTATCTCCTAAGCACAAGCGCGTCCTCGAGGATGCTTTGCGAGCAGCCAATGTCCCTAATAACTTAGATATTGACCAATTCCAAAACATGGTCAACCATTTGGCTAGCCCTCATTACCTCACCTTTTCAGAAGAAGATGACAAATCCATTAGTCACCCACATAATTTGGCCTTACACATCGAAGTCATGATTCATAAAACCCGTGTTAGGCATGTACTGATAGATGGGGGTGCGGGGCTCAATATTTGTACCCTAAGTTTGCTGCTAGCTCTAGGGTATTCTAAGAACGTCATTGACACAAAGAAAAGGATCACAATCAAAGCATATGATGAGGCAGAAAGAAGTTTTAAGGGATTGGCTATTTTGCCTATTCGCATTGGTCCCGTAGAAAAAGATATATTATTCCAAATTGTTGATGTTGGACCTCTAGCCTACAACATTTTGCTAGGTAGGCCATGGATTCATGAAATGTAGGCAGTCCCATCAACATATCACCAGTGTGTTATGTTTCCCCATAACGGTGTATAAATTTGCATCCCTGGAGACAGTGCTCTATCAGTTAATAACATTTCTGTGGGATTACATGTACCTTTGAATAGGGAAGCTGACAATCCTAGCAGTTCACTTGAACAATGCAAGCAGAAATTCAAGACCATGGACCTTGGGATGGGAGATTATAAGATTGATTCTTTTACAAAAATGCCAATCTCTCCTAGGTCTTATGGGAGACCATCCCCAAATGTGAAGCCTTCATCATCAGCAATGATGTTATTTGGGAAATTTGTTGAGTCTTCGGTCCCCATTCAAGAAGAGAAAGAGGAAGTTGCTATAAGGGCCTGGATATATCACGAGGAGAAATACAAACATAATGAGAATTTTGCTCCTTCACCTAAAACTTATGGGAAAGGGTATACACTGGTTAAAAATATGGGATATCCGGGATTTGGTCCCCTTAGTCATAGGCTAGACGCTAAAGCTGAGCCTCTTGATCATGCTCTTTTTGGATGAAAGAATAAGTCCACGGTTGGCTTAGGTTTTGAGAATAAGAAGAAGAAAGGTGTCCCTGTCCCAGCTGCGATGGACAGTGACAGTGATGCAGATTATACGCCTGATCTTTCCAATCAACAAGATGTGTCTGATGATTGGGTACCCTCAACGAATCTCCTTTGGGGAGATTCCATAGATTTGATGCTTAATAGTCCTACTATCCCAGCTACGACGGATAGTGACTGTGTGACTGCTAGATCGACAAAGGAAAGTGTTACTATCCTAGCTGCGACAGATAGTACCAATACTAGCACTAGAGAGGGGGAAACCCTTCCTAACCTTGAGGCTTCTACATCACGAGGCCTAAATGATGACTCAGAGACAGACTCCCATGAATATGAATGGGATTCACTTTCAGATGCAACAATTGATCTAGACGTGGATATTATCCATGCCTATAGTACCCAACCCGATGCGACTAACGATCCTAGTGTCAGACTAGAGGATTGTCCTCCTCAAATTGCCTTAGTAGACGATGCTTCGTTTGATAGGATGAGTCCTAATTCAGGTATCTTAGGAGAAGACTTGATGAACTCTAATTATATGGTCACCAGAGATGACACCTTTTGCATTAACAACATCGAACCCACCATTGACTTACCCCTTGTTCACTTTGACCTGATTGACTGGTCTCAGCGCCACCAAGAGCCCACATTCCTCACATTTCACAATGATTACGAAATTGCTTGCTATCTGAATGCTCTCGAACCCATGGCTTCTTCCACCAGTGAACCAACAACCAGCATGACAGAGCCTGATATTAAGTACCTCAGTCTCAAAACAAAAGAAAAAAAGAAAAATAGGTCTGATGGCGAAAACCACTTTGTGGCGGTGTCAGAACCAAAAATAGTAAAAAGAAATGACGCATCCGAAGGTGAAAACCTCTTTGAGGCACCTAAGGATGGGGTACTTAATAACTTGCCGAGTTATTTCGAGGATATATCATCAATATTGATTGAACCAACAAAGCCGGTCAATTTAAACATAGAAGAAAATCCTCAGATAGTCCATCTTGCTCAATCTTTATCAGAGGAAGAGACCAAGGCATATGTACAGTTTTTACAGAAAAAGAAAATTAATTTTGCATGGACCTACTCAGACATGCCAGGGCTTGACACGAATCTCATAATGCATCACTTATCTATAGCTCCAGGAGTCAAGCCAGTAAAATAGAGATTAAGAAAAATGCATCCACATGTAGCTCTACTTGTCAAAGGAGAATTAGAAAAAATTTTGAGAGCTGGATTTATTAGAGCCATTGATTATGCAGAATGGATCTCAAACATAGTACCAGTCTCCAAACATGATGGGTCCATTCGTGTCTGCACAGATTTCAGAGATCTAAACAAAGCCTGCCCAAAGGACAATTTTCCACTTCCAAACATTGACATGATAGTGGACATGATGGCGGGCTATGACATATATTCCCTAATGGATGGTTTCTCGGGGTATAATCAAATCAAAATAGCTCCTGAAGACCAAGAGAAAATAGCATTCACATGTGCATGGGGAACCTACTGCTGGAACGTCATGCCATTCGGGTTAAAGAATGCAGGAGCAACCTACCAAAGAGCTATGATGACTATCTTTCATGATATGATGCACAAAAATATGGAAGATTATGTGGATGATACCCTGGTAAAATCAAGAAAAAGGGACACACACCTCAATGATCTGGAAGTAATTCTAGATCGTATGGAACAATTTCAACTCAGATTGAATCCAAAGAAGTGTGCATTTGGCGTCACCTCAGGCAAACTTTTAGGATTCATAATATCAGCAAAAGGTATCGAGGTTGACCCCGAAAAGGTCCAAGCAATCCTAGATATGCCACCTCCTTGAAATATCAGCCAAATGAGAAGTCTTCCGGGACGTCTTCAATCAATTAGGAGGTTTATTTCTTAGCTTGCAGATAGAGCGCAACCCTTCAACAAGACATTGCATAAGGGTGCTTCTTGTGTTTGGAATGAGGATTGTCAAAAGAGCCTAGATCAGATCAAACAATACTTGGCCAATCCTCCGATCCTAATGCCTCCTATTCCAGGGAAACCATTGATCCTATATATTTCAGCTACAGACACTTCCCTGGGGGCATTATTGGCTCAAACAGATGATACTGGGAAAGAACGGGCCATCTACTATATCAGCCGTACTCTAGTCTCTTATGAGATCAATTACAATAATATTGAGAAGTCTTGTCTCGCAGTGGTGTTTGCTTCTCAAAAGTTGCACCACTACATGCTTGCTCATACCATACATTTGGTTGCCAAAATTGATCCCCTTAAATACTTGCTTAGTAAGGCTGCCCTGACGGGTAGACTTGCTAAATGGATGATGGTCCTCACTGAATTTGACATAGAGTACGTTGAAAGAAAGGCAATAAAAGGGCAAGCTATTGCTGACCAATTAGCTGATTTTCCAATCCAGGATAGTATGCCAGTCCAAGTGGAATTCCCAGATGAACACATCTTGTATACAACTACTCACACTTGGACAATGTTCTTTGATGGTTCCCGCATGCAAAATGGATCAGGTGCTAGAGTGTTATTTGTTTCTCCACATGGGTACAACATTCCGAAGTCTTACAAACTATTATTCCCATGTACCAATAATATTGTAGAATATGAAGCTTTAACTAATGGCTTGAGAATGGCTATAGAATGGAACATCACAGAATTACATGTCTTTGGGGATTCCCAGTTAATCATCAATCAAGTCAATGAAGAGTATCAAACCAAGGATGACAAACTGATACCCTATAAAAAGATGGTTGATTCTTTGAGATGCTATTTCACCTTTGTGACGTTTCAACAAATCCCTAGGACAGAGAACAAAGCTGCAGATGCCATGGCCACATTAGCTTCACTTCTTCAGTTGGAGACACATGAATCCAGATTTGAATTCCTGGTGGAAGAGCTACACCATCCCATCTTTGACTCGTCTGAAAGCCATGTCATTTGTACCATTATCACACACGAGTCTTCCCGATATGGTGCTATCTATTCATATCTTCATGATGGCATCATCCCTGACACATTCACCCACTCCGAATGCCGAAACCTCATCTGTAATGCCTCTCGCCACACCCTCATCTCTGGTGATTTATATAGGAGGGGTTTAGATGGGACACTCCTTAGGTGCTTGGAAAAGGAGGAATCCAACCAAGCATTAGCTGACATCCACGAGGGCATTTGTGGTGGACATTCTAATGGTCTTGCCATGGCCCGAAGGTTACTTAGGGCGGGATATTATTGGCCCACAATGCAGATGGACGCAGTCACCTTTGCTAAGTCATGTGAAAAATGTCAGAAACATGGCAATCTGATTCATGCTCCAGGTAGGGAGCTGATTCCTTCTGTTTCTCATTGGCCATTTTAGCGCTGGGCCTTTGATCTGGTTGGGCAGATTCATCCCAACTCATCAGGTGGACACAAGTTCATTATTACTACCACTGACTATTTCACAAAATGGGTGGAGGTTGTGCCACTTTCTGTTGCTTCAAGAAGGACCATTTCTTTGTTCATCTTGAATCATATCATTTGCCGATTTGGAGTGCCTTCTGAGATCATTACTGACAATGGAGGTCAATTTAAGAATAAGGACCTAAAGCACCTATGCAAAAAGTTTAAAATCAAGCAACATTGGTCCTCCATCTATTTTCCACAGGGAAACAGACAGGCAGAAGCTTCTAACAAAACCATTCTTAAGATTCTTCATAGAACAGTGCACAAGAATGGTAGGGATTGGCACTTACAAATCAATCCGGCACTATGGGCTTACAGAACAAGCATTCGCACACCTACAGGAGCCACTCCTTTCTCTCTCACCTATGGCGCTGAAGCAATATTGCCTTTAGAAGTTGAGATACCATCCCTTAGAGTCTCACTCAAAGGTTTGATTATAGATGAGGATTATCGCGCCATGAGGTTACAGGAATTAGAACTTCTAGATGAGAAGCGTAAGGCTTCCTTTGATCATATGAGAGTGTATCAGAAGCATATGTCCAAGGCATTCAACAAGAAGGTTCACCCTAGAGAATTTCAAATAGGTGATCTTGTTTTGCGAGAGAACCCTAAGAACCAACAAAACAAAGAGCAAAAGGGCAAGTTTGAACCTAACTGGCTTGGACCATATGTCATCACAGCTGCTTTTGGTACTGGTGCGTATTTACTGTCAGATCCTGATGGAGAATAGCTCCCTGATCCCATCAAAATTGTGCACCTCAAGAAGTTCTATCCTCGATGCCCATTCTGTCTGGGGGCATCCTTTGTACATATCTTATTGATCCTGAAAAAATTTCCAAAAAAATTGATATATGATGCTGAAAAAATCCTAAAAAGCATATAAAGTCCTGAAAAAAATACAAAAAAAATCAAAATATTCAAAAAATCAAAAAAATAGAAAAAGTGCCTTGGTGAAAACCTAGCAATAGGCGCCTTGGTAGCAAAAATCCAAAAAAAATCAAAAAATAATAAAAAAGAAACCAAGTGGTGAAAACCTGGAAACAGGCGCTACTTGAGGCCTTTGCACCCCTATTTGTTAGCATGCACCCTCGACACTTAGCCACTTTCCATCATGCCTTGACCTTATTTGACTTGGTCTGGAATTGGTCTTTGTCTTTTTCTAAGGGGCATACCTATTAGCATTGGTCCTTTAGGTGCGTTTGTCTCTTGGGGCATTTCACAACAGGTGTTTTTCAACACCACCCCAAATAGTGTTTTTCAACACTACCCTTGCGTCGAGTGTTTCTTAACACTTATCAGGTGTCTTACCCAAATAGTCTCGTATGACGCGATGTTTCTCATTTGCAGATATGATACTCAGAATTTGACTCTATGACCAACACACACGCACTTAAACAATTAACTCGCTGACGATATGATGACTTTATTTTCTTTGTGTGCTGTCTATGAGGATTTCTTTGATGAGTGGTCTCTCCCTGAGAAGTTTTTGATGATGCATTGCTAGAAGACTGAGGGAATGAGAACATGTTTTCTTTCTTTATCTGCTTGTGGGTATATTTTGTTGATCCTAACTGTCATGAGCATTTATGCTGGTCCTACTTGACACTATGGATTGACAAGGTATTATCCTTGACTATTTCGCGAGTGCATGCTTATAGCCATCTTGACCTTTTTATGTTCTGATGCAAGCATAATCTCGCTATAGTAAACTTAGGTAATCTCACTGCACTAGTCATCTTGACCTACATGTCTTTGATGCCTAGGTGGGATTTCCACATTTCTATCTGATAAAGATCATATTCATATCCACATAGTTACGCTAGTGTGCATTGTATGATCTTACGACGCTACCAATAACGCTCAATGATGATAATTAGATGTCTATAAGCGTTGTGACCTTGCAAGTCAACCACTTTCATAGTAGCTTGCATTTTTAGGGTCATGTTAGATTAGTTTTGCATATGGAGAGAGCTTTCCTTTTTATCATCTACGGACTAGTTGGTCAACTGTGCTCATTTTCTGATTCTTCTTGATCATATCTTTCATTTCTGGTCTTTCATATCACATCATTTTCTATCCATTTTCAGACTTGAAATCAAAATCTGAGTTGCGTTTCCAAATTTTCCCTTTCTTCTGGGTAGTTGATTGACTTTTTGAGGCATAATTTGATTTTCGGTGGAATTTCTTCCTTTCCATGTCTCTCAATTTTCTAGTCTTTCATTCGCTCTATTTCTAGTCTTCTATTTCTATTCTTCTACTTCCTCACTGGGGCATGTTTCATTGCCTAATGGTTAACCTATTTGACCCTTACCTTCGATTGTGATTTTATTATGATTTGATCAACCTTATCAATTTTCTGTCTCTCCTCTACTTGATTTCGATTTCGATTCCGAGGGGGCAGTATTTATGGGATTCTCATCCCTGATTTCCTTGATTTTCCTGATTCAGACATCTTTTGTGAGCTGTCGCTCAAATTTGAGATTCTTATCTCCTACTTTGAATGTGATTCCGAATCGACCTCATGTTCAAAGGCCTTTGTTTATGTTTGTCCGGGTGTGATCCCGAATCGACCTCACATCTGAGTTGTCTTGTGATCCCAGATCGATCTCACATTTCAATTCTTCTTTGACTGCATGTGTTCCTAGATCGATCACACATTAGTCAAAGAGGGGCAAATGTATGCACCCAAAAATGGTCGCCTAGACTTTGGGCCCCATTTATTCAATTTATCAATCCTGAATCATTTTTATCAATAATCAATATTTTCAACAATATCAATTTCTTGATCAAATCCTAATTTTGATCATATATTGGATTTTTATCCTATGGGCTAACCATTTATCCTAAGTTTTTATTTACCTAAAAGGAATATTTCCTCCCCTTTTAATAAATAAAAAGCCCACCTTTCCCTCTTATCCTAAGTTGCACAAATAAAGTATTATTCATATTTTATAAAAAGGAGGAAAGCACTTTTTGTCTCACATGAGGCTCAAAAGTCAACACTTCACTCTCATTGGAGGATACTTGTGCACATGGATTGCTCCTCTTTCAAGCTCCACCGTTGATTAAGACTTTTTGCCTCTTAATCTCCATGGTCCATTTCACCTCATTTTTTATAAAAGGAGAGCTCTCTCCTTCATTTGGATATCCATGTTTTATGCTAATGTTATGCTGAAGGTTTTAGGTGCATTTGGAGTTTGAAGACATTGAAGACTTGTTGCATTTCATTGTAGTTGCATATTTCCATTCTTAGTTGCATGATAATGGCATTCTTAGCTTAGTTTCCTTTTATGCAATAGAATAAGCTCACATAGTTTAAATAGGAAGGCTTGGTAATACTTGTTCTTTCCATTTCATAGCTTAGTTTGTACTTCCATTTTCATAGCATAGCTTACACATTTCCATCTTCATTTTAGTTGCATTGCATTGCATTACATATTGGATTCTTGGAGATATTGGCATTGTTGCCCTTGTCTTCATTGTGAATCTCTCATTGTATGGTTGACTAGCAAGGTCACAAGCTTGTAGCTCTAGCTGAGAGCAAATACATCATAGTCCCTTGCAACTCCATGCATAGAGAGCTATGAGCCGTTTTGTGAGGCCTCATTCTTGAGAAACCTTGCATGTAATGGTTCATAGAAGTGCACCAGTTTAGTGTGTACAATATGATGCTATATGCTATGCAAAACAATGAAGTAAACTAAGTTAATCCATTATTGCTAAGCTATGATGAGCTAAAATGCTTGAAAGTAAACTAAATTAGAATGATTTGTGCTAAGTCTAGAAATAAAAGGGCATGATAACAATGCATGAGAATGAAAGTTAAGCTAATTGATTTGCTCTTGAAATGAGGGGTATTTATAGGATTTGGGAAAGAAGAATGAGTGGCTAGGATTGAAATCCGTAAGAGAGGCCAAGATTCATTCAAAAGGGAGCACATGGATTGTGCTAGTCTACAGCCAATCAGGAGGTGACACATGTCACAAGGTGAGTGGATGAAGGGAAGGGTAAAGATGAGTCAACAAAGGGGGCTCAAAGCTCATAACGCCCCTCATAAGTGCTTGTAAGAGCATTGAATGAGCTTTTAAGGGACTTTGATGACTTTGTGGATGCATTGAATGTTTTGTGGTTGAGATATTTGGAAGGGGAGACTTTGCTTTGGCTTAGGAAAGTCTTAAGCTTGGTTAGGATTGTGCAAATGTTTAGGGGTAGGATTAGGATTAGGATTGGGGGGATTTTAGGATTAGGATGGGTGAAGAGGTTGGGTTGAGAAGTTTCTAGAAGAGTCTAGAGTTTTCCTTGGTTTAGGGAGAATGAATAAATGTTTATTCATTCCAAAGGTTTTAGTTTTGGGAATATTTATTAAAATATATTTAATAAATATGAAAAATAAATATTTAATCTTAATTAAATATATTGAGTTGGGATTAGGGTTAGAAAAGATGGGATTAGCCTTTAAATCGAAATTAAGAAGGGATTAGAAGATTCTAGAACAGGTTAGTGGTCTTAAGGGAATTGGCCAAGTTTTGGGCAAAAAATAAATAATTTATTTATTTTGAGATTTTTGGTCAATTTATTAATTAAAATAATTAATAAATAAGGAGTTAATGTTTAAATAAGATTTAAATATTTTTGGGAGGGATTCCTTAATTAAATATTTTTAATTAAGATAAAGGGATTTAATGGCATAAAAATAAATAAATAAATTAAATAAATAATTAATTAATAAATGATGATGTCATTAGAGATTTTCAGAAAATAAAAATACTTTATTTTCTAAAGGATTTTTAGGTGTCTACAGTAAGAACAAGTGAGAACAACAATCTATATATGAAAGGAGATACTGATGACACAATTCTTATTGTTGAAATTTTTGTGGATGGCATTATATTTGGAGGTCAAGATTAAGTATGTAAAGCCTTTTCTAATGAAATGAGGAATGAATTTGAAATGTCTATGTTCAAAGAGATTAAGTTCTTTCTAGGACTACAAGTGATTCAGTAGAGTGATGAGATATTCATCGAACAATCAAAATATATCAAGGAAGTATTGAAAACATTTGTCATGGAAGATGCTAAACCTATGGGAACACCAATGGCTATTGGATGTAAAATGACTTAGGAAGATGAAACTACAGAAGTAAACCAGACAATGTACTGATCAATGATTGGTAAGTTAATGTATGTAGTTCACAATAGACCAGACATAGCACATGTTGTGGGAATAGTTGCTAGATTTTTTGCTAATCCTAGAGAATCACACATGATTGCTACTAAAATAATCTTAAGATACTTGAAGAAAATAGAAGACTATGGATTATGGTATCCTAAGGAAGGCAAGTTTGAACTCAGAGTCTATACCGACGTTGATTGGGCTAGAAATGTGGATGACAGAAAAAGTACTACCAGAGGAGCATTTTTCTTTGGTGAAAGACTTGTTACATGGACAAGTAAGAAGCAGGCTTGCATTTCTCAGTCTACAGCTGAAGCAGAGTATGTTGCTACTGCTACAAACTGTTCAAACATTGCATATATTAATCAAGTTCTGGAAGGTATGAATGAGATGATCACTGAGCTAGTGATTATATACTATGATAACACCAGTGCAATAAACATTTCAAATAATCCAATGATGCACTCTAAAACAAAGCATATATCAATTAAGTATCACTACTTGACAGAAAAAGTACAGGAGAAGCAAGTTAAGCTAGAGTTTGTTACATCAAAAGAACAACTTGCAGATATATTTACAAATGCTCTACCGAAGGACATATTTGAGTATTTGAGGACTAGACTAGGGATCTGTCCCCTATCTACCAGTCACTAAGGTGATCTAGATGTTACATCATCCTAATCTTATCAGAAGATCATTCATGTTGATGTAACCTAGTTCACACTTTGGATCATGTCTAAGGTTGTGAAAGGTACTGGAAATATTAGTATACAGAGAATGCACTAGACAACAGAGAGTTACTTGGCAACTGAAGAGCTGTTTGTTTATCTATTTCTTTGGCATTTTTTTCAAAGGGAGAGATAAACAATATGAAACATATGAAACAATATGCACCGATGAGAACTATTTGAGGGAGAGCATTGAAGATCAGTTACTGAGAACAGAAGAAGGAACATAAGAACTGAAAAGAAAATATTTGCAGATTGACAAAGCTGTATTTTGTAATGTTGTTGAGTAAGGTAGTGATTAAACATATTAAGCTAGGGAGAGCTTGTATAACATTTGTTCACAGAGTTGTAGAATACATGTTTGGTATGTGTATGGTATATTTCATATTTCTTGAGTTGCCATCAATGCCAAAGGGAGAGATTGATGAACTACAACTGATTTAGAACTTGATTGAAGAATCTATGATTTAAGATCACCAAGCAAATTGATTAGATATGTAATATGATTAAATTAGTATTATGTTGTCATTGATGTCAACTAGTTTGACAATACTTATCTTGTAATTTACTATACCAAAACATCTATAGAAAAGGAGTGAAAGAGATGAAGAACAAAAATATCTACATGAGGGAGATGGATATGACAGATGAGGATAAGGAATACATTGAGTAACTTTTTGATGATTCTATGACCTTATGATATTGAATTGATTATGTTTCATTCATCTATGATGAGGAAAAGATCTGAAAGAAACAAAGTAGTGTTGTCGGTTGATGAAGCATTTCAGTATACACCAACGAAGGGTAGTGTATACCGAGCATAGTGTAAACCGAACTTGTGTTCACCGATGCATTTCTTTGTTAAATGAGAAGAACAGAATGAACTAAATGATTAGTTTAATTGATAAGATTGATGAGTTGGAAAGTGTATGATTTTGAGGTAATAGATAATGGTTGTTACATAGATCAATGGCTGACAAAATTCAGAAAAAATCTAAAAGATGAGAATCAAACATGTTATTGACACAAGTGTCGAGGTATGTTTAAGATGAAAAATCAATGAAGATGATTAAGCGGCAAAATATGATGAAGTAGAAGAAAATGGTTTACATGTCTATATAAGAGACTGGAGATTTCACAATGAGTGTGATGTCGAAAGAGAAGGAAACTGCATAATCATCATGTGAACAAGTTTTCATGCATTATGATCATACTGGTTAAGGAGAACCCTACTACAAAGCATTACTGAGTGATAGAGAGTGATTACCGATGGACAGTAAGTTGATATATTGTTGAATCAAAAAGATTTGTATGAGCTAAACATTGATCTGTAATTTGCAATTGAAGTTGTATTAAGTCAGATCACCTATTGTTACATATTTAACCATTGTACATAGTCAAATCTCTTAACTGAGTGGACTAAGAAATTCTTATTATGTATCATTCATAGAATGAATATTGTTATCCTGTCAACCCCAGAGTGACTGTTGGTTGGATGATAATAGTTGGTTGTAAATCCTCTAACAAGGTCACACCTAACAATGTGTTTGTAACCTTTAACAGGGTTGGGTCTTCACCGACCTCACTTCAGAAGAGTGAATATTTTTGGGTTGCCAGTCCCAGGTGGTTTTTCCCTTCACAGGGTTTCCACATTAAATCTCTTGTGTTATGTGTTGATTGTGATGTTTGTTTTGATGTCATATTTACATGTTGCATATTTGATTTGATCAGTAACTTCTATAAGTTTTATACTGATAATCGGTAAATGCACAGACAGTAAAAGTATTTTAAGTTACTGAGAAACATAAATTGAAGTAGTTGTTTTTGGATTATACATTTTGTATTGGGACAGTGATTAACTGATTCACCCCCCTCTTAGTTATTCTAACACAACCAATAATAATTGAGAACAAATGCACATGGATCACTCCAAAATAGTTGAATCTTAATCACACATTTCAACTTTGAACCTCAACCACTCAAATTTATCTACTTGTCCAAACCTTTGAGACAATCATTTAAATTGTCCCCCCATTTAAAAATATTTCAAAGTTTTTGACTCTACCAAGGATAAATCATGATCAAGTAACTCTACCCCCTACTCTTGGGATTTTACTATAAATAAAAGTCATTTTGAGAGCATTATATATCTTAGAAATTCAAGTGCATATCATCATCACTATAGGCAATTTGAGAGAAATTGAGATCAATTGAGAGCATTATCATGAGTATTTGAGTTAATCTTTGTATCATTTTGAGAATTGAGAGCTAAATTAAGCATTTTATCATATTTTCTCATTCTAGGATTGTCACTGGTAGAGAATAAGGTTGAGAGCTCTACTTACCAAGCTTAGATAGAGAACCATGAGATGATATGGATGTTAAATGCAATTCTTAGATTAAATTTCCTTTGTATTTTCATAAAATTGTAGCTAATTGTCCTAATTTCATGAAGGTGTAAACACTCACACACAACAATTATCAGCACTTGAGGCCCCAGTTGGGCTTATTCAAATTTTAATCTCAACATAAACTTTAGGGATAACTTCTTCATCAACATTACCCTCATTTGAAAAATATCAACAACATATGGTGAACCATCTATTTTTGAATCAATGGTTAAAATGATATAGTAGTGATCTAATTAAAATAAAACTCAATTCAAAATATTCAGATCTATGCTAAGCCCATACAAATCCTCTGATCATTAATCTAATTCACTTCTTCAATATTCTTCAACCTGCTTTCACTCAATAAATGGTTCTCTGATGCTTGGTAAACTTTGCAACTCGGTTCTTTCAATAACCAGTCTGATCAGGCATGTATGAATAAAGTCTTCATGTGAAATCTTTGCAGTCTTCTTCTTTCCAGCATGTTTCAATAATGAAATGCATATCTCTTATATAGACAAGTAAATAATTTTTATATCAGCCATTATATTTTCCTACTTAATCTCCTTCATCCATTTTTGCTGCCTAAACCTTCCTCGACAGATGTGTCATTAACATGTTTCAATCTCATCCTTTAGATGTTCTCTAAATTTTGTTAAGCATGGATCTCATAACAAACTTCATCCTTAACCTTGAAATCATACCAATATCTAGCTCATCAAATTCAGTCGGCTATTCTTAGCATTTAATATCTTCATCCATACTTGGTTAATATAGAAATGGGTCAGTGATAACTAGTTAAACTGGCTCAGTTAATGTTGTCAGTTGGTATAAACTGCACTGGCTTGGTGTATACACATTTTCAATTACCGACCACATTGACTTGTTCAATTTCAAATTTCTTCTTCATAATAGATTTATGTAACATGCTCAAGTCAACAATATAAATCCATAGACTCATCAATAAGTTACCCAATGTTTACCTTATCCTTGTCTGTCATATCCATCTTTTTCTTATGTAGATATCTTAGTTCTTCCTCTTTTCTTCCATCAATAGATGTTTAGATGTTCGTAACTAACATGATAAGTATTTTCAAGACTAGTTGACATCAATGACAATATATTGACTGATTTAATCATCTTACATATCATTTTAGTAGCTTAGGGATCACTAATAATTATTTCTTCAGTTCATTCAGATATTCAATTTGTTGTAGTTCATCAATCTCTCCCTTTGGTATTGATAGCAACACAAGCAATGTGAAAATATGTTATACACATACCAAACATGTATTCTACAACTATGCAAGTAAATTTTGTAGCTCGGTAAGCTCTCCCTAGCTTGATATTTAATATGTTTAATCGCTACAAAACATAACAGCATTACAAGTGTAGACTCTCCCTATAGATTTGATCTTTTCAGTTCTCATATTCCCTTTGTTCTCAGCAACAAATATTCAAGTCTCTCCCTTCATAAATTTCTCTTTGTTTGTGTTCTCAGTAACTGATTTTCCATATTCATTCTCTCTCCCTTTGACAACAATGCCAAAGAAAATATATAAACAACTCTTTAGCAGCCAAGTATTCTTCTATTTTTCACTTCATATCATGTACCTTCAGTGTACAGATAAACAAATTTATGATCTAGTTTCTACAATCTTTCACAACCTTAGACAAAATTCAAAGTGTGAGCTATGTGCATCAACATGAATGATCTTCTGATAAGTGTAAGTTGATGCAACCTCTAGATCACCTCAGTGACCGGTAGACAGGGGACATACCCCAAGTCTAGTTATCAAATATTCAAATGTGTCCTTTGGAAATAGTTTAGTAAGATGTCAGCAAGTTGTTCCTTAGATGTTACAAATTCTAGTTGCACTTGCTTCTCTTGAAATTTTTCCCTTAAGTAGTGATACTTAATAGATATGTTCTTTATCTTTGAATGCATCACAAGATTCTTAGAAATATTTATAGCATTGGTGTTGTCACAATATATAATCACTGGGTCAATGATTACTGTACACACTAAATAGTGCACTTCTCTAAGTCATTACTTCCAAGGGAATCCATGGATGGGAAACTTTGAGAAAGTGACCTAAAGCTCCCTAGGTATGGAGTCACAAGGATGTTTGATAGTGCTCTCAGCTAGAACTATTGAAGCATGCAACCTTACTAGTAAACCACACAATGGG
The DNA here is from genome assembly GCA_027943335.1 of Chamaecyparis obtusa. NCBI lineage: Eukaryota > Viridiplantae > Streptophyta > Pinopsida > Cupressales > Cupressaceae > Chamaecyparis > Chamaecyparis obtusa. The sequence continues at coordinate 8,077,362 of BSBK01002152.1, read as the reverse complement.
AGATTCAAAGAGACAAGGGCAAGAATGCTAATATCCTCAAGAATCAAGAATGGAAATGCAATGCAACTATGCTAAGAATGAAGATGCAAGCTAAGCTATGAAAGGAAAGTATTACAAACCCTTGCTAATTAAGCTATGTGAGCTAATCTAGAGCATAAAAGAAACTAAGCTAGAAAGCATAAACATGAAGCTATGATGCAAGAATGAAAGCTAAATGCAACAAGATCTCCAAAGCTCCAAAATCACCAAGAAATCTTATAGCATAAGATGAGTATTCAAAAGTTGGGATCCTAGAATGAGAAGAGAGCTCTCCTTTTAAAGGAATTGAAAATGAATGGACCATGGAGATTAAGAGGCAAAAGATTTAATCAAGGGTGGAGTTTGAAAGAGGAGAAATCCATATGCACAAATATCCTCCAATGAGAAAATAAGAGTTAACTTTTGTGTCCATATGAGACAAAAAGACCTTTTCTTCTTTTTATAAAATAAGAATAATATTTTATTTGTGCAACTTAAGATAAGAGGAAAAGTGGGGGCTTTTTATTTAATAAAAGGGGAGGGAATTCTTTTTAAATAAATAAAGACTTAGGATAAAATGGTTAGCCCATAGAAAGTAATCGAATAAATGATAGAATAGGATTTGATCAAGGAAATTGATATAATTGAAAAATGTTGAATTTTGAAAATATTGATTCAGAGATTTGATAAATTGCTGAATGGGGGCCCAAAGTCTAGGAAAACATTTTAGGGTGCATACATTTTCCCCTCTTTGACTAATGTGAGATCAATTTGGGATCACATGTCGTCAAAGAATGGAATTGAAATGTGAGGTCAATTTGGGATCACAAAATAATCTAGACATGTGTTCGACGGATGGGAACATATTAGGACAAAGATAAGCATAAGCTGACAAAGATAAGTTGAAAGAGAAGACCAACATACCTGTAAATAGGAAATTGTCAAGTCTTAAATAAGAGATAAGAATCTCAAGGTTCAATTGATAAAGCTGAATCAAAGATTGAAGCTGATAGGTACTGCCCCCTCGGAATCAAAATCAAAATCAAGTAGAGGAGAATAGTAAATTGATAAACTTGATCAAGTCACTAGGAATCATAATCGAAGGTGAAAGATGATAGGATAACCATCAAGCAGTGAAGACATGCCCTAGTTTGACTAGGTTTGACTAAGAAAAATATAGGATAAAAATAAAGTCAAACCTTAGAGAGATGAAGCGAATAAAAATGAATGAAAGACTAGAAGTTTGAAAGAGATGGGGATGAAGAAATGAAGATGCCCCAACAAAGATCGAAGGATCAGGCCTCAAATGGTCAGCCAACTATGTAGAAGAAGGAGAAATTTGAAATGCAATTTTCACTATCAAGATGAACTCAGATTTTGATTTTGATCCCGAAAATAGATTCAAGACGTCAAAATTAGCTAGGGGTGCAATTTTTGCACAATTTTGAGATATTTTGAAAATTGGTCAAAAAGTCAAAATGGTATAGACAAGAAGCAAAAGACATGATCGAGAAGAAGCGAAAGGTGAGCACAGTTGACTGACAAGTCCGTCAAAGATAAAAGGAGATCTCTCTCCATATGCAACATGAAAAATTAAACTATCATGAACCTAAGAGTGCAAGCTACTATGAAAAGTGGTTTACTTGCAAGGTCACAAAGCTTTTAGACTCTAATATTCATCATCAAGTGTTATTGGTAGCATCGCAAGATCATACAATGCACACTAGTATGACTATGTGAATCTGAATGTGATCTATATCAGATAGATATGTGGGAATCCCACCTAGGCATCAAATGCATAAAGGTCAAGATGACTAGTGCAGTGAGATTGCCTGAGTTTAATATGGCAAGATTATACTTGTATGCACCCTAAAATGGTCGCCTAGACTTTAGACCCCATTTATTCAATTTGTCAAATATCAATTTTCTGAATCAATGCTTTACAATATATTCAAATCAATTTCCTTGATCAAATCATAACTATTTCAACCATTTCAATAATTTCCTAAGGTTTAATCTTGTCATCAATAATTTTATTTAATTAAAAGAAATAATCCCTTTTAAATAAATAAAATAACTTTATTTAATTGAAAGTAATATCTCTTAAGTAAAATAAATTTATTTAATTAAAACCCTTTTTAATTAAATGATTTTATTTTATTTAATTAATATTCATCTTTTAATTAAATAACCTTATTTTATTTAATTAAAAGAGAATTATTCTTTTAAAATAAATAAAATCCTCTCAAAAGATCTTTTGTGATGAAAAAGGAAATAAGTGAAATAAAAAATAAATAAAATAAAGAGATTTCCTTTTCTCTCCACACTTTCTTTAATGATTTTTCTTTCCTCTTTTTGCATTAATCCCACATTGTTCTTGGTGATGCATTCAATTCCTCATTTTCCTATATAAGGAGCCCTCTCCTTCTCAATTAAAGATCCAGAATTTTTAGAATATTGTTATGCTGCAAGTTTTTACATTAGAGTTTTTGAGATCATTATTTAGTTTGCATATTTACATATAGTTTAATACTCATAGCATTTTAGTTTAATTTATTTCATTGTTTTAGCTTAATCTTCATTTCAATAAAGTAGTTTATTTTCTTGCATTGCAATCATATAGATTAATTTCATTTGCATGCAAGAAATTGATGATTCAATGGAGATTAGCATTCTTGCTTCTCATCCTTGAATCTCTCATTCTGTGGTGTACTTGCAATCTGAAGGCCTCATAACAATTCATGCACTCCATAGATAGAGAGTTGTGAATCCATAGTCAAGAGCTCATTATTGGGTATTCTCGAATGCAAGGATTCATAGAAGTGTGACCATTTTCTATCACATATTTTTGGCACCCACCATGGGGCAACCCACCTCTTACATGTTGATTTTGATTATTTTTGGAGCTAACCCTTGTGCAGATTTGTTTGGAGATGGAAAACCCTAGATTTGAAAGATTTAATCATATCTCTCAAACCGCTTAGTATTTTGATCTGAATTTTTTTTTCAAGTTTACGACATATCATAGAAGCTTTAATAAAAAATTTAGATTTTTTGAAGGTAATTTGTATTTTTTATGATTTTTTCTTTATTTTTCATAAAAAAATGATTTTTGATGCAAATCAGCATATTTTTTAGATATTTTCACATTTCTAGAAATTTCTTGAAATTATACAAGGGTTCTATTCATTGTGTTTTTAATTTAGAGGTCATATCATAGCTCATTTGGTCAATTTATAAAAAGTAGTCTTTTTGAAGAAAATGGCTCTCTAGGGCACAAATGAAAAGATCTTGTTGAAATTTTGACATTTTTGGAAAGCTCTCTATTTTTTGATAGAGGTCTCTTTTCTATATTTTGGGTTAAGGGTCTGAATTCATGTGGTATAAGTCCAATCTTGTTGACAAGGTCAAAAATCAAAATTTAAAAAAAGGGTATTTGATGATTAGCATGCACTTATTTTTCACATGGTTCAATGCATGATGTGAGTTGTCATTTGGATTATTTTCTAGTTATTATTGCTCTTAAAAATTTATTTTTAGATCTAACCACCTTAGGGTTTGCATAAGTTGAGTATACATTGCATATCTTGTTTGCTTGTTTGCTTGTCTTGTTCATTGGAAGGTTCGCGGCTTGCTTTCATGGAGATGCTTAACAAAAAAACAAAAATGAGGTAAAATCTACTAAGCGCATTGCTTTGGACTTGAGGTATTTTGTTACATCTCTACAAAATTTGGATTTTGGAAATAACAATGAACCTCTCATGTGTTTGGCTTGAGTGTTTACATGCTTTCATAGAACACATTTCAATTGATGCTCTTAATGAGAAATAAATGAACATAGATTTGCTTTCATACAAGTTTGTGTAAGTGAATGCTTATTTTTACACCTTAAGTAATTCTTGGTTCCAATATCAAAAATCTCATTAAGTAATTTAGGGCATGGATTCATTCCTTGTTTACATGAAGAGTTAAATGCACCACTTTGTGGACTCACTCTATGTTTACTTGGAAAGTTAAATATTCCATTGATTCAACCCTTTTTCATTTGTGAGTAGTATTGATAAGCAACTTTAGACTAATTTTGATTGATCTTGTTAGCTAAATTGTGTTGTTGGACTCGCTTATTTCTAATCACCCCTCATTTCTACCCTTTGGATGCAAGGTCAGCATTCATACATAGGGGAGGGGTGTACTTGAAAAGAGCGATAAGTGTTCCATAAAGTTTTTCCCATTTTGTGCTTTCTTGATCTCATTAGTGTTCTAAGGTGTGGACTACCTTTGAGTTTGTGTGAGGAGTTAAAGGCACCACTTTGTGGACTCACGTCACATTTACTTGAAGGGTTAAATGTACCACCTTTAGTGCTTTTCAATACTTTTGATAGTGAATTACTTACTTTTTTATTTTTAGAAGGCCTGCTTGGGGATTTCATCACCTCAAGGGATGACCTTAACTCCCATGTTCCGGCGGAGTATAAATATCAGGAGGTGAATCCAAAGACACCTCTCTTGGGAATGAGTTAGATTTCAGTCTTGGCTAAGCCTCAAAGAACTTTGTACCTTTGAGAAGTGAAGGAGGAGATTTGGGTTACCATCTCCCCCCCGACTGTGTGATTTTAGATTCTTCTCATCTACAGATTTATGCCTCACATACCTTGCATATATCGAGGACTCCTTTTAGAAAAGCCATGTATATCCTTGTAGACAGCTTGACAGGATGTTGTGTTCTAAGTGCCTGCTAAAACATTTTCAAGAACATACACAAGTAGAATCTTTAAGGAGTAGCATACTAAGTCACTATTCTTGTTCATATGCAAGGTTGCTTTGCCCCTTGCTCATTATTTGAAGATAATTGCTTTCTTGAATTCCTTGATTGTTGTCTTATGTGCTTGATCAATGATAAAAATCTGTTAATGTACTTACTTGATTTTTGAAAATGAACAAGAAACTGAAATCTTGAGTTTTTCAATTAGGTGACTTGTCCCAGTCAGATTAGGTGACTTGTCCCAGTTTTAGAGACTTGTCTATATTTAGGATTCTTGTGTTTTTGACCTTTTGAGTTAGTGATCCTTGATCCCATAAGATATTTTTCTTGAGAGTGACAAATTAGGAATTGTTCCTATCAAATAGATAAATTTTTTGACTCTTTGATAACACACTTGGAGAGTGCTAGTAATCTCTTTGTCCACCCATTTTCATAAAATTCAAATTCAGTATAATTTGTGTAAGTCATCCTTCTGATCCATATGTGCTAGGGTATTCACCCAAAAATTGAGCACCTCTGTGGTAGTGTTGGTTTGCACCTATTTGCAACAGTTCTATTTCACCATCTCTCTTGGACAAGAGAAAACTTTTACTATCCTAGTCTGGTATTGAAGTTTCTTAGAATTGTCTTTTTTTCCTGAACTCTCCCTTTCATGTCAGTAACAACAAGATATCAAGTGAGCCAAGGAAAGTGACCTTAGATAGTCTTCAACCAACTACCCCCAGTTCAGACTCATCAAAAGAGAAAGGAAAAGGAACCAATATTTGACCAGTCACTTAGGAGTAAGTCTGAAACCTAGTTTGACCCGAAGAGCCATTTTAGTGAGTTGAGTACCCCCTCAACACCTTCCCACTTAGGTATGGATATGAGTTACACTGTGACTCAGCAGGAGAGGGAAACCATGGATCAAACTCTTGATGACATCTATGAATGACATAGAAAAAACATTATATTTGGGAATTCTTCTCATGATGATCAACCTGGTTCACCCCTCATTAATGCTAGATATTTGGATGCTCATCAAAGGGATGAAAGGCATAAGAGATGAGCTCACCAAGAAAAATGGTCACAACATGAAGACCAAGACAATGAACCTAGTGGTGCTCATGTCAATGCAACATATACCAATGACTATTTCAAGTAGTCTAGACCAAGTTTGCCACTTCAAAATACCTCAAGGTATACAAGTGAGAGGCTAAAAAGAATTGAGCGGGAAAAATGGGCTGCAAAAAATGAACGAGCTGCAAAAGAAGAAAAACTTAGGCTTCTAGAAGAGGAACAATGAGCCTTGTTGGACATAGAGAGAAAAGTATTCCAAAAGGAGCAAGATAGGTTGTTAGCCCAACAATTAAACACTTAATTCAACAACAGGGGTGCTAACAGTGGAAATAATTCTCCTCTCTCCACCCTTCCAGAACACCAAGAAGTAGAAGGCAGTCAAGAACCCCTTCTAGATCTCCTAGTCCTAGAGGAAGAAGGGCCTCTCAGTATGCTCACTATAGGAGGAAAATCCCTCCCAGAAACTCAAGACCACACTCCCAACATGTACATCATGGTTCCCAACATGGAGGTGGTAGCTCACATTATGACCTTGATACTCAAGACTTTATGCGAATGCAACAAGAGCCTATCTTCCAACAGTATGTGGATATGTATTTGGAACAAAACAAAGATAAATTATTGGAAAGTCTAATCAACAAGGGCACCAGAGTCCCTTATAATTTTGATGTGGACAACAAAATACAAAAGCAAAATCCCTCTCAAGAGGAAGAAATCTGCCAAATGAAGCAAATGATGGAGAAATGATGCAACCTAAGAGCTCATTCTCACTAGACTCAGTTTTTCCTAATCCATTCGACAAGAGTGTGAGTATGGAGGGTGGAATTCCTCAATACAATAAATATGATGGAAATGGTGATCCACATGACCATGTGCACCAGTTCTATACTATGAGCTTTGAATTTCATCAAGATGACTCCTATTTGATGAGGTTATTCCCTAGAAGTCTTAAAGGACAAGCAATGGAATGGTTTACCAATATCACTCCCCCCATCAAGACTTTAAGAGAACTTGTTCATAGATTCATTCAACACTTTGCATATAATCTGTCAAGATTTGTTACTATGTTGGACCTATGCAACTTGAAACAAAATCAAGGGGAACCCTTTGTTACCTTCTTATAGAGGTGGAGGAGATAGTGCTCTCGGTATCCTAGGATGATCCATGAGGATGAAAAGATTGACACACTTGTTAGTAACTTGGTGCCTAAAATGAGATATGAGATTAAAAAGATAGTCTTCAATTCCTTTGATACCATGGTTGAAACTGCATGTCAAATTGAAGATGTCCTAAAAGAACAAGGCATTTTGACCAGACATAGCAACAATGGAAACAATGGTCAACACAACAATAAGGATAAAGGGAAGAAAAAAAATTGGAACAAGAACAAACAAGTTGTCAATGACGGAGTTGTGGACTCTTCCCAATCAAGAGATCAAGGTGTTCTTAATTTGACTAGTGTTGTGCAAGCCATGAAGCTTAATGCACCTCCACAGCAAGAAAGTAAACCAAGATATTAGGAGAGGCCCAAAAAGGAGAAGCAAAAATTTACCAAATTGGGTGACTCATATGAGGATGTTCTCAAAAGTCTCATTGCTAACAACTTGGCACATCCTCAGGATCTTGCAAAATTTCACATTCCTGAACGCAAGCCACATTGGTGGGATGACAAGGCATTCTATAAATTTCACAATGGCGCTGGCCATACTGTTGAAAACTATTGGAGATTAAAACATATCATCCAAGATCTCATAGAAAGTGGAAAGATTTGAGTTGATGGTCTGAATACCAATGCTAATCATAAGGCTTTTAAGGAACCTTTGCCTAATTATGAAAAGGGGGAAACCTCTAAATCAAAGAATGACAAAGCTGCAATCAACTACACTTACACAGTAGCAGAAAATGTGGTAAACATGCTTGAAGTTGTGGAGCCAAGTGTTAATATGATGAGGAGTAAGGACCCACATGGTTATGACTCTCCTCCTATCTTTGACAAAAAACCTATTGTGGTGCTGAGAGGTCCTCATTCTAGGCTATCTTCTCAAGACCTTAATGCCATTACGAGGAGTCAAGGCCCTATCATTCTTAGAGGTCCTAGTTCAAGTCCATCTAATAAACCCAAGCAAGTGGCATCCAAGAATGTCACCAAAAATTTTGCTACTGCTCCCAAACCAAACTACAATCTTGTAGATCAGTTACAGAAAACTCCAACACAAATCTCAATCTTGGAGCTTCTAGAGTTGTCCCCTAGACATAAACAAATCCTTGAAGATGCTTTCTGCACAAAAAATGTCCCCAACAACATAGATATAGACCAATTTCAAGGCATGGTGAATCACATTACTAGCCCACATTACCTCTCTTTCTTAGAAGATGATGACAAATCCCTAAGCCATCCACACAATCTTTCCCTTCACATTGAAGTAATGATTCATAAAACCCGTGTTAGGCGCATGTTGATAGATGGGGGTGCTGGGCTAAATATTTGTACTTTAAGTTTGTTAAAAACTTTGGGATATTTAGAGAAAGTGATCGACACTAGAAAGAAGATCACTATAAAGGCCTATGATGAGGTAGAACGAAGTTCTAAGGGGTTGGTTGTCCTTCTTGTCAAGATTGGCCCAGTTGAAAAAGATATCTTGTTCCAAATTGTTGATGCTGGACCCCTTACATACAACATTTTATTGGGTAGACCATGGATTCATGACATGTAGGCAGTGCCGTCTACCTACCACCATTGTGTTAAGTTCCCCTACAATGGAGTAGAAATTTGCATACCAGGGGATAACACCTTATTAGTCAATTCAATCTCAGCTAATGTTCATTTCCCTCTTAATCGAGAAGCAGAGGATTATCAAGAAACTTTAGTAGACTATCAAGACAAGTTTAAATCATTAGACCTTGGCATGGGGGGGTATCAACTTGACTCTTTTGTAAAGATGCCCATTTCCCCTAGGACATATGGAAAGCCTTAACAGGAGATGAAACCATCTTCTTCGGCAATGACACTATTTGACATGTTTGTTGAATCCTCAGTACCAATACAAGATGAAAAAGAGGAAGTAGCTATTTGAGATTGGATATACAAAGAGGAGAAGTACCAGCACAATGAAAATTTATCCCCCTCTCCTAAGTCCTATGGGAGAGGATATACTTTTGTCAAGAAGATGGGTTATCCAGGTTATGGCCCTCTTAGTCACAGGTTAGATGCTAGAGCCGAACCACTCAATCATGATCTTTTTGGATGTAAGTCTAAGAAACTAGTTGGCCTAGGCTTTATGAACAATAAAAAGTGCACTGTCCCCTTTCATGATAGGTAGGATAGTAAAGATGACACAAAATATGTACCAAATTTGACAAATCAACAAGACATGACAGATGATTGGGTACCTTCAACAAATCTCCTCTAGGGAGATTCAAGAGATTTAACAATTGGCAGTCCTCCTATCCCAGCTGCGATAGATAGTGACTATATGAATGTTATATTGACTATGGATAGTGTCTCCATCCCAGCTGTGACGGATGGTGATAATTCAAATAATTTTTTGATTGAGAAAATTGTTAGAGGAGGGGAAACTCTTCCAAACCTTGAGGCTTCTACATCATGAGGCCCCAACAATAATTCAGAAATAGACTCTCATGATTTTGAATGGGATTCACTCTCAGACACAATAGTTGACTTGGATATGGATGTTGTCCAAGCTTATAGTTCTCAACCTGATGTAGCTGACAAGTCATGTGTCAGATTAGAAGATTGGAACCCACGTGTTGCATTAGTAAATGATTCTTCGCTTGATAGGATAAATCCTGATTTAGGCACCTTAGAGGGATACTTGATAGACTCCAATTTTGTGATCACCAGAGATGACATCACCTATATCCTTAATATTGAACCAGCCATTAACCTACCCCTTATTGACCTCAACCTTATTGATTGGTCTCAACATTATCAAGAGCCTCAACTCTTGACATTTCACAATGACTATGAGATCACCTGCTATCTAAATGCCATTGAACCTATAGTCTCTTCCACCAGTGAACCAGCTACCAGTATGATAGAACCTGACATCAAGTACCTTAGTCACAAGATAAAAAGAAACAAAAAAAAGAATAAGAGTTCTGATGGTGAAAACCACTGTGTGGTGGTGTCAGAACCAAAAAAAGTAAAAATAAAATATGTATCCAAGGGTGAAAACCTCTATGAGGCACCTATGAATGAGGTACTTGATAGTCTCCCAAGCTATTTTCAGGATAGATCATCAATATTGGTTGAACCTACAGAAGCTGTTAATTTGGGCACAAAAGAGGCTCCAAAAATTTTACACTTGGCTAAATCTTTATCACCTCAAGAAAAGAAAGCCTACACTGAGTTCCTCCAAAAGAAGAAAATTAATTTTGCATGGACATATTCAGACATGCCAGGGTTGGACACTAATCTCATTATGCATCATTTGTCCATAGCTCTAGGTGTGAAACCAGTCAAACAAAAGTTGAGAAAAATGCACCCTCATATAGCTCTTTTAGTGAAAGATGAATTAGAAAAGCTCCTTGGTGCAAGATTCATTAGAGCCATAGACTATGTTGACTAGATTTCCAACATTGTACCTATTTCTAAACATGATAAATCCATCTGAATCTACACAGATTTTAGAGATCTTAATAGAGCATGCCCAAAGGATGATTTTCCACTTCCTAACATAGACATGATAATGGACATGATGGCGGGCTATGAGATCTATTCTTTGATGGATGGTTTTTCTGGGTATAATCAGATCAAGATTGCTCTTGAGGATCAAGAAAAGATTGTATTCACATGCACATGGGGTACTTATTGTTGGAACGTCATTCCCTTTGGATTGAAAAATGCAGGAGCTACTTATCAAAGAGCTATGACAACCATCTTCCATGACATGATGCATAAGAATATGGAAGATTATGTGGATGACACCCTCGCTAAGTCTAAGAAAAGAGGAACACATCTGGCTGATTTAGAAGTCATTCTGGATCACATGGAACAATTTCAACTAAGATTAAACCCAAAAAAGTGTGCATTTGGTGTTACTTCTGGAAAATTATTGGGATTCATCATTTTAGCCAAAGGGATAGAAGTGGACCCTAAAAAGGTCCAAGCCATTATAGACATGTCACCTCCCAAAAATATTAGTCAAATGAGGAGTCTTCAAGGACACCTTCAATCCATAAGGAGGTTTATTTCACAATTAGCAGACAGAGCACAACCCTTTAACAAAAACTTGCATAAAGGTGTTCAATGTGTCTGGAATGAGGATTACCAGAAGAGTGTGGATCAAATTAAGGAATACTTGGCAAGTCCTCCCATTTTAATGCCTCCCATTCTAGGAAAACCCCTCATTTTGTATGTCTCAGCTACTGAATCTTCACTAGGGGCATTGTTGGCTCAATTAGATGAACAAGGGAAAGAAAGGGCCATCTATTATATTAGCCGCACTCTTGTTGCTTATGAGGTCAATTATACTAGTATTGAAAAAGCTTACCTTGCAGTAGTGTTTGCCTCTCAAAAGTTGTGACACTATATGCTTGCGCACACCATACACCTCATAGCAAAAATTGATCCTCTCAAATACTTTCTTGGTAAAGCTGCTCTCACGGGTAGACTTGCTAAATGGATGATGATTCTTTCTGAATTTGAAATAGAGTATATTGAGAACAAGGCAATCAAAGGCCAAGCTATTGCAGATCAACTAGCTAATTTCCCAATTCAAGATAATATGCCCATTCAAGTCAATTTCCTAGATGAACATCTTATGTACATGACTGAGAGATCCTGGAAACTATTCTTTGATGGTTCCTACATGCAAAATGGTTCTGGAGCTGGTGTGTAGTTTGTCTCTCCACATGGGTACACTATTCCCAAATCTTACAAGTTACTCTTGCCATGCACAAACAACATAGCTGAATATGAGGCTTTAACAAATGGACTAAAAATGGCTATAGAGCGGAATATCATAGAACTACATATCTATGGGGATTCTCAGCTGATCATCAATCAAGTCAATGAGCAATACCAAACAAAAGATGACAAGTTGATACCTTACAAAAAAATAGTTGATTCATTAAGATGGTACTTTACTTTTGTCACCTTTCAAAAATCCCTAGGGCTGAGAATAAAGCAGCTGATGCTATGGCCACCCTTGCTTCACTTCTTCAGTTAGAGCAACATGAGTCTAGATATGAATTCTTGGTGGAAGAGCTATGTTATCCCATTTATGACTCTCAAGAAAGCGACGTCATTTGTACCCTTGTCAATCATGAATCCTCCCACTATGGTGCTATTTACTCATATCTCCATGATGGCATCATCCCCGACACATTTAACCAATTTGAAAGAAGAAACCTTGTCTGTAACACCTCTCGTCATTCCCTCATCTCTGGTGATTTGTATAGGAGGGGTCTAGATGGGACACTTCTTAGGTGCTTAGAAAAGGAGGAATCTGATGAAGTGCTAGTTGACATCCACGAGGGCATATGTGGGGGACATTCTAATGGTCTTTCCATGGCTCGAAGGTTGCTTAGGTTGGGGTACTATTGGCCTATGATGCAGATAGATGTGATAGCTTTTGCCAAGTCTTGTGAAAAATGTCAGAAACATGGACATCTGATACATGCTCCAAGTAGGGAGCTAATTCCTTCTATATCTCATTGGCCATTTCAGTGATGGGCCTTTGACCTTGTTGGGTAGATTCATCCCAACTCATCAGGTGGACATAAGTTCATTATCACTACTACTGACTACTTCACAAAATGGGTAGAGGCTGTTCCACTTTTTGTTGCCTCAGGCAAGACCATGTCTTTATTCATTTTAAACCATATCATCTATTGATATGGAGTGCCATCTGAGATCATCATTGACAATGGAGGTCAGTTCAAAAACAAGGACCTTACACAACTCTGCCAAAGATTTAAGATAAAGCAACATTGGTCCTCCATTTACTTCCCGCAAGGAAATGGTCAGGTAGAGGCTTCAAATAAAACCATTCTCAAGATTTTACATAGAATAATTCATAAGAATGGTAGAGACTGGCACCTACAAATAAACTTGGCCTTGTGGGCCTATAGAATGAGTATTCGTACTCCAACTGGGGCTACTCCTTTTGCCCTCACATATGGCGCTGAAGCAGTGTTACCTTTAGAGGTTGAAATTCCATCACTTAGAGTCTCTCTCAAAGGTCTAGTTACAGATGAAGATTATTGTGCCATGAGATTACAAGAATTGGAACTTCTGGAAAGAAAGCATAAAGCATCATTTGACCATATGAGGGTTTACCAAAAGCGAATGTCCGAAGCATTCAACAAAAGGGTTTGCCCTAGAGAATTCCAAGTAGGAGATCTTGTCCTGCAAGAGAATCCTAAGAACCAACAAAATAGAGAACAAAAGGGAAAATTCAAACCTAATTGGCTTGGACCCTACATTATTACAGTAGCTTTTGGTACAGGTGCTTATTTACTATCTACTGAAGAGGGGGAACAGCTCCTTGAGCCTATCAATGTTTTGCACCTGAAGAAGTTCTATCCTTGATGCCCATTCTATCTGGGGGCATCCTTTGTATATACCTTATTGATCCTAAAAAAATTCTAAAAAAATTCATATATGATGCTGAAAAAATTCAAAAAATTAAAAAATTAAAAAAATTCAAAAAAAATAGAAAAAGTGCCTTGGTGAAAACCTGGAAACAGGCGCCTTGGTAGCAAAAAATACAAAAAAATTATAAAAAGTCCTAAAAAAATTCTTCCAAGTGGTGAAAACCTGGAAACAGGAACTACTTGAGGCCTTTGCACCCCTATTTCTTAGCATGCATCCTCAACACTTAGCCTTTCTCCATCATGCCTTGTCCTTGTCACCTTGGTTTGCAATTGGTCTTTGTCTTTGTCTAGGGGGCATCACTATGTTAGCCTTGGTCTCTTGGATATGCTTGTCTTTAGGACACCTCACAAATGGTGTTTTTCAACACCAACCCAACTGTGTTTTTCAACACAACTCCTGACATCGAGTGTTTTTCAACACTTATCAGTTTGGTCTTATCCAGTTTGGTCATGTGATCTTACCTGGTTGCAAGCATTTGATCCTTATCCTCGAAACTCAGTATCAGTTTACACACTTAAATTTTTAAATGCAACATTTAATGCTTGAGATATGTCATGATTTTTTTTCTTTGTGTGCTGACTGTTATTGATTTTCGTTGAGTGTCCCTGTCTAATAAGTCTCTCCATGATGCATAGCTAGAAGACTTGGGGCATGGGGCATGTTTTTATTTGCTTTCTGCTTGTGGGTGTCATCTTGAACCTCTTCAGTGTCTCTTGTTGTCTCCTTGACACACTTAGGAAATTTAAGGCATCATCCTTGACAATTTTTGCACAACCGTTCTTATGGTCATCTTGGCATTTATGACTTGATGCGAGTGTGGTTTTGCATCATTAAATTGGGTAAGCTAACATTGCAGTCATCTTGACCTTTATGTCCTTGATGCTCATGTTAGAATCTTTCCACATTCCAATCTGATATAAATCACATTCATATCTTCATAGTTGCGTTTGTGACTAGTGATGATTGTGTGATCGTCCGATGTCCGGTAATAATGGCCCTATGATGAAAATAAGTTCTCTTACATTCTCTAATGAATGATGAACACAAAAATCCTATGTTACCCTATTGCAAGTACACCTTTGCATTTCCATGTAGCTTGCATTATTTAGACTTCATGTTAAATTTGCACTTTTAGGCTGCATTATGAGTTTGAGAGAGTTTCCTTCATCTTTCTTGTGGACTTTTAGTCAACTGTGGTCATGTTTTGATCTTCATTTCCTTACCTTCTTTCATGATCTCAATCAAAATTCCCTATCTTAAATAGTTGATTGATTTTGGGGCATCTTCTTTTTGGAGGCAAATTCTCTTTCTTCTCTCCATTTCTTTCCATTTCTTCCAAACTTCTATCTTCCATTCGCTTTCACCCCACTTCTTTTCTTCTAATTCAACCTTAGGGCATAATATTTCTTGGTAAGCTACCTTAGTTTTGTGATTCTTATATCTTTCATCTTACATCAAGAACCTTATATTTAGTTTGATTTGATCAAATTTATCAATTTACTGTTTCTCCTCTATCTCATTTTGATTTTGATCACGAGGGGGCAGTACCTACCAAACTTCAATGCTTGATTTAGCTTTATCAAATTTATCAATTGCTTCTCTTGGGGAAACCTTGCTTGAGATTCTTATCTCTTATTTGAGACTTGACAATTACCTATTCACAGGTGTTGGCCTTGTATTTTTCAGTCTGCTTATCTATGTCCTGATGTGTTCCCATCCATCGAACACACATCTGGGTTGTTTTGTGATCCCAAATTGATCTCACACTTCAATTCCATTCTTTGACTGCATGTGATCCCGAGTCGACCTCACATTAGTCAAAGAGGGGCAAATGTTTGCACCCTAAAATGGTCGCCTAGACTTTAGGCCCCATTTATTCAATTTGTCAAATATCAATTTTCTAAATCAATGCTTTACAATTTATTCAAATCAATTTCCTTGATCAAATTATAACTATTTCAATCATTTCAATAATCTCCTAAGGTTTAATCATGTCATCAATAATTTTATTTAATTAAAAGAAATAATCCCTTTTAAATAAATAAAATAACTTTTAAAATTGAAAGTAATATCTCTTAAGTAAAATAAATTTATTTAATTAAAACCCTTTTTAATTAAATGATTTTATTTTATTTATTTAATATTCATCTTTTAATTAAATAACCTTATTTTATTTAATTAAAAGAGAATTATTCTTTTAAAATAAATAAAATCCTCTCAAAAGATCTTTTGTGATGAAAAAGGAAATAAGTGAAATAAAAAATAAATAAAATAAAGAGATTTCCTTTTCTCTCCACACTTTCTAAAAATGATTTTTCTTTCCTCTTTTTGCATTAATCCCACATTGTTCTTAGGGATGCATTCAATTCCTCATTTTCCTATATAAGGAGCCCTCTCCTTCTCAATTAAAGATCCAGAATTTTCAGAATATTGTTATGCTGCAAGTTTTTACATTAGAGTTTTTGAGATCATTATTTAGTTTGCATATTTACATATAGTTTAATACTCATAGCATTTTAGTTTAATTTATTTCATTGTTTTAGCTTAATCTTCATTTCAATAAAGTAGTTTATTTTCTTGCATTGCAATCATATAGATTAATTTCATTTGCATGCAAAAACTTGATGATTCAATGGAGATTAGCATTCTTGCTTCTCATCCTTGAATCTCTCATTCTATGGTGTACTTGCATGGGTTCAACTCAGTCAATTTGAGGGCCTCAAAACAATTCATGCACTCCACAGATAGAGAGCTGTGAATCGATATTCGAGAGCTCATTATTGGGTATTCTCGAATGCAAGGATTCACAGAAATGTGACCATTTTCTATCACACAATACTCACATCAAGACACAAGGAAAGTCAAGATGGCTATAAATATGCACTTGCAAAAATGGTCAAGGATAATACCTTGTAGACCCTAATGTCAATTGGAACAAGCATAAATGCTAATGATAGTTAGGACCAACAAAATATATCCACAAGTAGAAAAAGCAATAAAACATGTTTGCATGCCCCCAGTCTTCTAGCCTGGCATCATCGAAAAATATTAGGGAGAGAATACTCATCAAAGAAATCATCATAGACAACACACAAAGAAATAAAGTCAAACAAGTCTCAGCGAGTCGAGTGTTTAAGTGTGTGTGTGTAGGTCATAGAATCAAACTTTGAGTATCACATTTGCCAGTGACAAATATCATATCATGCTAGACTGTGGGTAAGATGTTGGCAATTTGGCTGAGTTGATTACATAGATTTTGTCATTATGGAAACATATGATCCACATGAAGATCACACAGGTCAAAGAGCAAGTATGACAGAGCACATTGCAAATTTGTCTAAGTGTGAGACAATATTTTATCAGTGAACCTGGACACACTTTTTGTTTACGATGTTGACTGGAGTAAGTTTAGTACTTGCACACTTGAACATAGACTCTATGATGTCTATTAATCACCCATCTCAGAGTGCAAGATAGTACAACTTGTACGAAAGAAGTTGTGACAGTTTTACCAAAGACAGTGTGAAGTCGACAAGACAGAATATGAAGACAGAACTAGTAAAGAGTTAAGGGATTATTTTGTTTTATCAAAATAATGAATTAACAATATAAAGGGATGACATCCTAGATTTTAACTCTTGGATAAAGCTATTGGTATAAATGTAATTTTAATTGTAATATTATTGAAGAGAAGTAAGAACACAATAGTGTGGACAAGTGATATGATGTGAAGTATGTGAAGTATATGAAGCATATGTAATAGCGATAGTGAAAGAGCAGTGAAGAGATATTGATGCAAGAAGTATAAGGTTATGTGCCTTAACTTATTTTGTAATCGGTGTATATTGTACATTACTTGTTTGGGCAGTGGACTCATTTGGTAATCACATTTTGTACTACAACTCCTAATAGGGTTGAGGCTTCTAACAAGGTCTATAGTCCCTTAATCAGGACTGATACACTATATGCTTGTAATAGACTCCTAACAAGGTCAACATCCTTAACAAGATACTTTTGATTAGTGGATCTTTGTGGGTACCATCCCCACTGGGGTTTTCCCTTGGCTAGGGTTTCCTCGAGAACAAATAATGTGTTATGAGTTCTTTATTGTTATGCATGTTGTTTAGCTTCTTATTTTTTGCTTGTATAAAGATAATTTGTTATATCCATAATTGGGCAAAAGATAAAGTTTGTAGAATACTAATTCACCCCCCCTCTCAGTATTCCCTATTTCTAACATAAGATATCTGATAAGTGTTGAGAAACACTTGACGCTAGGGTAGTGTTGAAAAACACAGTTGGGGTGGTGTTAAAAAACATCATTTTCAAGATGTCCTAAAGACCAACGCATCCTAGAGACCAAAGCTAACACACTTATGCCCCCTAGACAAAGACAAAGACCAATTCCCAACCAAGGCAACAAGGTCAAGGAATGATGGAGAGAGGCTAAGTGTCGAGGATGCATGCTAAGAAACAAGGGTGCAAAAGGCCTCAAGTAGCGCTTGTTTTCAGGTTTTCACCAATTGGAGATTTTTTTATTTTTTTCAATTTTTTTGTATTTTTGCTACCAAGGCTCCTGTTTCCAAGTTTCACCAAGGCACTTTTTCTATTTTTTTGAATTTTTGAATTTTTGAATTTTTTATTTATTTTTGGAATATATATATATATATATATATATATATATATATATATATATATATATTCATAATCCAAAAATAAATAAAAAATCTATATATATATATATATATATATATATATTTGAGATACATCAAAGCGCCTATTGCTAGGTTCTCACTAAGATGATCATTTTTTCAAGACATTTTTCAATTTTTAGAATTTTTGACAATGTACCATTTTTTTCAATTTTTTCAGGATCAAGGGTATGTGCAAGAAGATGAGGGGCCAAAAAGTGGCGATGTAAAAAAATCCACTTTTCAGTCGTCCAAAAGAGCATGAAAACATATGTTGACTTTTTAGTAGGCCTAGGTGTCAGTACACCTGGGCAAATTTGACACCAAAGCACAAGCCTAATCGGGTACCCGATTTTGTCAAGTATGAAAAAATGGCGGGAGTATATGAAAAATTTGAATTTGTGAAATTGGGTAAATCGGGTACCCGATTTTGCCAAGTAAATTGAACTTTTCTATATAATGTTTAAATATGTATTATATATAATTATATATTAATTTATCTACTTTATATTATAATATCTTAGGGGTTTTAAATTGTATGTCATATATATTTTATGTTATAATATTTTATAAATTAATATAATTTATATATATTAATATGTATTGTATATAATTATATTTAACATTTATATTATATAAATATATGTCCAAATTATATATATATATATATATATATATATATATATATAACGTTTAAGGGGTATTAAGGGGTATTATGTAAATATTTTAATATATATTATATATAATTATATATTAATATATATTTTTTATATTTATATGTACAAATTATATATATATATATATATATATATATATATATATATATATATATATAATGTTTAAGGGGTATTATGTAAATATTTTATATTTTTTTTAATATGTACTATAGATATAATTACATATTAATATATATTTTATATAATAATATCTTATATATATTAATATATAAACTTTATACATCATAATATTTAAATTGTATGTCGAAAGGGGTTATCAAGATTTCCTGGGGGTCCTAGTATGCCTTATCATGCGTTAGAACCCCTAGGAAGTCCCCATGACCCCTTTTGACACATTGGAATGCTTGAGTGTGTCCAAAGCGGTTGCTTTAGACACACTCAAGCATTCCAATGTGTCAAAAGGGGTCATGGGGACTTCCTAGGGGTCCTAACGCATGATAAGGTGTACTAGGACCACTAGAAAGTTCCCATGACCCCTTTTGACACATGTGAACCCTCCAATGTGTTTGAAGGGGTCATAGGACGGTTTCTTCAGACACACTTGAGCATTCCAATGAGTCAAAAGGGGTCATGGGGACTTCCTAGGGGTCCTAACGCATGATAAGGTGTACTAGGACCACTAGAAAGTTCACATGACCCCTTTTGACACATGTGAACCCTCCAATGTGTTTGAAGGGGTCATAGGACCCCTTCGAGCACACTTGAGGGTTCAAATGTGTCAAAAGGGGTCATGGAGACTTCGTATGCATCTTAGTACATCTTATCACATGTTAAAACCCCTAGGAAGTCCCCATGACTCCTTTTGACCTCAAGTGTGTCCTAAGGGGTCGTAGGACCCCTTCAAACACACTTGAGGGTTCAAATATATCAAAATGGTTCATGGGGACTTCCTAGGCATCCTAGTACACCTTATCACGCATTAGGATCCCTAGAAAGTCCCCATGACCCCTTTTGACACATTGGAATGCTCAAGTGTGTTTGAAGGGGGGCGGTAGCACTCGAGCATTCCAATGTGTCAAAAGGGGTCATGGGGACATCTTAGGGGTCCTAACACGTGCTAAGGTGTACTAGGACCCCTATGAAGTCCCCATAACCCCTTTTGACACATTTGAACCCTCAAGTGTGTCCGAAGGGGTCCTACAACCCCTTAGGAACCACTTGAGGGTTCTAATGTGTCAAAATGGGTCACAGGGACTTTATAGGGGTCCTAACATGTAATAAGACATACTAGGACCACTAGAAAGTCCCCATGACCCCTTTTAACACATTTGAACCCTCAAGTGTGTTTGAAGGGGTCCTACAACCCCTTGGAACACACTTGAGGGTTCTAATGTGTCAAAAAGAGTCATGGGGACTTCTTAGGGGTCTTAATGCGTGATAAGGCATACTAAGACCCCTAAAAAGTCCCCATGACCCTTTTTGACACATTTGAATGCTCAATGTGTCTTAAGGGATCCTAAGACCCCTCAAGATATGCCTGAGCATTCCAATGTGTCAAAAGGGGTCATGCGGACTTCCTAGGGGTCCTAACATGTGATAAGGCATATTAGGACCCCTAGGGAGTCCCCATGACCCCTTTTCACACATTTGAATGCTCAAGTGTGTCTTAAGGGGTCTTAAGACCCTTAAGACACACTTGAGAATTCAAATGTGTCAAAAGGGGTCATGGGGACTTCCTATGAGTCTTAACGTGTGATAAGGTGTACTAGGACCCCTAGGGAGTCTCCATAACCCCTTTTGACACATTTGAATGCTCAAGTGTGTCTTAAGGGGTCTTAGAACCCCTTAAGACACACTTGAGCATTGAAATATGTTAAAAGGGGTCATGGGGACTTCTTAAGGGTCCTAACGCATGATAAGGCATACTAGGACCCCTAGGGAGTCCCCATGACCCCTTTTGACACATTGGAATGCTCAAGTGTGTCTTAAGGGGTCCTAAGAGCCCTTAAGACACACTTGAGCATTCTAATGTGTCAAAAGGGGTCATGGGGACTCCCTACGGGTCCTAACATGTGATAAGGCATACTAAGACCCCTAGGGAGTCCCTATAACACCTTTTGAAACATTTGAATGCTCAAGTGTGTCTTAAGGGGTCTTAAGACCCCTTAAGACACACTTGAGCATTCCAATGTGTAAAAAGGGGTCATGGACCCTTCCTAAAGGTCCTAACACGTGATAAGGTGTACTAGGACCCCTAGGGAGTCCCCATGACCCCTTTTGACACATTTTAATGCTCAAGTGTGTCTTAAGGGGTTCTAGGATCCCTTAAGACACACTTGAGTGTTCCAATGTGTCAAAAGGGGTCATGAGGACTTCTTAAGGGGTCATGGGGACTCCCTAGGGGGGGTCCTAGAATGCCTTATCACACGTTAGGACCCCTAGGGAGTCCCCATGACCCCTTTTGATATATTTGAATACTCAAGTGTGTCTTAAGGGGTCCTAAGACCCCTTAAGACACATTTGAGCATTCAAATGTGTCAAAAGGGTTTATGGGGACTCCCTAGGGGTCCTAACATGTGATAAGGCATACTAAGACACTTAAGAATGCATACTTAGGGGTCCTAGTACACTTTATCACATGTTAGAACCTTTAAGGAGTAACCATGACCCCTTTTGACACATTTGAATGCTCAAGTGTGTCTTAAGGGATTTTAGGACCCCTTAAGATACACTTGAGCATTCAAATATGTCAAAAGGGGTCATGGGGACTCCCTAGGGGTCCTAGTATGCATTATCACATGTTAGGACCCCTAGCAAGTCCCCATGACCCCTTTTAACACATTTAAATGCTCAAGTATGTCTTAAGGGGTCTTAATTAGGACCCTTAGGAAGTCCCCATGACCCCTTTTGACACATTGGAATGCTCAAATGTGTCTTAAGGGGTCACAAGGGGTCACTGGGACTTCCTAAGGGTCCTAACACATAATAAGGTGTACTAGGACCCCTAAGGAGTCCCCATGACCCCTTTTGACACATTTGAATGCTCAAGTGTGTCTTAAGGGGTCTTTAAGACCCCTTAAGACACACTTGAGTCTTCAAATGATTCAAAAGGGGTCATGGGGACTCTCTAGGGGTCCTAACACAAGATAAGGCATACTAAGACCCCTAAGGGGTCCTAGTATGTCTTCTCATGTGTTAGGACCCTTAAGAAGTCCCCATGACCCCTATTGAAACATTTGAAAGCTCAAGTGTGTCTTAAGGGGTCTTAAGACACACTTGAGCATTCAAATGTGTGAAAAGGAGTCATGGGGACTCCCTAGGGGTCCTAACACTTGATAATGTGTACTAGGACCCCTAAGAAGTCTCTGTGACCCCTTTTGACATATTTCAAAGCTCAAGTGTGTCTTAAGGTCCTAACACTTGATAACATGTACTAGGACCCCTAGGGAGTCCCCATGACCCCTTTTGACACATTGGAAGGCTCAACTGTGTCTTAAGGGCCCTTAAGACACATATGAGCCTTCAAATGTGTCAAAAGGGGTCATGGGGACTCCTTAGGGGTCCTAGTATGTGTTATCAAGAATTAGGACCTCTAGGGAGTCCCCATGACCCCTTTTGACACATTTGAAGGCTCAAGTGTGTCGTAAGAGGTATTAAGACCCATTAAGACATATTTGAGCATTCAAATATGTCAAAAGGGGTCATGGGGACTCCCTAGGGGTCCTAACGCTTGATAACATGTACTAGGACCCCTAGGGAGTCCCATGACCCCTTTTGACACATTTGAATGCTCAAATGTGTCTTAAGGGGTCTTAAGACTCCTTGAGACACATTTGAATGCTCAAATGTGTCTTAAGGGGTCTTAAGACTCCTTGAGACACATTTGAGCATTCAAATGTGTCAAAAGGGGTCATGGGGACTCCCTAGGGGTCCTAACGCTTGATAAGGCATACTAGGACCCCTAGGGAGTCCCCACGACCCTTTTTGACACATTTGAAGGCTCAAGTGTGTCTTAAGGGGTCTTAAGACCCCTTAAGACACACTTGAGCCTTCAAATCTGTCAAAAGGGGTCGTGGGGACTCCCTAAGACCCCTTAAGACACACTTGAGCCTTCAAATGTGTCAAAAGGGGTCATGGGGACTCCCTAGGGGTCCTAGTACACATTATCATGCGTTAGGAGCCCTAGGGAGTCCCCATGACCCTTTTGACACATTTCAAGGCTCAAGTGTGTCTTAAGGGGTCTTAATACCCCTTAAGACACACTTGAGAATTCCAATGTGTCAAAAGGGGTCTTAAGACCCCTTAAGACACACTTGAGTATTCAAAGATCCATCTGATTGTTCTTGTTTAACCTCCCAATGACTTTGTTGAGTTGCGTGATTATCAACAGGCATTCTACAATAGAGCTCTCAAGTTTGTCCTAAGGATTCATTGACTCCTTGAGACACACTTGACTATTGAAATGTGTCAAAATTGGTCATCGGGACTTCCTAGGAGTCCTAACGTGTGATAAGGCATACTTAGACCCTTAGGAAGTGCCCAATACCCCTTTCAACTTATTAGAATAGTCAAGTGTGTCCTAAGGGGTCATACGACCCCTTGGGACACACTTGAGTGTTGAAATATGTCAAAAGGGGTCATGTGGACTTTCTAAGGGGTCCTAGTATGTCTTATCATGTGTTATGGCCCTTACGAAGTCCCCATGACCCCTTTTGACACATTAGAACTCTCAAGTGTGTCATAAGGGGCCATACGACCCCTTGGGACACATTTGAGTGTTGAAATGTGTCAAAAAGAGTCATCAAGACTTCTTAGGGGTCCTAATGTCTGATATAGTGTACTACGACCCATAGGAAGTCCCCCTGACTTCTTTCGACACATGTGAAACTCAAGTATGTCGTAAGGGGTCATACGGCCCCTTGGGACAAACTTAAGTGTTGAAATGTGTCAAAAGGGATCATGGAGACTTCTTAGGGGTCCTAACATGTGATAAGGCATACTAGGACCCCTTTTGACACATTGGAATGCTCAAGTGTGTCTTAAGGGGTCCTACAACCCCTTAAGGCACACTTGAGCATTCTAATGTGTCAAAAGGGATCCGGGGCACTCCGTAGGGGTCCTAACGCATACTAGGACACCCAGGGAGTCCTTGTGACCTTTTTTGATACATTGGAATGCTCAAGTGTACCTTAAGGGGTCATAGGACCCCTTAAGGCACACTCAAGCATTCCAATGTGTCAAAAGGGGTCATGGGGACTCCCTAGGTCTCCTAACATGTGATAAAGCATACTAGGACCCCTAGGGAATCATCGTGACCCCTTTTGACACATTGGAATGCTCTAGTGTATCATAAGGGGTCGTAGGACCCCTTAAGACACACTTGAGCATTCCAATGTGTCAAAAGGGGTCACGGGGATTCCTTAGGGGTCCTAACGTGTGATAAAGCATACTAGGACCCCTAGGGAGTCATCGTGACCCCTTTTGACACATTGGAATGCTCAAGTGTGCCTTAAGGGGTCGTAGGACCCCTTAACGCACACTTGAGCATTCCAATGTGTCAAAAGGGGTCACGGGGACTCCCTAGGTGTCCTAATGCCTGCTAAAGCATACTAGGACCCCTAGGGAATCATCGTGACCCCTTTTGGCACATTGGAATGCTCTAGTGTGTCATAAGGGGTTGTAGGACCCCTTAAGACACACTTGAGCATTCCAATCTGTCAAAAGGGGTCACAGGGATTCCTTAGGGGTCGTAGTATGCGTTAGGACCCCTAGGGAGTCCTACGACCCCTTAAGACACACTTGAGTGTTGTAATGTGTCAAAAGGGGTCATGATGACTCCCTAGGGGTCCTAGTACGCTTTATCATGCATTAGGAACCCTAGGGAGTCAAAAGGACCCCTTAAGACACACTTGAGTGTTCTAATGTGTCAAAAGGGGTCACGGGGACTCCCCAGGGGTCCTAGTATGCGTTAGGACCCCTAGGGAGTCCTCCTGACCCCTTTTGAAACATTGGAATGCTCAAGTGATCCTTAAGGGGTCATAGGACCCCTTAAGGCACACTTGAGCATTCCAATGTGTCAAAAGGGGTCAGGGGGACTCCCTAGGTGTCCTAACGTATGATAAATTGTACTAGGACCCCTAAGGAGCCCCCGTGACCCCTTTTGACACATTGGAACACTCAAGTGTGTCTTAAGGGGTCCTACGACCCCTTAAGGCACACTTGAGCATTCCAATGTGTCAAAAGGGGTCAGGGGAAGTCCCTAAGGGTCCTAACATGTACTAGGACACCTAGGGAGTCCCCGTGACCTCTTTTGACACATTGGAATGCTCAAGTGTGTCTTAAGGGGTCCTATGACCCCTTAAGACACACTAGAGCATTCCAATGTGTCAAAAGGGGTCATGGGGACTCCCTAGGTGTCCTAACGCATGATAAAGCATACTAGGACCCCTAGGGAATCATCGTGACCCCTTTTGACACATTGGAATGCTCTAGTGTGTCATAAGGGGTCCTACGACCCCTTATGACACATTAGAGCATTCAAATGTGTGAAAAGGGTGTCACAATGATTCCCTAGGGGTCCTAATGCATGATAAAGTGTACTAGGACTCCTAGGGATTCATCGTGACCCCTTTTGACACATTGGAATGCTCAAGTGTGTCTTAAGGGGTCGTAGGACACCTTAAGACACACTTGAGAATTCCAATGTGTCAAAAGGGGTCACGATGACTCCCTAGGGGTCCTAGTATACCTTATCACATGTTAGGAACCCTATCGAGTCAAAAGGACCCCTTAATACACATTTGAGCATTTCAATGTGTCAAAAGGGGTCACGAGGACTCCCTAGGGGTCCTAGTATGCGTTAGGACCCCTAGGGAGTCCCCCTGACCCCTTTTGACCCCTAGGGAGTCCTAATGCATTCCAAAGGGTTGTGGTTCCATAGAATTTGTATTTCAAACCCTAATGACCCCTTAACATGCCTACTGACCCCATTTCGACATGTGGTCTCCCGAGAGCTCCCCATGGACCCCTTTTGCGTTCTGCTAGGAAAAAGTCATCCAAATTTGGTACATAGGTCCTCTGACATGTCTTAATTAATTTGAAAGGGTCACCATTCCATAGAAGTTTTATTTAGAACCCTAATGACCCCTTAATAGGCCTACACACCATCATTCGACATGTGGTCTCTCGAGACCACCCCATGGACCCCTTTTGAGTTCTACTAAAAAAAGTCATCCAAATTTGGTACGTAAGTCCTCTAACATGTTCTAATACATTCCAAAGGGTCACCGTTCCATTGAAGTCGCATTTGGAACCCTAATGACCCCTTAATAGGCCTACCGACCCTGATTCGACATGTGGTCTCCTCAGAGAACCCCATGGACCCTTTTTGAGTTCTACTAGGAAAAAGTCATAAAAATTTTGTCCCCTAGGATAAAGCATACTAGGACCCCTAAGGAGTCCCCGTACCCCTTTTCAGACATTGAAACACTCAAGTGTGTCTTAAGGGGTCCTACGACCCCTTAAGGCACCCTTGAGCATTCCAATATGTCAAAAGGGGTCAGGGGGACTCCTTAGGGGTCTTAACATGTACTAGGACACCTAGGGAGTCCCCATGACCCCTTTTGACACATTGGAATGCTCAAGTGTGCCTTAGGGGTCGTAGGACCTCTTAAGGCACACTTGAGTGTTCCAATGTGTCAAAAGGGGTCACGGGGACTCCTTAGGGGTCCTATTACGCTTTATCACATGCTAGGACACCTAGGGAGTCCCCGTGACCCCTTTTGACACATTGGAATGCTCAAGTGTGTCTTAAGGGGTCCTACGACCCCTTAAGGCACACTTGAACATTCCAATGTGTCAAAAGGGGTCAGGGGGACTCCCTAAGGGTCCTAATGTGTACTAGGACACCTAGGGAGTCCCCGTGACCCCTTTTGACACATTAGAATGCTCTAGTGTGTCTTAAGGGGTCCTATGACCCCTTAAGACACACTAGAGCATTGCAATGTGTCAAAAGGGGTCACGATGACTCCCTAGGGGTCGTAATATGCCTTATCACGTGTTAGGAACCCTAGGGAGTCAAAAGGACCTCTTAAGGCACACTTGAGCATTCCAATGTGTCAAAAGGGGTCACGGGGACTCCCTAGGGGTCCTAGTATGCGTTAGGACCCCTAGGGAGTCCCCGTGACCCCTTTTGACACATTGGAATGCTCAAGTGTGCCTTAAGGGGTCCTACGACCCCTTAAGGCACACTTGAGTGTTCCAATGTGTCAAAAGGGGTTAGGGGCAGTCCCTAGGTGTCCTAATGCGTGATAAAGCATACTAGGAACCCTAAGGAGTCCCCGTGACCCCTTTTGACACATTGGAAATCTCAAGTGTGTCTTAAGGGGTCCTACGACCCCTTAAGGTAGACTTGAGCATTCCAATGTGTCAAAAGGGGTCAGGGGGACTCCCTAAGGGTCCTAATGTGTACTAGGACACCTAGGGAGTCCCCGTGACCTCTTTTGATACATTGGTATGCTCAAGTGTGTCTTAAGGGGTCCCAAAACCCCTTAAGACACACTAGAGCATTCCAATGTGTCAAAAGGGGTCACAGGGACTCCCTAGGTGTCCTATCACGTGATAAAGCGTACTAGGACCCCTAGGGAATCATCGTGACCCCTTTTGACACATTAGAATTCTCTAGTGTGTCATAAGGGGTCGTAGGACCCCTTAAGACACACTTGAGCATTCCAACCTGTCAAAAGGGGTCACGAGGACTCCCTAGGGGTCCTAACATGTGATAAAGCATACTAGGACCCCTAGGGATTCATCGTGACCCCTTTTGACACATTGGAATGCTCAAGTGTGTCTTAAAGGGTTGTAGGACCCCTTAAGACACACTTGAGCATTCCAATGTGTCAAAAGGGGTCACGATGACTCCCTAGGGTTCCTAGTACACCTTATCACATGTTAGGAACCCTAGGGAGTCAAAAGGACCCCTTAAGACACACTTGAGCGTTTCAATGTGTCAAAAGGGGTCACAGGGACTCCTTAGGGGTCCTAGTACATGTTAGGACCCCTAGGGAGTCCCCCTGACCCCTTTTGACCCCTAGGGAGTCCTAATGCATTCCAAAGGGTCATGGTTCCATAGAAGTTTCATTTCGAACCCTAATGACCCCTTAACATGCCTACTGACCCCATTTCGACATGTGGTCTCCCGAGAGCTCCCCATGGACCCCTTTTTCATTTTCCTAAGAAAAAGTCATCCAAATTTGGTACATAGGTCCTCTGACATGTCTTAATAAATTTGAAAGCATCACCATTCCATAGAAGTTGAATTTAGAACCCTAATGACCCCTTAACAGGCCTACACACCATGATTCGACATGTGGTCTCCCGAGACCACCCCATGGACCCCTATTGAGTTCTACTAGAAAAAAGTTATCAAAATTTGGTATGTAGGTCCTCTAACATGTCCTAATGCATTCCAAAGGGTCACCATTCCATAAAAGTCACATTTGGAACCCTAATGACCCCTTAACAGGCTTACCGACCTTGATTCGACATGTGGTCTCCTTAGAGAACCCCATGGACCCTGTTTGAGTTCTACTAGGAAAAAGTCATACAAATTTGGTACATAGGTCCTCTAACATGTCCTAATGTGTTCCAAAGGGTCACCATTCCATCCAAGTTGCATTTTTAACCCTAATGACCCCTTAACAGGTCTACCAACCCTGTTTCAACATGTGGTCTCCTAAGAGCACCCCACGGACCCCTTTCGAGTTCTACTAGGAAAAAGTCATCCAAATTTGGTATGTAGGTCCTATGACATGTCCTAATGAATTCCAAAGGGTCACCATTCCATCAAAGTTTTATATGGAACCCTAATGACCCCTTAACAGGCCTACCGACCCCATTTCGACATGTGGTCTCCTGAGAGCACACCATGGACCCCTTTCAAGTTTTACTAGGAAAAAGTCATCCAAATTTGGTACATAGGTCCTATGACATATCCTAATGCATTCCAAAGGGTCACCGTTCCATCAAAGTTTCATTTGGAACCCTAATGACCTCTTAATAGGCCTACCGACCCTGATTCGACATGTGGTCTCCCGAGAGCACCCCATGGACCTCTTTCGAGTTCTACTAGGAAAAATTTATCCAAATTTGGTACGTAGGTCATTTGATATGTCCTAATGCATTCCAAAGGATCACCATTCATTGAAAGTTTCATTTGGAACCCCGATGACCCCTTAAGTCACCTATCAACCCTAAATCACATAATGGTCTCCCAAGAGCACCCCATGGACCCTTTTCTAGTTTGAATAATCAAAATTCATCTAAATTGTGGAGTTAGGTCCTTTGACATCTCCTAATGCATTCCAAATGGTCACTGTGCATCAAAGGTTGTCTCACGAGCCCTGATGACCCCTTAAGATGCCTAGCGACACTGATTGGACATGTGGTCTCCTGAGGGCACCCCATGGACCCTTTTCGAGTTTGACTAGGAAAAAGTCATTAAAATTTGGTACATTGGTCCTTGGACATGCCCTATTTCCTTCCAAATGGTCACTGTACATTTGAAGTTGCCTCACAAACCCTAATTACCCCTTAAGATGTCTAGCGACCCCCGATTCAACCTGTTGTCTCATGAGAGGATCTGTTATAACTTAAATTAAATATTAAAATAATATATAAAATATTTGAAAAAATATAATATTTAATAGACTAAATATATAATATATATTATAAGATATATTAGATATTACATTTAATATATATTATCAAATATACAATATATTAATGTCCCATTCATTTTATATATTATATATATTAGACATTATATTATATACGTGCAACAATATATAATATATAATATATAATATATATATATATATATATATATATATATATATATATATATATATATATATATATATATATATTATGTAACATTTATATTATAATATAAAAATATTACATTTAATATAAATTTGAACTGACTATATACTTAGGTCGTTTAAATTGATATTATCAAATATATAATATAAATAAATAATATATATAATATATATACTATATAATATAAAATATAAAACATAAAATATAAAACATAAATATAAAATATATAAATTATTGATTGTCAGGGTGAAAGAAAAAAACATCAAAATTAAAGAGAAATAAAAAAAGAGTGGGAGGGGGAAACTTTTCAAATTTCAAATTCAAACAAAATCGGGTACTTGATTTTTTCGGGTACCCGATTAGGCTTGGTAATAGCTTTGGAAACCAAAGCCCCATGGTCAACGCTGAAGGTGTGCAAAAAATGTGTTTTTTCTCTATTTTTCTTATATCGACACTACGACCATTAGGTTGACGACTTTTTTTCCACCCGATTTCGATAAAATGAAAAGGGTTTCTTTGGATGATTGTCAGCTTTCCATCGATATAAGTGGTGTCAGATTTTGAATTTGTTAAGTATTTATTAGTTATTTTCTAGTTCACTTACATCTAAAGTCCTGATTGACATACTGATGGAAAAATAGCTATAACTTTCAAACTGTATAACATTTTTGAAATCCAAAAGATGCGTCACATTGTATGCTTCATCTAGTATAAGAAAAAATTAAAAAAAATTGAATTATGATAAGTTTTCAATGAGTAAAGGTGGTCAGACACGAGAGTTTTTAAATTCTGAAAGCACTGTAGCAAAAAAATCATAATTAATTATCTGTTTGGAATAAAAATACCAAAAAATATGCGTCACATTCAGGCACGAGTCAGCTACTTATATATAGAATATTATAAAAAATATTATTATTTTCTTTTGATTAGGGTGGTCAGACATACACATACTTCTTATTTTTTTGCTGAAATGTTTGTAGTGCTACATTGCAATCTATACTTTTTACCAATCATATTTATTTTTTTTCAAAAAAGGCTTAGTAGTTTAGAAACTACATTCAATTTCTTACAAATTATGTTGTTACAACTTTTTGATATTAGGTAGATAACTAGTTCATTTTTTCACGTCAAGTTGACTAATCTTGATTTTTTGATTTTTCATTGCCACTTAAGGACATAGTTTGGCCCCTCATGATCCTGCACATACACTCAATAAGTATGTACAAAGGATACCCCCAGATAGAATGGGCATCAAACTCCCAAGCAAGATCATATCGTGTAGTCCCAACGTTGAGCAAGGTGGAGAACAAGAGGGATTAGCAAGATGGTGAAAGAAATGGAAGACAAGAGAATGAAGGAGAATGAAGGGATGGAATCCTCAAGGGAAAACTCCTCATGAGTACCCAAGCTAGGGAAAAATTGTCATGTAAAGCACATTTAGACAAGCAATGAAAGACCAGCATAGGATAAGTCACAAAAGTGTAATGCAAAAGAAGGAAGGATGCAATCCAAAGGAGTAGACATATCAAGAGGCTTCATAGCATCGTGTTTTACTCTTTTTTATTAGATCAAGACCAAAGGGGAAAAGGATAGCGAAAGGCTAGAATGAATGGAGGAAAATAAATATGAAGGCTAAGCATGAATGGAATGAAAGCAAGATCATCGTAAGATAGCTCACAAGATAGCCAAATGTTCGTGTATAGGTCAACATTGTCAAGATCAAAGAGAGAAGACAGAATGGATGAAATATGTAGAAGAACTACGCATGATGCCTAATTGCTAGGTTTTCATCACTGTACTTATCCAAGGCACCACAAGGGAGTCATTTTCACCATAGGAAAAATTTATTTCTCTTTACTTTTGCTACCAAGGCACCTGTTTCCAGGTTTCCACCAAGGTACATTTTTAATTTTTTAATTTTCTTGAATTTTTCTATTTTTTGGATTTTTTTATTTTTTTAGAAGAAGGCAAGCTTTTTAGATAATTCTCCTTGAAAGGATAAACCATGATATGCCACAGATTCAAAATGATATGCTCAAAGATGTTGAGAGGGAAAGGAAGATGGAAGAGAAAAAAATGGAGGATAAGGTTTTATGTAAAGCAAGTGAGGTTGAAAGATAGGAGGAATAGGCAAATGAGGAAAAATGATAGAAGGTAGAAGGATAGTGAAAGGAAGGATTGTGAAAGGGTAGATGGAAAGGAAGACAAGATCAACATCAACACACACCCTGAAGGGTGGCAAGAGGATGGAGAAAATGTGAATGAAAGAATACGTGAAGGAATATGGTGAATGGAAAGAAAAGGTTGTGGTTTAGGTGCATGGAATGAAAAAATGTTTTTGGAAGGAGATGAAGTGGAAGCCTTTGGAAGCTTGAATGTCAATTTCACTTTTTGCTCATCATCAGACTCTTTCAAGAGAGACTTTGGAATCCATATAGCCATAGGCTTTTCATTTCTTTTTGATGATTTAGAAAGAATATCTTTAATGATGCATTTTGGAACCCATACTTGTCTCGTAGTTTTCTTCTTAAATATCTCTTTTGACTTTATGCCTCCATGTCGATTAGAGGAGACATGGTGATCTTTTTTTGATGGATTCTTGTATTGCTTCTTTTTCTTATATTGAACATTCAAGTTACTTCCAAAAGACTTGGGACTTGTGGAAGAAGAAAGAAGATATTGTAATACCCCAAAAATGGGCTATAGGTTCATTAATCTCCTATATCGACACATTGAATGAAATCAACATCAAAGTCCTAACCAAAGGCACATCTACACATCATCGAATCCTAATTGATTATCTCAAATTCTGCATTAGGGAATATTCCTAGTAATATTCCTAATTATCCTAATTATCTTTAATTTAATGATTATTTGAAGATAAATCCTATTTATCCTAAAGTTTGATTAATTGAATATTCTCAATATTTAATTAATTAGATTTAATTCTGCCACTTAATTATTTAATTGAAGTTAATTCTATTTATTCCTAAATTATATTATTTAATTTTGACAATAAATCCAAAATCCTATGAATAATTGATTAAATTATTATTTAATTAATTAAAGCAAGTTGTCAATTTTTAATAATATTGTTTTTGAATAAAAGTTTGAAAAATAATTGATTAACCCATAAATCAATTGTTTTATTTTTTAAAATCAGTTTAAGTTGGAAATAAATCACTTTATTTTTAAAATAATTCATAATAAAACATGCACAATCAGAAAAGTAGACAACTATCAATTATCAATTAAATCTAAACTCTATTTTGAGTTAAACTTTATTTTTGCATGTTTTTGTGAGTTAAATATCTTTTATTTAAAAATAACTCAAAAATCAACCTGAGTTATTTGAGTGATTTATGACTTTTTTCCATGCACATCCAAAGCCCTGGATTTCTATAAATTAAGGCTTCAGCTCTTCATTATGGATCCCATCTATGAACTACACACTCATGCTGTCGAATTGGAGACTGAAGAATCGATCTTGAGAATTCAAGTTGTTGTGAGATTTTCATTTGTTATTGCATAGTTTTCATATCATTTCTTAGCTTAGTTTACATATCAGTTTTCCATATCATTGTTAGCATAGATTCATATAAGATTTATCATAATTGCATCTAAAAACTAAAAAAATAGATTAATTGCATCATTCCATATCTAGATTTTACATTCAAATCCTTTGTTTAGGTGTTGTCAAGGTCACTGATCTTGGTATAATTTGAGAATATATACTCGCATCTACTAGAAGGCAGTAAATTGCCTGGTTAGATTAGTTTTCAATTACTTTCATGATTTTGATTTTTGCTAACCTCTAATATTTTATTGAAGTGTTGTGTCTACAGATCAGGTACAAAATTCACACACACATTTCTGGCGCCCACCGTGGGGCCCTGAAATGGGTTTCCCTTCAAATTTTATCAATTTCTATCATTTCTTATCTTTTTTTGTTCCCAGCTATGAATTTTATTCTCTGTCCATACAATTTTCGTACAATTTTTGTCAAAAACTCATACCAGGAGATACCCACTATCGTATGACAGTTGATTTGATCGAGGATCACACAGGTAGAAACCCACTATCGTTTGGAAGCCAGATTGTTGTTTGATCTGGTACCCAGTGTCATATGAGTTTCTAGACTGTCATGTAGAAGGTAACCTAATGTCGTATGAGTTTCAGTGCCAGGGATCAATTGTTGTTTCATTTTTTCAAGTAGTTTGTCAGATTTGGTTTTTAGATTTTGACTAACAGCTAACCCTAACAATTGAAATTCTCTATTTTTGATTGATTTTCACTAGTTTTGATTGGACAAAGTGCAAGAATTGCTAAAAATAGGTAAAAATCTACTAAGCATGTTGTGAGGAATTAAGGTAACCTTCTTAGCTAATAGCATTTCAATTTGGGTTAAAATGGACATCTTGCATGTCTAGCTTGAGTGCCTTTCTTTTCCATATCACACATTTCATTTGGGCTCTAAAAATGAACATAGATTTTCTTTTAGCATCTTTGTTACACATAGTAAATAGGCCCTATGAACACTATTCATGGCTCTTGAGAGAGTGGGTTTCCAGCGAAACTCTTCTCAATGAAGGAACCCTTGTAGGTAGGGAGGATACTGAGGGAGTCTCACATTCTACTAGATCCATGTGTCTTCAACTTTTGATCGATGCATTCTATCTCTGGGGAGGTTGATAAATCATAAGGGGTTGACGTCATAGATCTTTGTGAGATAATCTTAGTCTTAGCGTGTCAGATTTATCTATTTGCTTTGTTTTGGTGAAGTGAAGAGGCTAGGGGATTATGCTCTACTTCCTTTTTGGATAGCACCAAAAACTCAGATCCTTGAATCTGATCTAGTCCCCATGTGGTATATCTTGTGAGTCACCTTTAGAGAGGGTTAACCATAGTGGACATTCCCTTAATTGGGTCAACCACATTGATAGAACCTCAAGCGGTAATAGCCATTTTTGCTGTGGTAGTGACAACCGCTATATAAATGTCCCGTTGGAAGAAATCTCCACAGGTGTGGTCTCTTGTTGGGTTGTCAGATCTCCCTAGAAGATCCTGAAGATTAAGTTCTCATACTGTGTCAAAACCTCGGTGTGCCTGGATTGGAGTTCACCCTCTTGGATCATAAAAGTTGCAGAGTCAAACCATTACTAAAAACCCTAGTGAGGAAAATTTTCATTTTCTAGGGATATGTGTGTTATTGCAAAACTTTTTGGAACATACACAATTAGCACTTCTAAGGATTAGCACAAATAAGTCACTTGATTGTTCATGTGCAAGGTTGCTTTTGCCCTTGTTCATTATTTTCAAACATGCTTGAAATCACTTGCTTGCTTGCTTATCTATCTGATTAATGAAAATGAATAAATTTGTTACAATCCTCCAATCTGGACATTGAAATTTGCAAACAATTTAAAATTGAAAATCCAAAATTTGCAAAAATTGAAGTGAAATTCCTTTTTGGAGTCAAAATTCATTTCATCAGGTCATAAAGTCGTACGAGTTTTTGTCAAGAGTCATTTCATAACCCACTGATTATTATATGGTAACTGGTATATTGTCGTACGAGTGTTGCTGCAAGTAATTTTCAAAAGTCAATTTTCCTGTTATCAACTATCGTACGAGTTTTTCAATTGTCATTTCATGCTATACCCACTATCGTACAAGCCTGCAGAAAGTCATTTGAGAAGTTTTGAAAAATTGTTAAAACATTGTCAGAATTGCTAGATATCCAGCTTTTCCAGCCTATTTCCAGAGCCTGTCAAGAAAATCACTGTGTCAGGAATAGAGAAGAAAATTATTGAGAATCCAATCATTTTCCTAAAGTGGCCTTTTGAATTTGATTTAGCCTTCTGTTTAATCGATTTGAGTCTTTATCATCTTGTGTCAAAACCTTGTCATAACTATCAATCTTCAATCAATCATCAAAAAGACTAAGTGTTGTGAACTCATGTCCGCTATATTTTGGGAATCATACCCATACATCTAGGGCACAGTCTCCCTCATCTAAGTCAAATCTATGCTTCAATCAATCAAACCTTGACAAGGTTGCGTCATCTGATCATCTTGATTCAATTCCTTCTTTAGTATTCTTCATCTTATTCTTTTACTTCACCCAAGGTTAATGGTGGAGACTAGAGCTTCCTCTCACAAGAAATCAGGAGAAGCACTTAACAATGGAGCTTTGTCTACTCATGTAGATCCAACTCTTGAACAACTCTACAATTTTGGTCTTTACGAAGATGACAGTCTTGGCAACTTTCAATTGAAATATGGTTACATTCCTCCTCCATCAACTCACAGAGGTAATCAACAAACTCCACATCAATCTATCCCAGGGATAACTCCCACCATGTCTCAAGCAGGGATAAACTTGGGCTCTCAAAGAGCTCAATCTCAACATGGTGCAGATCAAGAACCCACACCTGAAGAAATTGCTCAATATCAAAATGATGATAACTTCAAATGAATGATGAAGCATTTCTTGAAAGAAGATAGAGAGGCATAATTTTTACAATTGGCTCATCAAGGAGCTAAACTTCCTCCCAACTTTAATGTTGAAGATATCATTACGCATGAGGAAGAAACTCCACTGATAGCTATGATGAAACAGATGCATGCCATGCAAGTCAAGCTTAATAACCTTGAGAAAGAAAAGGAACCCAAGGAGTTCTCCATGGAGGCCCTATGTCCTTTTCCATTTGATAAAGACTTTTACATGCCACCATTCCCAAAAAGAGTGGAGATGCCTAAGTATGATAATTATGATGGACACTCAAATCCCCAAGATCATGTCAGAGAATTCTGTACACAATCTATGGAGTTCATGCATGAACCAACCTATCTGATGCATCTCTTCCCTCGATCTCAGGGGGAGCAGCCATCCATTGGTTCTCTAGATTTCCTTCTACTATCAAAACTTTTGAGGAGTTGATCAAATTGTTCTATCAGCAATACTCCTAAAATATTCAACATCTAGTCACCATGATCGATATCTACAATCTCAAACAATATCCAGGAGAACCATTCCTAACATTTCTTAAGAGACGGAGGAATAAATTCTCTCTATATGTTAGACCTATTCCAGAAACTAAAAAACTGGAAATATTCATCAATAATCTTGTCCCAGAGATCAACTATCCTTTACAAATGCAAGATCATACATCTTTTGATAAAATGGTTGACAATGCAATCAAAATTGAAAAAGTACTTGTGAAAAAAGGAGAAATCACACTTCAAAAAGACAAGTATGAATCAGGATCCAATTCTAAAGACAAGAATAAAAATTGGAACAAGAATAAAGGCATTGTCATAGATGGTGTTGTTGATACTATCTATTCCCCATCAAAGGCACCAAATTTCAATCTAACTATTGGTACCCAAGCCATAAAAGCTTCAGAACAAAAGGTGCCTGAATCATCTCAAAAGAAGCCAGAGTATAAAAAGTCATCCGCTGATAATAAACAAACGTTCACTCCTCTTGGAGAATATTTAGAATTAGCTATGAGAAATCTACTAGCCAATAACATCATCTCTTTGCCTGAGATCTAACCATATGATTCTGAGCCTAAAGCAAAATGGTGGAGAGAGAACAAATTCGGTGATTTCCATCAGGGTAAAGGTCACAAAACTAATAACTGCTTACGCTTGAAACATACTATTCAAGATCTAATCGATAAAGGTGACATCATGATTGACAAGCGTAAGAGCAATAACAATCATACGACATTCATAGAACCATTTCCTAAACATGGTCAAGAAGTTTCATCTTCTCAGCCTAATATGGGGGCAAAAGTCAATTATGCTTACCCTGGAAATAATGCCATTATCAATATGGTTGAACCTTGTCTCTCTGAACATTGCAATGTCATCACAATTGTGTGAAGAGATAGAGATCATTCTTCAGCTAATGTAGTTACTTGATCACAAGCTCAGGCACATCTGAACGGACAAATCCCAGATTCATCAAATGTCCCTAAGATGCCCTTTAATCTTTCTTTTGCTTCCAAACAGAAGACTATTTCCAAATCTTCCAATCCTAAAGACACAAGGCCTACATCTTATAGCATTGTTCAATAACTCCAACACACTAATGCACAAATCTCCATGTTTGAGTTGCTTCAAATATCTCCAGCTCATAGAGCCATTCTAGATAAAGCTTTTCTTAGATCCAATGTTCTTGATGACCTTGATTTAGACAGGTTCCAGACTATGGTTGGACATCTTACGTCTTTATAGTATATATGCTTTTTAGAGGAAGCTGACAACTCCTTGAGTCACCCACATAATCAGCCCTTGCATATAGAAGTCTTGATCCAGAATTGTAGAGTCAAATGTGTGTTGATATATGGGGGCGCTGGCCTAAACATTTGGTCTTACAACTTGATCACACAATTGGGCTTTTTAGAATTGTCTATTGATCCTAGAAAGAAGATAACTATAAAAGCCTATGATGAATAAGAAAGATCTTCTAAAGGCACCATTGTCTTACCTATCAGAGCAGGTCCAGTTATCAGAGATACTATATGTCAAGTTCTTGATTTACCTTTGGCTTACAACATTCTTCTAGGGAGACCATGGATACGTGAGATGAAGGCTATCCCTTCTACATTTCACCAATGCTTGAAATTCCCTTATGAAGGAGTAGAGGTCACCATTCCAGTAGACACATCCACCACTTGCAATACATTGAAGGAAAGTGTAGATAAACTTGTGCCTAATAACAAATAATCTTCCATTGAGCCAACTAAAGAAGCATCAACATCTAAAATGGAAGACATTGCAAAAGAGGTCCATATCAAAGAAAATGGTATGGGAGAATATATTATAGAGCTAGTCTTATCTTTGACATCTCTCCCTATGTCACCTAAGTCTTATGGACATTCTTTAAAATAGTCCAAACCAGATTCTAAAGAACCTCTTGAGGCATATAAAAAGAATTTTGTAGCAAAACAAGTCTCCAAGCAAGAATTTGAAGAAGATGAAGTTGTGCTTGCAAGGCTTTACAAAGATAAATCTGAATCCCAAGTTGTCCAAACTAGTGATTCTACAGTATCCAAGATCCCTTCTAAGGCATATGGTCCAGGAGATAAATTAATAGCTAAGATGGGATATTCAAGTAAAGGACCTCTAGGAGTTAGAGGAGAAGGTCTTATAACACCTCTTTCACATACTGGTAGGGCAAACAAAGATAATGTTGGCCTAGGCTTTAAAAAGAAACCCTTCCACCTCAAAGGTAATTGTTCTCATGTCATAGAACATATCACACCAGGAGAACCTCTTCTTAAGAAGGAAGAAACTAAACCATCAGATAGTGATTCAAATAGCTTTG
Source organism: Chamaecyparis obtusa (assembly GCA_027943335.1). NCBI lineage: Eukaryota > Viridiplantae > Streptophyta > Pinopsida > Cupressales > Cupressaceae > Chamaecyparis > Chamaecyparis obtusa. Next base: position 8,038,313 of record BSBK01002152.1, on the reverse strand, counting down.
AACTCATCCCTTATGAGCATTTACCTAAAGAAATCAAAGACCTTCTTGATGATAAAGATGATCCAATCAAAAGAATTAATGTAGTAGAAACACAAGAACCTACTATCAATCAAGAGATAGTTGCAACACAAGAACCAGCTAATTTAAAAAATAATCAAGAAGAGGAAGGTGGTAGTTATTCTGAGATAGATTCTCATGAGTATGAATTTAAATCAAAATATGAGGGTAACCCTTCTTGGGGTATTCACCCTGACTTTACTCATGTTCTCAGATTTCCTAGAGGCATAGATGAAGAATCTAATGACTATGAATGGAGAGCCATTCCAAAAGAAGATGAGCTTATTATAGAGAAACATGTTGATGTCATTCACCGATATGCACCTGAACCCAATGTAAGTCTAGAGCGAAAGGATGAACCTATTGAGTCTAATCCACCTATGGCTGAATTGGACTCCCACAATGATATTGAGCCTATTCATGAATTGAATGTTTTAAGTTGTAATATCACCTTTGAACTTGAGCATCAGGTTAGGACCAATGATGATAGATCCATATCCATAAACACTATCTCCCGATCTTTCCCCACTTTGACTATCCAATATCCAGAACTTATTGATCAAACCTCCACAAATCCAAGCCATGGTATTTATACCTTCCTGAATGACTATGCCCTTACTTGCTACCTCAATGCAGTTGAACCTATGAGTACTTCCATCAATGAACCAAGCGTTAGCATGACGGAGTCGGACATCAAGTATCTTAGTCAGAAAAATAAGAATAAAAAGAAAAAGAAAAAGAGTTCTGAGGGTGAAAACCACTTTGTGGTAGTCTCAGAACCTACAAAAGTAAAAATAAAAGATGTATCTGAAGGTGAAAACCTCTCTAAGGTGCCTAAGGATGAGATATTTGATGTCCTTCTGAGTCATTTATAGGACAGATCTCTAGTTCTGATTGAGCCCACTCAATCTATCAATTTGGGAACAACAGAAGAACCACAGTTAATTCATGTAGCACAATCTTTATCAGAAGAAGAGAAGAAAAAATTTACAACATTCCTAACAGAAAAAAAGATCAAATTTTCATGGAAATATTCAGATATGCCAGGGTTGGATCCTAATCTTATAATGCATCATTTATCTATAGCTCCAAATGTCAAACCTATCAAGCAAAAATTGAGAAAGATGCATCCTCATGTTGCACTCTTGGTGAAAGCTAAATTAGAGAAGCTCCTAAAAGCTAGATTCATCTGAGTTATTGACTATGTAGAATGGATCTCTAATATTGTACCTATTTCAAAACCAAATAAATCAATCAGAGTGTGCACAGACTTTAGAGATGTGAATAGAGCATGCCCTAAGGATGACTTTCCATTACCTAACATTGATATGATAGTGGACATGACTGCGAGCTTTGAGATGCATTCTTTAATGGATGGTTTTTATGGATATAATCAAATAAATATTTCTCCAGAAGATCAAGAGAAAACTACTTTCACATGTGCATGGGGTACCTTTTGTTGGAATGTCATGCCATTTGGGCTTAAAAATACTGGTGCTACATATCAAAGAGCCATGACATCTATTTTTCACGACATGATGCATAGGACTATGGAGGATTATGTTGATGATAATTTAGCAAAATCTATGCTTAGGGTTGCACATCTAGATGACTTGAGCAAGATACTAGACAGAATGGAGAAATTTAGTCTCAGACTAAATCCTAAGAAGTGCGCTTTTGGTGTCACTTTTGGAAAGCTCTTAGGATACATAGTTTCAAAGAAGGGCATAGAAGTTGATCCAGCTAAAGTAAAAGCTATCATGGAAATGCAACCTCCAAAGAATATTATTCAAATGAGGACATTGTAAGGAAGAGTTCAATCTATCAGAAGATTTATATCACAACTAGCAGACATATCACAACCTTTTACAAAAACATTACATAAAGGTGTGACCTTTGCATAGAATGAAGAGTGTGATAACAACTTCAATCATATCAAGAAGTATCTATCCAATTCTCCTATTTTGATGCCTCCTATTCATGGGAAGCCATTAATCTTATATGTCTCTGCTATAGATACATCACTGGGGACATTACTTGCACAACATGATGAGAACAAAAAGGAAAGAGCTATATACTATATCAGTAGGACATTGGTTGCATATGAGAATAATTATTCAATGATTGAGAAAGCTTGTCTAGCTATGATCTTTGCATCACAGAAACTGAGACATTCCATGTTAGCTCATACCACACATTTGGTAGCTAAAATTGATCCACTCAAGTACCTTCTAAGCAAAGCTTCCCTTATAGGTAGATTAGCCAAATGGGTCATGCTTTTAAGTGAATTTGACATTGAATATATTGAGAGAAAAGCTATCAAGGGATAGGTTATTGCTGATCAATTAGCAGATGCACCTATGATTGATGATACACCAATGCAAATGGAATTTCTAGATTCCTCTATCATGACTCTTTCTTCTAGAGAATGGCAGTTATTCTTTGATGGCTCCTATACATAGAATGGATCTGGAGTATGCCTATTGTTCATAACTCCTCAAGGATACTCAATCCAAAAAGCATTCAGATTAAAGTTCCCTTGCACAAATAATATTGTATAATATGAAGCCCTTTTGAATGGTATGAAAATAGCAATCGAGTGGAGAGTCACAGAACTACACATTCATGGAGACTCACAACTTGTTATCCATCAAGTCAATGATGTGTACCAAACTAAAGATGAAAAACTCATTCCTTACAAAAGAATGGTAGATGATCTAAAGAAGTATTTCATATCTATCACATTTGAGCAAATACCTAGAATGGAGAACAAGGTTGCCGATGAAATGGAAACATTATCCACTTTATTACAGCAACCTGAACATGAGCTACGCTATAAGTTCCTGGTGGAAGCACTATCCTATCCTGCATATGATTCCCTTGAAACCTGCATGATCTGCACCGTTGTTGGTCATGATTCATCTAGATACAAAAACCTATTTTCCTATCTCCAAGACCAAATCATTCCCGATACCTTCAACCACCATGAAAAGAGATACCTTATTCATAATGCCTCCCGATATGTCATCATTGGTCATGATCTATACAAACAAGGTCTAGATGGTATGCTACTTAGATGTTTAGAATGGGAAGAGTCTCAATGTACATTAGAGGAAGTCCATGATGGTATTTGTGGGTCACACTCGAACGGTTTAACACTAGCTCAAAAACTTATTAGGGCTGGGTACTATTGGCCTGAAATGGAGAAAGAGTCTATCAAGTTTGCTAAGAACTATAAAAAATGCCAAGTGCATGGAAAATTAATTCATGCTCCAAGGAGAGATCTAATTCCCTTCACTACACAATGGCCTTTGCACCAATGGGCATTTGATCTTATAGGAGCTATACATCCTCATTCTTCTAACGGACATACCCATATAATCACAGCTACATATTATTTTACAAAATGGGAAGAAGCAGTCCCTTTGACACAAGAAACTGGAAAGAAAATATCTATGTTCATCTTGAACTATATCATATGCAGATATGGGATCCCACATTCTATAATCATAGATAATGGGGGACAATTCAAAAACAAGGACCTAGATGATTTATGTGCTAAATTCAAGATTACACAACATTGGTCTTCTATCTACTATCCTCAAGGGAATGGAAAAGTAGAAGCTTCTAACAAGAATCTATTGAAAATCTTACACCGTATAGTTAATAAGACAGGAAGAGACTGGCATCTCATGATCAATCCAGCTCTCTAGGCCTACAAAAAAAGTATCAGAACACCTACTAGGGCTACTCCTTTCACTTTAGTTTATGGGTCTGAAGCGGTATTTCCTATTGAGGTTGAAATCCCATCACTCAGAATCAAAATGCATGGTCTAGTAACTGATGATGACTATAGAGTGTCTAGGTTGCAAGAACTTGAACTACTAGATGAGCGCAGACAAGCAACGTATGATCATCTCAGAGTATATCAGAATAGAATGTCTATAGGCTACAACAAGAAAATCAGACACAAAGAATTTCAGGTTGGTGATCTAGTCTTGAGAAAAAATCCTAAAAATCAATCACATCAAGAATGCAAGGGGAAGTTTGAACCTAACTGGCTGGGTCCCTTTGTAATCACTGCTACTTTTGGCTTTGGTGCCTATCAACTCTCAATGACTGAAGGAGAACAGCTCTGAGAACCAATCAACATTCTCCATCTGAAGAAATTCTACGCCTAAGGCATTCAGTCTATGGTAAATATCCTGAAAAAATCTTTAAAATTGGAAAAAGTCCTAAAAAAATGAACATCTTGGTGAAAACCTAGCAATAGGTGCCTTGATGATTCATAAAAAAAAAGTAAAAAAATCAAAAGTACAAAAAAATTGAAAAATGAAAAAAGAAAAAAATGAGAAAAGAAAAAGTGCCTTGGTGAAAACTTGGAAACAAGCGCCTTGGTAGCAAAAATAGAATCTCTACCAAGATGGTGAAAACCTAGCAAATGGGCGCCACTTGTTTCAAAATGCTCCATCTATTAGCATAATCTTGGACTTTCCCAGCTTTCACTCCTGCTTTAGTCTGTATATATTTCTATTTTTAATAAGTCAGTTTGTACATCAATTAGCTCAAGCGTCTGTATCCTATCAATGCTCAACACTTGGGGGACATCAATGTCATATCCTATGGCCCCCAATGTATCTTAGACGTATCATATCTAGTTAGAGTCCTTTGAAGCTTCATCTGAGTCAGTCAGTTAGTCTTGTCTCTAGAAAGGATTTTGCATCTACAATAATGCAATCAAACATTAAACATCAAACTAAAAACAATCTATGCTTTTACATGCTTCTATCTTCTTTACTGATTCACATTGAGATTTTTGCATATTATGTCCCTTCGAGCTCATCGATGATGTCCTTTACAAGATTTAGAGAGTGATGATTGAGGGCATAATCTTTTCTTTGTTTTCTTCTTGTATGTGAAAATCTAACAACTTTGGAAATTCCAGTTTGACATGGTGTCCGACTGTAAGAGCCTCTATCTCGAATTGGATGGCCATGCGTACCTCGACCATTGATACCCAGAAAATTCAAGGAAGTTTGATCTAACTATTGTATTTTTGAGTGAGTTCTTTCTCCTACTGTGAAACATGATCTTGCCTAAGGATGTGAATGATAAAGGGTCACTACAGGTAATTCACACTAGATTTTGAATGATCTCTTGACTATTTGATGTGTTTGAAATGCAAGGCGTATTCTAATCATCACAACATTTATGTTCTGATGCTTATACAAATTTTTATATCAAAATGGACATGATATTTAGGTCATCCTGGCATTTATGCCTTGGTTCTTATATCTAATATGACATTCCAAAAACAAAATCAATATTCATATATCCATGGTTTCCTAATCAGTGGGTGTTGTATTGATTTTTGTGCATACAAATTGATATTCATATGTCTATGGTTTCATAACTAGTGGGAATTGTATTGATTTATTTGGTTACCTAAAAATTCAATGATGAGAACAACCGACACATGATTAGTGACTAGGTCCTAGGTCTTAGGTTGCATTTTGCATATTTCTTTGCATCTTGCATGTTTTCATGATCTCACAATGACTCAACAAACTTCAAATGCTTAAACGATTCTTGACTCTTCTCTTCAAATCTAACAAGAGCTGAAACCTAACTCAAAGGTCTCTTCACGAAACCACAAGCAGTTACTATCTTGGGTTAAAAATCTTTTTTGACATAAGACTGAGTACTTGTCTTCATCAATACCTGTAAAACATATCATGTGTATCATTGCATTACATATCATAACCATTTGTTGCATTACAACTCATCCATGTGCATAAGCATAAACCAACCATACATCTTTCCATAATCTAATACATTTGCATAACATCCATACATATGAAAGAAATCATTGCATTGCATTAATCCATACATACATTCTACTCTACTCATAGCATAAACATCACATGATATCATCATAAATCAAAACATGACAAGTACATATGAAGTCACAACTAAAATATCAATCTCATATATATCAAAAATCTTGAACTAGTCAGGGGTGCACTACTGGCACAATGTACAAAAAAAATAAAAATGAGCTCAGCTGAGCTACTAGAATCAGTATAGTATATCAATGATCAAAAAGAGTATAGTATATCAAAATCAACAGATCAAAAATGTCAGAACATATCACAGATCAATCGACTATTAGCATGATCCTCCGCATTTAGTGGAGGAGGAGGTGGTGCATCTAGTACTACCTCTGCTCTGGGTGCTCTAGCTCCCTTTGATGCCATCATGTACTATGAATAGGAGGGAACTCTTTGTGCAGTAGGAACAACTATATAATATGTGGACACATAGTAAGCTGCCCATGAGGTCTGATGAATCACCTCTACTTTTAGCCTCTGTACCTCAGCACGTAGCTCAGTCCACTATCTATTGGCCTCTATATATCACTCCTCCCATCAAGCACTACATATCCTCAGGTCCCTGACCTATGCACTAAGCCATCTGATAGTGTCTTGTGAAGTAGGAGTAGTAGGATCCACATCTGACATATCTGTATCTGGGGCAACCTACTCAGTAGTCTCTACCCTCTGCGCCTTGCGGCATTTGACCTCAAAACCTAAATCAAAGCTAGTATCCCCCTTTTTGAAGTCCACACCACCACCTACCACATGCTCAGCTGCAAGTACCTCATCTACTGAACCAACTCCACCTAATGTACCACCCTCTCCTCTAGTCCATTTATGAGAACTAGAAGATCTTCCTATTGTGGCACTAGTAGGATGAGGGGCCCTCATCTGTCCTGATGGTCTTTGTGGTGGAGCCATCACTCTGGGTCTTGGAGGTGTGGGGTGTATGATAGGAGCATGTGTAGGTCTGGGACCCTGTCCCATCAGAGCACTAGTCACATCCATCACCTCCTCCATGGAGGGTATCAGCTTAAGAGGATCAAAAAATTTGTGAATGGGGTGATCAACAAGCCATGGGATGAATCCATCAGTAACACTAGCATCCAGTACATCTTCTTTGTACTCCTAGTCCCTACCAACAATAGCACTATACTCCTAAGAACACAAAGCATAAGAAAGCCTCTGTGTCCATCCAAGTCCAATCTCATGCCCTATCCGTGCATATGTAGCGTAATCCTCTGGGGCATCCTAAATATGTCCATACTGCCGCCAGACCCTGGTAATCAAAAATCTCTCTATGGTGGAGGAGGACCTCCCAAAAAATACATGGCTTTGGAAGAAATAGCTAAACTACTCTCGAGTAGTAGGCCAAGGCTCAATGGCTACATAAGGTCTCCAGTGAACAAAATTCATGTCATCGAGGCATCACCTCCAATACTCTATGTGACCCATCCATCCCTAAATGACATATCCAGCATAAGTATAGATGGAAAGCTCCCGAGGCTGCCTTTGTGAAGTACAAATAGGTCTCAACATGGGGATATGCTCCCATGCCCATATCTGTAGAACAAGAGCTCCTGGGGAAAAAGATTTTCTCTCCTGATACACCACCTCTTGCATCTTGGAGAACATATGTGCTAATAAACACTGACCCCATGCCAACTTAGCAGGAGTGGCCATCAACCATGCTACCATAGGGGCCCAACCCATCAAAAGACCATTTTGCTGATGGTCAGACATAATGATACCACCAATCATACCAACAATAATACACTCTAATCGGTGTGTCTGTCCATATCTCTATACAAGCAACTCCCAAGAAATAGATGAGGTCATCTGAGTATCATCTCCAAAGAGACATCTAAAAGCTAAAGCACCTGAGTTCCCTGAACTCACATACTCTGGTCTCCTAGCAACATGGAAAGGAATCTACAGTATCTGGTACACATCCTCAAGGGTAAAAGTGATCTCCCCTATCAGCAAATGAAAGTTCTGGGTCTCTGAGTGAAACCTCTCAATCAATGCAGTCAATAAACTATGATTTACCCTAATCTCGGGTAAATGTATCAAGTGCTCGAATCCACAAGTAGCAAGGTGGACCCTCATAGGGTTTGGCAATGAGACACATAATCAATGAGTAGTAGGATGAAAGATCTAAACATGTACATCTGGATATACGACCTACACAGCACATAAATAGGGAATCCTATCAAAAATTGGGTCACAAAATAGGTTACAAGGATAGCAATGGGGCAGTTTAGTGTTTCCGAAGGTAGGTTAACATGTCAGGAATCAGGCTAAGGAATTAGAAAATTCAAAAATTAGACTTAATACTGAGTTTTGTGCTCACTATTTTCCATACGACAACTTAGACTGGCATGAAAAGTTGTACGACTTTCTGCACCATACCAAATGACAAACCATAGTAGCATGACAAAGCATCACTCCTCGTATGAGTTATGAGGGACCCGATAGAATGTTGTATGACTCATGGGTCCCTCTGATACGAGTCATGGGGGCTTATCAGATGAAAACCTAGCTACTCTTGAAAAGTCGTACGAGTTTCGCTGGGGAGTTGTACGAGTTTTTCTGCATGCAAAATTCAAAAATGGAAAAGACGTATGAAAATTGCTAAAATCCTATAAAACATGGAAAAATTGACATTTTAGCAAAGCACAGAGGTCCACCTACTGGATGTCTGTACTGCCAAGGTCTCTAGTGTCTCCGGCTGCACTCAAATCGGTGTGAACTTATAGGTACCTTTGGTTCTACTACTCTATCCACCATTTTGCTCAGAGGGCTCCACAAAGTTTTCAAAGTCAAAAGGATGAAATGAATTGAAAATGACCCTTCCGGCCTTTATATAGCTTTTGACCTAATTTTCAAAAGTGCTCCGTTTTGCACAAAAATTGCACCCCTGGCTAATTTCGATGTTCTAAATCCATTTTCGGGATCAAAATCAAAATCTGAGATCATTTACTATGTCAAAATCATGATTTAAAATTTTTGGACCAAGGACGGTCTACTACTTGCATAATCGACCTTCAATCATCACAGAAATCCAGCATTCAACTTAACTGATTATCTTCCATCAAACTATCAAAATTTCAACTTGGTCAACTATGGTCAACTCATGGTTTAACCTAGTTAACTTGGTCTTTTGGACCTCTAAATGATGCATAATGTGTTCTCAAACATGTTTAACCACTTCTCAAATCAATTAACATGCTTCTAAACTATCAACGCTGACTTTTTTTTGTCAGATTTCAATTTTAATCCCAAAGGGGGCATGGTATTACATATCATTCAAAGTTTGTAACTTTTTGGAATCATATCTTTCCTCAGTAATCAAGACAACAACCACGTCTAGTTGATGATTCATCATAAAAAAGACCTCATCGCTTAGGGAAAATCAATCATTGCTCGGGGCATATCAAATTCATCGAGATCCATATCAATCTGGTATTCTCTTAATCTTGTAAATTGTATCAGTTTTTGCAACTATCGATTCAATTATTTTATTTCCTTGGTTCTTTGGAAACTGAAGGGTTCAGATCTCATACCAATGTGATTCAATATAAGGACAATCGGGTCTGGAATCGGTCACTCACTTCTTTGCAATCATAAGGTTCAAAATCTGGTGTTTTGACACTTTTTCACAATCATCGGTTCATTTGCTGTTATAGTTAACATTATCTTTGGTCATTTAGGACCTATCATCTTCATATCAACTTCAATCGACTTCTGTATATTATCTTCATATCAACTTCATATCAATTTCAAACAATCAATTTCAACATCATACACAGACTGTCTTTGAATCACTACACTTCGCACAACAATTCAAAAAGGGGCAAAATATAATACCCCAAAAATGGGCTATAGGTTCATTAATCTCCCATATCGACACATCAAACAAAATCAACATCAAAGTCCTAACCAAAGGCACATCTACACATCATCGAATCCTAATTGATTATCTCAAATTCTGCATCAAAGAATATTCCTAGTAATATTCCTAATTATCGTAATTATCTTTAATTTAATGATTATTTGGCGATAAATCATATTTATCCTAAAGTTTGATTAATTGAATATTCTCAATATTTAATTAATTAGATTTAATTCTGCCACTTAATTGTTTAATTGAAGTTAATTCTATTTATTCCTAAATTGTATTATTTAATTTTGACAATAAATCCAAAATCCTATGAATAATTGATTAAATTATTATTTAATTAATTAAAGCAAGTTGTCAATTTTTAATAATATTGTTTTTGAATAAAAGTTTGAAAAATAATTGATTAACCCATAAATCAATTGTTTTATTTTTCAAAATCAGTTTAAGTTGGAAATAAATCACTTTATTTTAAAAATAATTCATAATAAAACATGCACAATCAGAAAAGCAGACAACTATAAATTATCAATTAAATCTAAACTCTATTTTGAGTTAAACTCTGGTTTTGCATGTTTTTGTGAGTTAAATATCCTTTATTTAAAAATAACTCAAAAATCAACTTGAGTTATTTGAGTGAATTATGGCTTTTTTCCATGCACCTCCAAAGCCCTGGATTTCTATAAATTAAGGCTTCAGCTCTTCATTATGGATCCCATCTATGAACTACACACTCATGCTGTCGAATTGGAGATTGAAGAATCAATCTTGAGAATTTGAGTTGTTGTGAGATTTTCATTTGTTATTGCATAGTTTTCATATCATTTCTTAGCTTAGTTTACATATCAGTTTTCCATATCATTGTTAGCATAGATTCATATAAGATTTATCATAATTGCATCTAAAAACTAAAAAAATAGATTAATTGCATCATTCCATATCTAGATTTTGCATTCAAATCCTTCGTTTAGGTGTCGTAAAGGTCACTGATCTCGGTATAATCTGAGAATATATACTCGCATCTACTAGAAGGCAGTAAATCACTTGGTTAGATTAGTTTTCAATTACTCGCACGATTTTGATTTTTGCTAACCTCTAATGTTTTACTAAAGTGTTGTGTCTACAGATCAGGTACAAAATTCACACACACAAATATGACTAGTTTAGATGGGTGGGTGGATGAAAAGGATTCAAGGGTATGCATCTATGTTGATCTTGAGGAAAGATAGGAGATGGAGGGACGTAAAGACCTGAGATGGATGATGAATTAGGAGAGTTAGGAGGGGAAAGTGAAGGTACATAAGGGCCTAAGATGGAAGGAAGACATGAAGCCCTTAGTATTGGTGGAGGAGGTCCAAGGATGGATGTGGAAGGTACAAAAGGATAATCAATAAGTTCATCAACATCTATATGACAACCAAGGACACCAACATATTTAGAGTGAGCATTAGGATTTGCAATAGGATCATGAACATCTTGAATAGGAGCAACTTCTTTGATAGGATTTTTCGAAGCTTGCAAAGAGTTAGGAATAGTAGAAAGTGGAAGGGAACATGAAATGGTAGAACAAGAAGATGGAAGGCTTTGATCTTGACAAGTTTCTTTGGATAACACAGGTGTATTCTCTAGATTTTCAATAGGCTGAATATTGGTAGTAACAACACTATTTTTAATGACCTTAATGGAAGCATCATCTTTGAAAAATGCAAGTGTAGTAAAGTTATTTTGATTTCCAATAAGCTCAATGGCACAAGTAGTAGCTTGATCTTGTTTAGGAGAAGACTTAAGACATGGTGGAATGAATGAGGAAGGGTGTAAAGGATCAAAAGGACCATGAAATGGATAAGAGACATAATGAAAAGGATTGGATGACATGGAGGATCCTTGATCTTGATCTTTCTTTATGTTATTTTCTTTATCATTTTTAGAGTCCTCTTGACATGGAGCCACTTCTAAGGACAAAGAAGCATGTTGAAATTATATGGAAGACTTTGGAAGAGGTAGTGAAGGACTAGCTGATGTAGGCATTGTAATGCATAAAGACTTAGGCTCTTTAGGTTTAGCATTAGTGAAAGTATTTGCAGCCAAGTGAAGGTTAGCTTGAGTTTCTTTAAGAGATATCCCTTGAGGATAACTATAGGGAACTGCATGAAAAGTATTAGGACTTTTGTCGGATGAAGGATTTGTGAAAGATTTGAAAGAATTGGAAGCTTTAGGAGATGTATGGGTATTGGAGGAAGTAGGGGATGGAAGGGAACCATCACAAGACAAAGGTCTACCATTAACATAATCTTGGTCGAGAGTGTAATCTTTATTTTCAGCATGGGAGTTCTTAGAGGAAAGATTCTTATAATATTTATGTTTCAAATTAGCACGGTACATTTTATATTCCTCAATAGAAGTAGATGTATCATCTAAGTATTGTTCACAAAAATTATCAAAGTCTCTTTCAAAATCAAAATCATATGGATCACCATCACAATCTATCCAATGTGATGACCCATTTCCAGTAAGCACAAGCACACAACTAGGAGGACTCTTAGGAATAGAGGTGTCATAGGTATCACTACATTATCCATCATCATAGTCATCATAGTCATCATAGATGGGTGTGTCACTCTTCATGGAAGAGGTATCACAAGGGCTATCATATTGCTCATCATGGTATGTCTTGAGATGAGGAATAAGACTCTTAGGAGAAGTAGAAGAGGAACGAGATTGTGAAGAAGAGGAAAGTGAAGACCTAGTGGAGGAAGAAGATTTGGATAATGGGGAATGTGAATAATGTCTAGAAGAGTCATGGTAAGACTTGGAAGATGAGGAAGAATGAGAAGAATTAGAAGATGAAAAACATTTGGAAGAAGGAGGTCGTGACATTATCATGTCTATGATCCTATAAAAGGCATCTGATTCATTCGACTTTCTTTTATTTTTGTCATAAATTTATCACCCATGAGATTTTTGGAGGAATAATACTCTTCGAATTGAGAAATGAGTTTGAGATCATCTATTTTCAAGAGAGGTTCCATAGCAAGATAGTTGAAATTTATGGTTCTGGAAGAGGAGAAATCAAGCATGGAAGAGACAAAAGAGATGAATAGAAGAAGGTAGACTAGATAATAAGAGGAAAAGAATCAAGAAGACGTGAAGAGTTTAGGAAGAAGAGGGAGATGTGGAAGAAAGAAGACCAAGAGTCATTTTGTGAAACTTGATACCATTTAAGTTCATTTGAATGTTGAGCAACATGTCATAGCACCTAAAATCTGACCTAGACCAACTAAGGGAGACTGGAAAAAGGACACAAATCAACTTCAAATTGTAGACAACTGTGAGGTAGCAAAATAACTTTGTGTGATAGTTCTCAAAGTAACAGGGCGATACAATTTTCTAGTGTGATATTTCACAAGAAGCAATACGATATTTTCCAGGAAGTGCATGCGATATTATCCAGGCAAGCAGTGTGATGGTTGTGCAGCAATGAAGTGTTGCATGATAATTAACCAGACAGTGTGTAAATCTCAAATTTGAAGGCAATTTGGTCAAAGTTGTAGTCTGGTAAGTTGAATTCCTTGATTTCTAACACAATACTAGTAGTAATCAGACAAGTTTGCAAATAGTAGGTGATCAAACATGTCATAAAACACTTACATGAGGGAAAAAGAAACCTTGCCAAGACAAAAAATTGTGATATCAAAGCAATAAAATCCTATTAATGCTACCCTGATGTTTGATGTTTAAGAACATTTACACGGGTAGATCACATCGAGAACACTTCAAACACTTACTAGCCTAAAAAGATAATGGCTCAATACTTAAAAACTTGGCCCACACTTGATGCTCCATTACCTCACACAAAGTGGTTACCTATAATAGATATTGGCTTTGTAGTGGAAGTACCAATGACACAACCAAAGGAACACAGATGGTGAGTAATCTTGGGGTGATCTGGGTTAGTCCACTAGGATCAATCCTTGCACCAAGAAGTTAAGTAGAAAAATAGGGTGGCTTCTATCTATGGTTCTTAGTAAGGGCTTCCATTCGTAATACCCCTCTTACTCCCCAAAGGGACTCCTTACCTTGCGGCAAGTAATGGACCTCATGGCCACAAGAGTACCTTAAGAATTCTTGCTCAACATTTTCCTCATGGTCACAATCCCACAAGTACTCACATCAAGAAAAGAAAAGTACTACATCTACCAAGGTTTTGTGTCCTTGATAGCCTTGAGTTTATAGTGGGTTAGAATAGCTGGCAAAAATCTTGTCCCCACTTGGATCGTTCCTTTTAATTGCTCAAGAGAAGGCCCGCTAAAGGATACTAAAAGCTAAACAAAGAGTGGATCAACTTTTGAGTTTCAAGATTTCTATTTCACCTCAAGGGTGAAGAGCATGTTCTCCTAGCTCAAAAATTTCTCCCAAACACACCAAGCAAAGGTTCAATTACCCTCTTGCTTTCAAAATCTAAAGATGGGTCAAGATTTATGTTTCACCACAAGGGTGAAGAACATACTCTTCTACCCCCAAAAGATTCCCACAACAAGATCTTAAGTGCCTATGAAAAGAAACAACTAGTATATGCCACACTCAAAATGAAAGCAATTAAACAAGCACTTGATTGGTCTTTATGCTTTGGGCAGCCTTGCAAAAAAGGATTAGTATCCCTTGTGCATTTGGAGCTTTGACATGCATTCTTTTAAGAAAATTGTTGGTGTACTTAAGTATTTACTAATTACACTTTACTTAAGTTTACTTAGGATAATTCCTTTGCATAATTAGTTATCTTTGAGACACCTAGGAGTTTGCATTTCATTTTAGCACATGGTTAGGAGAATCTCCACTTTAGGTGTGATAGTTGTCATCACATACCTCTTTGTGTGTGAGATCCACCTTTAGTGCTCTTATCACATTATCATCCTCTCATTGTTGCACATACTTTCATGTACAATGGAGGATGATCCACCTTTGGTGGACATGTGATTCCACCTTGTGTGGGTGATATCTTATCATCTCCTTATCATGTAGTCTTATTGCATTGCCTATATATTTAGGCACTCCTACATTGTATGTAATCAATTCAATCAATCATTCAATCTAATATTCATTATTTGATCATTTGATCATATCATATTTTGTATCTCTTGTGCTATCTCTTGAGCTTCTAGATCTTGGTTTCTACTCTTTGCCTTAGGCAAATTCTTACATGGTATCAGAGCCAAAGGAGTTTTCATTGCATAGCCATTGGAGAGCCATTGATTGCTTCAACTTTTGGAGAGCCATGATTCAAATCTAGGATCAGCATTTTGTGGGAGAGTTTTGAGCAAGATCAAACCTCACCATTGCATCCGAATGGCTGTTTCCATAAATTTTGACTATAAATTTGCCTATATTGGGCAAAAGTCAAATTTGAGGCAAATTTTTTTTGCAAATCGGACCCCTAAGGCCGATCTGCAAAATTGGAGCATTTTGGGCTAAATCTGACATTGCCATTGCGATCAAAGCAGCCAAAAACCCCAAGATCGACTGTTCTTTCATCCAGATTGGACACCATTGGTCTGAGGAAAAAAAACTCCCCCTGCCCTGCCGTATGGACGCGACTGCATCAGAGGTACGATTTTATTTTTTAATAATTTTTCATTTTTAATTATTATTCCATTTCATAATTAAATCAAAATATTAAAAAATTGAAATTAAATATTGGGGGGGGCGTATTTTTTTGTTTTGAAAAGTTTTCATTAAAAAATAAATTTGTTTAAAGCTCGCAGGCTGTGCGTACGCACTGCAGTGTGCAGTGCGCACTGCAGTATGCACTGCACTGCAGTGCAACACTGCCACACTGACAGTGCAGTATGCACTGCAGTGCGGTACCCACCTGCAGTGTGGGCCACCCCGTAAGGGGTTTGTTTAATTTTTTTAAACAGTTTTTTAAAAAAAAATTTACAAAGTTTTTTTTAAATAAAAACTTTGATAATTTTTCATAAGTTTTTTTTAATAAAAACTTTATTATTAATAAAACATAATTTTATTTTTTCTTTATTAATATTTTTTAATAAAGTTTTTTTAAATCCAAAAATTTAAAAAAAAAACTGTGTTTTTTCTTTATTTTTAATAAAGTTTTTTTATGGGTTCTTTTAATAAATGTTTTTCTTAAACTCAATTGGTTTTTGAAAAATAAAATATTAATAAATAAGCAAAATTGGGAACACATTTTTTGTTTGCCACTTGTACACCTGTTTTGTAGCGTCATCCAATCAGCAGCAGGGGGGAGGCCAATTTTGTCCCAAAGACTTCCTAGCACAAGGCCAACAGGAGGACATTCTTTCTGCAGCATTTGATAGGGCATCATTGGTGGCTTCATCTTCTACATGTTTCCAATTTTGCATTTGATGTTGTATGCTCTTGCATGAGCCATGTTGTACATGCACTATCATAAAGTGCCACATTTTTTTGTACCTTGTCATTGATGACACATTTGATGTAATCCCTATGTTAGTAGATTAGGAATATCATGGGACTTGGTTCTTGAAAGTTATGCTCCAATCATTAATGGATGCATGACACAAGTTCAAGTATACCAACCTATCAATTGAGTAACTAGCTGGTGCTTGCAGGTGTCTCCATGTCTCATCTCTATCATATCTTAATGGGCATTCTGTCGGTCATTCTACATCGACATTGGTACCTGATTTTGTCACACTTTGACATTCTTGGTGTAGCATTGGCTCTATTTTCTTCCTATGGAGGAATATTGGTCAACATCTTGGACCATCTTTGCAGGAGATTCAACATTGAGGGGGGGCTACTTTGTCTCTCTTCCCTATTTCCTTCCTTTGGGGGGATTCTTTATTGTATATGCATGATGTATGTCATAATAGGGGGGTCTTGATTACTCCATCCATGCATGCATCTTGTATTCATCTCTCCGTTTGGGGGAGGGTTTTTCCCATGAGGTTTTCCCTCTTTCTCTGCTTTATGAGAGATTGCATTATCTATTGCTCTTGCAGTTTGTACATGGGTACCTAACATGGCCTAGTAGCCGGGACCCATCTTGCATTGTGAGCTTAAGTGCATTCCCCTAAGTTGCACTTAAGGGGGGGTGTTGGTGTAATTAAGTATTTACTAATTACACTTTACTTAAGTTTACTTAGGATAATGCCTTTGCATAATTAGTCTTCTTTGAGACACCTAGGAGTTTGCATTTCATTTTAGCACATGGTTAGGAGAATCTCCACTTTAGGTGTGATAGTTGTCATCACATACCTCTTTGTGTGTGAGATCCACCTTTAGTGCTCTTATCACATTATCATCCTCTCATTGTTGCACATACTTTCATGTACAATGGAGGATGATCCACCTTTGGTGGACATGTGATTCCACCTTGTGTGGGTGATATCTTATCATCTCCTTATCATGTAGTCTTATTGCATTGCCTATATATTTAGGCACTCCTACATTATATGTAATCAATTCAATCAATCATTCAATCTAATATTCATTATTTGATCATTTGATCATATCATATTTTGTCGCTCTTGTGCTATCTCTTGAGCTTCTAGATCTTGGTTTCTACTCTTTGCCTTAGGCAAATTCTTACACAAATATTTCAAGCAATGAGAGCACCTACAAGCACAACTTGTTAGCCCTACAAGGGTTAGCACATCAAAATCAAATGAAATCTGCAAATATACCTTTGTTCTACCATAGAAAATCATAAATCCAAAGCAAAAAAGTCAAATCTTGCAAAGAAATGTCCAAAATTACTCATTGCCAGGCCTGGATGATATTTATGTCAGAGAAAGAATCATACGATACTTTGTTGTATACTACTGTGATACTTTATCTCTGTGTGATAGTTCATGATACCTGCATGTGACAAAGTACAAAACAATAGTGCGACAAAATCTGCAAAGGCACGTGATACTTTAACTAGTAAAGTATCACACTGATATAGAAGGAACTATCGTACAACATTAGAAAACTATTGCATGATAATTCTGTAAGAGAAACAAAGAGCCGAAACAACAAGCTAAAATGATGACAAAAAAAATAATAGAAATGCATAAAAAGAAGGACAAAATAAGAGTGTTCTGCCCCATGGTGGGTGCCAAAAATGTACACACTAAATAGTGCACTTCTCTAAGTCATTACTTCCAAGGAAATCCATGGATGGAAAACCTTGAGAAAGCGACCTAGAGCTCCCTAGGTATGGAGTCACAAGGATGTTTGATAGTGCTCTCAACTAGAGCTATTGAAGGATGCAACCTTGCTAGTAAACCACACAATAGGAGATTCAAAGAGACAAGGGAAAGAATTCCAATATCCTCAAGAATCAAGAATGGAAATGCAATGCAACTATGCTAAGAATGAAGATGCAAGATAAGCTATAAAAGGAAAGTATTACAAACCCTTGTTAATTAAGCTATGTGAGCTGATCTAGAGCATAAAGGAAACTAAGCTAGAAAGCATAAACATGAAGCTATGATGCAAGAATGAAAGATAAATGCAACAAGATCTCCAAAGCTCTAAAATCACCAAGAAATCCTGTAGCATAAGATTAATATTCAAAAGTTGAGATCCTAGAATGAGAAAAGACCTCTCTTTTTAAAGGAATTGAAAAGGAATGGACCATGGAGATTAAGAGGCAAAAGATTTAATCAAGGGTGGAGTTTGAAAGAGGAGCAATCCATGTGCACAAATATTCTCTAATGAGAAAATAAGAGTTGACTTTTGTGTCCATATGAGACAAAAAGACCTTTTCTTCTTTTTATAAAATAAGTATAATGCTTTATTTGTGCAACTTAGGATAAGAGGAAAAGTGGGGGCTTTTTATTTAATAAAAGGGGAGGGAATTCTTTTTAAATAAATAAAGACTTAGGATAAAATGGTTAGCCCATAGAAAATAATTGAATAAATGATAGAATAAGATTTGATCAAGGAAATTGATATAATTGAAAAATGTTGATTTTTGAAAATATTGATTTAGGGATTTGATAAATTGCTGAATGGGGGCCCAAAGTCTAGGTGACCATTTTAGGGTGCATACAATTACCTCATTCATTCCTTCCAACACTTGTCTAATCCAAGCAATATTTGAACCATTTGTAGTAGCAACAAAATACTTTGCTTCAGTAGTAGACTGAGAAATGCATGTTTGTTTCTTGCTAATCCAAGTCACAAGCCTTTCCCCTAAAAAGAATGCTCAACCAGTTGTGCTCTTCCAATCATCTATGTTTCCAGCCCAATTTGCATCGATGTAAACTCTTAGTTCAAATTGTCTTTCCAATGTGTACCATAATCCATAGTACTCTATTTTCTTCAGGTTATCTCAAAATTCTCTTTACTGGAACCATATGTGAATCTTTAGGATTGGCAAAAAATCTTGCCACAATCCCCACTGCATGTGCAATATTAGGCCTACTATTTACTACATACATTAGTTTACCAATCATAGATCGGTACATAGTCTGATTTACCTTGGTAGATTCATCATCCTTTGTCAATTTTCAGCCAGTTACCATCAATGTTCCCACTAGTTTAGCATCTTCCATGCCAAACATTTTCAATACTTCTTTAATGTATTTTGATTGAGTGATGAAAATCCCATCTTTACGTTGTATAATCTGCAAACCTAGAAAGAATTTAATCTCTCCAAATATTGACATCTCAAATTCCTTTCTCATTTCATCAACAAGATATTTTCAAATCTAATCTTGTCCACCAAAGATTATAGCATCAACAAATACTACAACAATCAAAATGTTATCATCAGAATCTCCTTTCATATACATATTATTGTTTTCACTAGCTCTTACAAAGCCAATACTGATAAGATAAGCATGTAATCTTTCATACCATGCCCTCGGTGCTTGTTTTAGTCCATATAAAGCTTTGTACAGTCTACATACCATGTCTTTCAGATTTGGATTAACAAACCCTTCTGGTTGTTCTATGTAGACCTCCTCCTCAAGAATTCCATTCAGAAAAGCTGATTTCACATCCATTTGATATACCTTAAATCCCTTATGTGCAACATAAGCAAGTAATATGTGGAATCCTTCTAGTCTAGAAACTGGTGCAAAGGTTTAACCATAATCAATACCTTCTTCTTGTGCATATCCCTTGCAAACAAGTCCTGCCTGATTCCTAGTGACTTTTCAGTCAACTTATTCCTGAAAATCCACTTATTACTAATAACATTTTTATCTTTTAGTCTAGGCACTAATGTCCATGTCTTATTCTTTTCAATTTTTTCAATTTCCTCATTCATAGCATTGATCCATTCCTCATTTTCAAGAGCATCCCTAATAGTCTTAGGTTCAAACTCACAAACTAAGCATGTGTTTTGTCTTAACTTACTTTGGGTCAGCATGCTAGCTTACTTATCACCAATGATTTGATTCTCTAGATGGTGTCTTCTAACAAATCTTTCTAGCACTTGATCTCTGCTCTGTTCTTCATTATGTTCAGGTTCAATTTTTTTCTCAGTAGCTTCTTCCTGATTCTTGATTTCCATTTGCTAATTCTCAGTAGCATTTTCTTGATGCTCGGTAGACTCATCTTGTGGCTTTGGTAGATACTCTAGATCTTCAACATAAGTGAACCTACCATAGTCTTTCAGTTCCTTCATGCTTTCTACATCATTCTTATCAGCAAACTCATCAAATTTTACATTAGCACTTTCTATCATCTTATTAGTAACCTTATTCAAACAATTATAAGCTTTACTCTTAGTAGAATATCCTAAGAATATTTATTCATCACCTTTAGAGTCAAATTTTCCATTCCTATCATCTTTTAGAATATAACACTTGCTACCAAAAATTATTAAATAACTTACACTCGGTGTGTATCCAAACCATAACTCGTAAGGTGTCTTGTTTATGTCTTTCTTTAGTTGAACTTAGTTCAGGATATATATTATTGTTCTAACTGCCTCTCTCTAGTACATTTATGCAATATTTTTCTCAATCATCAATGTTCTAGCATAGTCAACAATAGATCGATTTCTCCTTTCAGCAATTTCATTCTATTGTGGTGTTCTAGGTGCAGAAACTTGCCTTTT
The DNA here is from genome assembly GCA_027943335.1 of Chamaecyparis obtusa. NCBI lineage: Eukaryota > Viridiplantae > Streptophyta > Pinopsida > Cupressales > Cupressaceae > Chamaecyparis > Chamaecyparis obtusa. The sequence continues at coordinate 8,017,423 of BSBK01002152.1, read as the reverse complement.
TATACCATGCTCATTACAAAAGTTAGTGAATTCATCAGAAACAAACTCACCTCCTCTATCAGACCTTAAGCATTTTAATCATTTTCCAGTTTCTTTTTCTACTTTAGCCTTATACCATTTAAATGATTTGAATGCCTCAATTTTTTCTTTCAAGAACATAATTGTCATCAATCTAGTATAGTCATCAACAAACAAAATAAAGTATCTATCACCATAGTAGCTTTGAGTTCTCATAGGACCACATAATTTGGTGTGAACCAACTCCAAAATTCCTTTAGATGAGTAGTCCTTACTTTTAAAACTAGATTTTTTCATCTTTCCTTTCTGACATTTATGGCACATAACATGATCAGGTTTGGTTAGACTAGGAAATCCTCTAACTTTTCTCTTTTTACTGATCTTAATCATGTTATCAAAATTCACATGACATAACCTCTATTCCATAACTGTGCATCTTCATTTTTCACCAGTAAACAAGAAGTCTCAGCATTGTCAAGGTAAAATAAATTACCTTTTGATTGTCCACCTGTTCTGACAAGATTTCCATTTTCATCATAGATTTTTACCTTCTTGCTCTTAAATGCCACTTGGTGACCTGATTTATTAAGTTGTTCTACACTCAAAAAATTGTAATTCAGTTATTTTATCCAGTATCCATTATCACATCTAATTCTATCATTCAATAAAATAGATCCTTTTCCTTTAACCATGCAAGGTGTGTCATTTCCCATTTTCACTGATCCTCCATTATAATGCTCGAGATGATCAAACTTATCTTCATCACCAGTCATGTGATGTGTACAACCACTATTGATGATCCAAGTATCATTCTTACTAACTTTAGAAATAAGTGTTGTTTCTACATACCTTTCCTCCTCTTCTAAATCATCTTTTATTGCAACAAACACTACCTCAATATCATCATCAATGTCGGTGTCGGTGTCATCTTCTCCAACAAGATAACATGCCTTTTTCACCTTATCTTTGTGATCTCAGTTGTCTCTGTTGTAGTTTCAGTAACCTTTGTTGTTCCTTATACCATAGCTTCCATCACTAGATCAGTCTTTGTCTTTATCTTCCTCTTTCCTATTGGGACATCTAGCATCAATATGGCCAACTTCTTTACAATTAAAATAAGCTAAAGGTAACTTTCCCTTATATCTACCTTTACCTTTCTACAATCTCTGGGCCATAAGTGCTTCAAGCTCATCAAGCTCATCATCAACATTACTATCACTTTCATTCTTTATATTATGCTTACTGCTAGATTTACCAATCTTAAGAGATGACATAAAAGTAGACTCAACACTCGATACAACACTATTATCAAAATTGTTCATCTCAAAAGTTGTTAACTTTCCAATTAGATTATCAAGAGTAAGGTTGCTATTAGGTGCAGACCTCATTTCATGAATAGAAGATATTCTAATTGCATAGACAGACAACAAGGTTCTCAGTATCTTACTTACCACTATATCTTCAAAAATGATACCACCAACTCCTTAGATAGCATTGACTACCTCTTTAATTTGGTTTTTGTACTGTGTAATGTTCTCTCCTTCCTTCATTTTTATGCCATCAAATCTGCCTCTCAATCTTTCAGCTCTGGCTCTCATCACATTTGCATCACCACCATAAACTAGAGCAATTTTATCCCAAATTTCCTTTTCAATAGTGCAATCCTTGACATCCTCAAATTCAACATCAGATAGAGAAGCAACAATCTCTATCATAGTAATATTGTGTTCATGTCGATCTCTCAACTAATCAAGAGTCAAAAGTCCAACCATTGGTTGTATGTAGCCATTTTCAAGTAAATGTATAGAAGATTCTCCAATTCTAGATATGTGAAGTCTCATCTGACTTTTCCATGTAGTAAAGTTGTCTTTGTTTAGCTTCGGTACTTCCCTCTTATACATCTTGTAATCTTTCTGCTTAAGTCCTTAAAAATTTCTTCCAAGAAACCAATGCGCTCTGATACCAATTGTTATAATAACTAAGAGTGGGGTGAATCAGTTAGATCACTTATCCTACAGTCCCAAATACAAAGATGTACCTTATAAAACAATTCCAACAAATTATGTAGTTCAGTAACATAAACTATCAATCTGTCCATTCACTTTACCGATTACCAATAAATATCTAACTATGATTACCGACCAAATCAACTATGTAGTATGTAAAGTATGATAGCAAAATAATTATAACACATAACACATAACACAATGATTTAACATGGAAACCTTGCTAAGGGAAAAACCACCTGGGACCAGTAACCTAAAATAATTCACTCTTTTGAAGTGAGCTTGGTGAAGAGAGAACCCTATTAAAGGTTACAATACACACTGTTAGGTGTGACTTGGTTAGAGGATTTATCACTAATAGTTAACTTTTGACTAGTATTCACTATGGGGTACATCAACAAGATAATACTTTACATTCAATGAATGTCATAGGGTAGAACATAAGACTATTAATTCCGCTTGGTTAAGAGATTTTCTAAATCAATGGTTAAATTGATACAGTAATGATATGATTCAAATATAACTCAATTGTAAATATTCAGATCTATGCTAAGCCCATACAAATCCTTTGATCATTAATCAAATTCACTTTTTCAATATTCTTCAACTTACTTTCACTTGGTAAATGGTTCTTTGACGCTCAGTAAACTCTGCAACTCGGTTCTTTCAATAACTAGTCTAATCAGGCATGCATGAATAAAGTTTTCGCATGAAATCTTTGTAGTCTTCTTCTTTCTGGCATGTTTCAATAATGAAACTCATATCTCTTATATAGACAAGTAAATCATTTTCATATCAACCATTAGATTTTGCCACTTAATCTCCTTCGTCCATTTTTGTTGCTTAAACCTTCCTCGGCAGATGTTTCATTAACACATTTCAATCTCATCCTTTAGATCTTCTCTAAATTTTGTCAGCCATGGATCTCATAACAAACTTCATCCTTAACCTCAAAATCATACCAATATCCAGCTCATCAAATTCAGTCGATTGTTCTTAGCATTTAATATTTTCATCCATACTTGGTTAATATAAAAATGCATCGGTGATAACTAGTTAAACTAGCTCGGTTAATACTGTCAGTTGGTATACACTACACTGGCTCAGTGTATATAGAAATCCTCAATTATCGACCACATTGGCTTGTTCAATTTCAAATCTCTTCTTCATAATAGATTTATGTAACATGCTCAAGTCAACAATATAAATTCATAGACTCATCAATAAGTTAGCCAATATTTACCCTATCCTTATCTATCATATCCATCTTTTTCTTATGTAGATATCTCAGTTCTTCATCTTTTCTTCCTTCAATAGATGTTTAGATGTTTTTAACTAACATGATAAGTACTGTCAAGACTACTTGACATCATTGGCAACATATTGACTAATTTAATCATCTTACATATCATTTCAGTAACTCGGTGATCACTAATCACTATTTCTTGAGTTCATTCAGATATTCAATCAATTGTAGTTCATCAAATTCATGTGAAAAAGACTTTTTTCATGCAACACTTATCAAACTAGTTGAAGACATAACTGAACAAATTTTTAGACAACACCGAGTGATAGAGAAAGTAATTACCAAGTAGAATAGAGTTGGAGGAAATGGAGATATTGAATTGATTATTGATCAGAGGTATTTTTGAGCTTAGCATAGATCTAAAAATCTGCAAACCAAGTTTTATTTGAATCAGATCAGTACTGTATCAGTTTAACCATTGCTACAGATAAATCTCTTAACCGAGTGGGACTTAACAATCTTTATATTTCAATATGACATTCAATGAATGTTGATTATTTTCTTGTTGACCCCATAGTGAATGTTTGGTCAAGGGAGAACTGTTAGTGATAAATCCTTTAACCAGGTCACACTTCACAGTGTGTTTTGTAACCTTTAACAGGGTTGGCTCCTAACCAAGCTCACTTTAGAAGAGTGAATTATTTTGGGTTACCGGTCCCAGGTGGTTTTTCCCCTAACAAGGTTTCCACATTAAAAATGTGTGTTATATATGTATGGATATGTTGAATTATTATTTTACATTACACATTACTATAATTAGTTAGATCGGTAAATGCAGTATTTAATTTACTATTAATTAATATACGGAGAGAAAGGCACAGCTGATATTTTATCGAGTTGATTATTTGATTGGAAAGTTTTATTATATACATTTGGGAGTATTTGGGACTATAGGATAATTAGATAACTGGACTTAACTGATTCAACCCCCCCCCCCCCCCTCTCAGTTTTCTAACAATTGGTATCAGAGCCTAGAGTGCTTGGAAGGAAATTTTTGAAGGACTTAAGCTAAAGATCACAAGATGTATAAGAGAGAGGTGCCAAAGCTGAACAAAGACAACTTCTCGACATGGAAAAGTAGAATGATATTGTATTTATCAAGAATTGGAGAATCTGCAATATACTATTTGGATAATGATTTCATCTTGCCTACTAGACCTTTGACTGTTGATCAGATGAGAGAAAGACATGAACAAAATAAAATAATGATAGAGCTTGTTGCCTCGTTATCAGATGTTGAATTTGAAGATGTCAAGACATGTACTTCTGCTAAATAGATGTGGGACATGCTTACACTAGTTCACAGAGGAGATGTGAATGTACTAAGGGCTAAATCTAAAAGTCTTAGATGAAAGTTTGATGACATGAAAATGAAAGGAGAGAACATATCACAATACAACAAATGATTCAAGGAGATTGTGAATGCTATTCGAGGAGTAGGAGGTATTATTGAAGAAGACATTCTTGTAAGTAAAATTCTAAGAACATTTTTACTTGTTTATGCTATTAGAGTTTCTACAATTCATGAGATGAGATTTTCTCCTGGTAATCATATTACACTTGATAGTCTAATCGGTAGATTGTTTGCCTATCAATTGAATAAATTTGATAATAGTGTTGTTCCTGCTGTTGAATCTTCATTTATGTCATCTCTAAAAATTGGTAAATCAAGTATCAAATACATGATAGTAAATGAGAGTGATAGTGAAAGTGATGAGGATGAACTTGATGAACTTGAAGCATTAATGGCTAGAAGACTGCAGAAAGGTAAAGGAAGATATAGAGGAAAATTACCTTTGGTATGCTTTAACTGTAAAGAGATTGGCCATATTGTAGCTAGATGTCCTAATAGGAAAGAATATGAGAAAGACAATAAAATATCTAGTGAAAGGAAGTTTGACAAAAGAGATAATTGAGAGCACAGAGGCAACTGACAATATGAGAGAATAATTTACCAAGATTACAAAGACAAAGGCAAGAAGGAATGTTACCTTGTTGAAGATGATGATGATGACATCGACACTAATGAATACATTGAGGTGGTATTTGTATCTTTGAAAGAAGATTTAGGAAAAGAAGAAAGGTATGTTGAAACAACACTTATTTCTTAAGTTAGAAAGAATGATATGTGGATCATTGATAGTGGTTGTGCACATCATATGACAAGTGATGAAGACAAATTTGAATACCTTGAACATTATAATGGTGGATCTGTTAAAATGGGAAATGATACACCTTGTCTAGTAAAAGGAAAAGGGGTCTTATTGTTGAACAATAAGATCAAATGTGAAAATGTATACTGGGTGAAGGGACTTAATTACAATCTATTAAGTGTAGAATAACTGAATAACATAGGTCATTGAGTTGCATTTGAGAATAGAAAGGTGAAAATCTATGATGATACTAGACAGTTGGTCGGTACTGGTGAACAATCTAAAGGTAATCTATTTTATCTTGATAATGTTGAAAATTCTTGTTTAATGGATAGAACTGAAGATGTGTGGTTATGGCACAAAAGGTTAAGTCATTTGAATTTTGATACCATGGTTAAGATCAGTAAGAAAAGGAGAGTTGGTTTATTGAGCCTATCTAAACCTGATCATGTCATGTGCAAACAATGTCAAATGGTAAAAATATCAAAATTGAGTTTTAAGAGTAAAATCTATTCATCTAATGCTATCTTGGAGTTGCTTCATACTGACTTGTGTGGTCCTATGAGAACTTAGACTTATTATGGAGACAGATATTTTATCTTGTTTGTTGATGACTACTCTAAAATGATGACTGTCATGTTCTTGAAAGAAAAATATGAAACTTTTAAGATGTTTAAATGGTTTAAAGCTAAAGTGGAAAAGAACTAAAATGTTTTAGATGAGATAGAGGTGGTGAGTTTATTTATGATGATTTCACTAATTTTTGTAATGAGCATGGAATTAAGAGATAGGTTTCTGCACTGAGGACACCCCAACAGAATGGGATTGTTGAAAGGAGGAATAGATCTATTATTGATTATGTTAGAACACTAATGATTGAAAAGGATGTTGCAAAAATATACTGGAGAGAGGTTGTTAGTGTACACACTAAATAGTGCACTTCTCTAAGTCATTACTTCCAAGAGAATCCATGGATGGGAAACCTTGAGAAAGTGACCTAGAGCTCCCTAGGCATGGAGTCACAAGGATGTTGATGGTGCTCTCAGCTAGAGCTATTGAAGCATGCAACCTTGCTAGTAAACCAAACAATGGGAAATTCAAAGAGACAAGGGAAAAAATGCCAATATCCTCAAGAATCAACAATGGAAATGCAATGCAACTATGCTAAGAATGAAGATGCAAGCTAAGCTATGAAAGGAAAGTATTACAAATCCTTACTAATTAAGCTATGTGAGCTAATCTAGAGCATAAAGGAAACTAAGCTAGATGCCATGAAAGCTAAACTAAAAATGCAAGAATGGAAGCTAAAATGCATGAAGATCTCCAAAGCTCCAAAGTCTCCAAGAAATCTTGCAGCATAAGATTAGTATTCAAATTGGGGATCTAAGAATGAAAACAGAGCTCTCCTTTTAAAGGAAGTGAAAAGGAATGGATTGTTGGGGTTCCTTTTCTCCAAAGGTCAGCTTGGCATTAGGATTGATAGGGCTAGTGTCACATTCACTCAACACTCCAAATCTGATAGGAAAAAGGGCCAACTAACAAGGATCAAAAAGAGATCCTTCTACACTTTGAGCTCCACATCACTTAAGTGGGTGTACCTCATCTGCACACACATACAATTTGTGTCACACTACAGGCCTGCAGGTAACTGACTGTGGAATGATTCTCAAACTCTTCTAAGTATCCTGTACCTCAAATGAAACTAATATCTCATGCAATAGCCCTACTTGCATGGAGTGAGTATGAAAAACAAAGACCTAACTTATCAAAAAGAAAGGGAAAAGGTGGAATTGAATGGAAATGATTTGAATGGATTGAAAGGACCCCTGAGATGCCCTAAGTCCCTCATAGACTAGTGCCTTATCCAATGGGCCACAGAGTCAAATACCCTACTGCAAATGACAACTATGAAACAAGAAAATTATATACCCAATGTGTTGATGCCTTACATCAATCACACACCATGACCAAACCTCAACTTAGTTCCCACCTATGCATTCAAATATGTTATTACCCATCAAAGGATTTTGACCCTCCCCTTAGAAGAGACCTATGAATAGACAATACATTAACCAGCATCCGCTAGAAGACAAACATGACCTATCCTTGATATTTCAGCTCATACATACATGAATACTAACCCTGAACCAGTTATCTCTGCGAAGACAACTTCACCCACAAGCTCTTAGGCAATGCAAGGTAGAAAAACTAGACATCCTTAATGCATGACTAATGAGTTCAGAATTCAAATGGAGATAGCTTGACAACAGTAAGAGTATATTAACTTCTCATACATAAGACAAGTCACTTACAATATGCATTATGTTCTCAGAACCAGCAAGGAAAGACGAACACTCTATATGCAGAGAGAAGGAGAAATATGTAGGATAGAACCTTTCATGGAACCAGAAAGGAACTCTAAGCTGGAACCTCTACAAAGTCAAAATTTTGATAGTTTATACCACTAGCTTCCTTGGAAACCCAAAATAGGTCGCAACAAGCTATGGACAGCTAGGGCTAAAGTTTCACCCACCTCAACCAACCAGAAACAATCATGAATTTAATTGAGGGGTGGGAAACACATCAATCCAGGAAAGAGGAAATCCTGAACTGATCCTTAATTATGAAAGTCTTCTCTGCAAGTACAAAGGATCACAAAAATAGGCTCAAAAGGACACCCTACAACATGCCTTGAGCCACAACTACAACATACATGCTCTACAAATGAGCACTAGACATCCTGGACCACACTGCAAATGGAAAACCAATCGCTTCTCACCAAACAGGGTCGTTTCTACATTGAATTCCATAAAAATGGTACCCTCTGTCACTGGAAACTCTCAGAAATTTAAATTTGAATCTCAATGGTTATTTCTTTGGCACTTGTAGAGAAATGACGGCCAAAATTTAAACCTTTACCAACTTTAAAATGTAGCCATCTGATCAATCTCCCCTTGTGGGCTTTATGACTTTCCTTAAAAGTGGTCCCAGTCAAACTTAGCGAATTAGCAACAAAGAACCTTCACCAATTCATGAAACACTTCACTCCTTCACTAAATAATTTAGTGACTTCCTGACTACCATTCGCCAAATCACCAAAAAAACTAGTGAATCACCTTTTTTATGCGCGACGTGTGAACACATTGAATCTTGTTGGCACCGCTAGATCTTTATCCACTCCACCAAACCTTAGACCCCACTTGGGCCTGTCTGATGCCACATGTCATACCACCATTCATGATTCATGCCCAGTCACTAACACTGGACCCATGCTCTGCAAGCCCAAGATCAAATGATGGCCGCATGATCGCAAGGGATGAGAATATTCTTTATGATCACACACCCATCATAGATCAAAAGCCTCTTGAAAACCCAAGCCCACCACATGTATCCACCATCCTACCACATCAATAGCTCTTGTTAAAGCACGGAGACTAAAAGGCTTGCATCTTTTCCTCACGGTATAGCGACAATGACCGATCCTGTCTGAACATTAACTACACCAAGAAACTGTGAAGAAATGGGTCCCACCGATGAACTGCCACCTCACCACCATAGACACGTGTCAACCAGTCACATGATCGCATAGCCAAAAAATTATGACATGTGATCATGCGACAACCAATCATTTCAAAGCCTATTTGAAAACTCGAGGCCACCATTAAGTGACTGGGCGACAAAGGCAAGGTAAACTAGCAACCAGGTCGCTAGATGTTAAGGGCTTAAGCACCAGGAATCAGTGACCAAGAGGTAACTGCAAGTCACCAGGTCACGAAATGAAGACCTAACCGCCAGGCATCTGAACACTGCTAAGAACTAGGACCCACATGGATAGGTGGCAAGCGGTCGCATGATCGCATGTCAAAAAAGTCTGACATGCGGCCATGCAACAACCAATCATTTTAAATCCTTTGAAGACTTGGGCCCACCATCTATCGCACTTGCACATTTGAGGGAATGCCAGCAAACAGGAAACTATGAGGACAAAAACACACAGGGTTTTCGATGGAAAAGATTGAAAACACACAAGGTTTCTGACACCAAAAGATAAGCGCAAAAAAGCTGGAAGGCACAAGGTTGAAAACAATGAGGGTTTTCACACAGACCGAAAACATCATGGATTTTCAAAAACACTGTGGTTTTTTAACACTGGCAGATTTTTAAAATTTGTTTCCTACAGACCTTAGAACTTGAATAATTTTCTGGGTTTTGTAATTCAGCACATGCAATTTGGACTAGAGCAAGGTGACAACATGAAGAACACAGGGCAGGACACTTCAAGAAAACTCCACAAGGAAATAGGCCATTTTCATAAGATTTTTGCAATGACTAGAAAATGGACTAACAGTGGCTCTAGTTGGGGACGATGGGTAACTTGTGCCCATGTGAGAATTCAAGATTTCTAGGAGAGAAGACCACCCACTGGACAAAAATAGGGAACTCAAAAATGTAGGGAATAGGAAGGAAAAGCACATAACAGGAAAGGGAAAGATATTTACAGATATTTACAAAATAACTTTACAAATTCACTTGATGGCCCTAGGCCACCAAAAGAAAATCAGAGACCCACTTGCATAAAAAATCTGATTTTCATCCACATATGTGACCCCAAGTCTAAAAATTTCTTCACCATTCTGCTGCAAACATATGTGAATAATCATGGGCTGAAAAATAAAAATGTACTGATCACTACCCATGCTTTTCTAGCCATGACTGTTACACTCATATTCATATTCCAAGAAGTAGGGAACATCATCTACTTCTCCTTGATGGTTGGAAACAAAATTTTGATCTTGTAATGCATCAGAAAATGGAACATATTGACTGTCATTCATTACCATAAAATTACCTAGCTGAGAAGGAAGTAGATCCTTTGATTTACCTTCATACATTACTTCAGCCACTAAGCAACTTGGTTCTTCAATGATGTCTTCATGAATTGGATCATGAACCAAGTGAGGTCTTCTTTAAAGCTTTTGTGACAGGGGAACACTGCATCATCATTTTCACCAAAAGAATTTCTGTCCCAACTATTAAAGACTAGATCCTCAACACTATCACACTCAGTATCATACTTTGCAAGAGAAGGAAAAGGAATTGAACAATAGACTTGTTCATCACTGCAATCTTGATGATAGGAAAACACACTATCATGTCCTTCTACCTCTTCCTCTATAGGGTCATCACATGAGGGGATCTCTGATGAAAAAGGATCATCACTATCACTTTGAACACTGGCCTCATTATCAGTGTCAAAGGATACATCATAGGGGAGCTACAAATCAAAATCCAAAGTAGGGGCATACCTCTAAAATTCTTTAGCCAAGAGTGCTAAAATCCTTTCACTACTCAATGGACTTTGGGCCCTGATATCATTTTCCTCAGCCTCACCCCGAGTGCTCCAAATATCATCCTTGTGAGGAATAAGGATACACATTTCTAGCCCTAGATCATCTTGTGTGAAGAAATTAATGCAGGAATCATCATCTGCATCATAATCATATTCTTGCCTTTCACACAAAACATCATCAAATCGGGACAAGAAAACTTCCCTCTCATGTTGACAAGAAGAAAAATCTGTAGACAAAAATAGAATATTGCCATCCCCAGATTCATCTTCAACATCCTCATATGCACTGATCTCAGATTCAACTTCATAGTCAACACTCTCTACATAGTGAGAATCAACATCAAAAACACTAGCCTCCTCATGAACATCATCAGGAGCAACCAGTCTTAGCAATCTTATGTCCTCTGCTAACTGCCAGTTCACCATTTTCAACTTCACTAATTCCTTCTTGAGAGCAGCAAATTTATCAAAATGCTCAACAAACTTAGCTCTCAACACATCCCAAGAAGGGATTGAACATGAGGGCAAGGACAAGAACCACTTCCTTGCACCATCAAAAAATGTGTGCACAAATAACATCATGGCAATATCTTCATGTTCAACATCCATACCTCCAAAAATACCCATGACAACATCAACATGCTAGCTTGCAGAAATAGATCCACCAGCCATGAATCTTGGCAAGCACTTCCCATCCTCAGCAGAGAACTCATTAGGGGCACCTTCAATGCCATCAAAACAAAAGGGGCTATATTCCTCCATAAGGAACTGCCCACCACTTATCCCTTTACAACAGTGCTACACACTTGATAGGGAAACATTTTCAACAAAAGAATACCTGAAAGTTTTGCAGCTTGAAACCTATTGACTGGAAAGCAAGGCAGATCTAGAGCTCACCATGCAGCTCCATCAAGTTTTTTTCTTTTAGAGTTGTCATCTCCTTGTAGAGGAAAAATGTTTCACTTATCTTTGTGTTTCTTCTTTCAATCAACCAAAACTTAACCAGGATTTACACATTGTTTATCAAGGAGTGCACTGATCAAACAAAGATTTCAGAGCTGCCACTCACAACTAGGTGAGAAAATTTTGCAAATGCTTGATTTTTATTTCTGACTCTATTCTAGACTCTCCCCAATAGAATCGCCATCTTGTTGGGGTTCTTTTTCCCCAAAGGTCAGCTTGGCATTAGGATTGATAGGGCTAGTGTCACATTCACTCAACACTCCAAATCTGATAGGAAAAAGGGCCAACTGACAAGGATAAAAAAGAGATCCTTCTACACTTTGAGCTCCACATCACTCAGGTGGGTGTACCTCATCTGCACACACATACAATTTGTGTCACACTACAGGCTTGCAGGTAATTGACTATGGAAGGATTCTCAAACTCTTCTAAGTATCTTGTACCTCAAATGAAACCAATATCTCATGCAATAGCCCTACTTGCATGGAGTGAGTATGAAAACCAGAGACCTAACCTATCAACAAGAAATGGAAAAGGTGGAACTGAATGGAAATGATTTGAATGGATTGAAAGGACCCCTGAGATGCCCTAAGTCCCTCATAGACCAGTGCCTTATCCAATGGGCCACAGAGTCAAATACCCTACTGCAAATGACAGCTATGAAACAAGAAAATTATATACCTAATGTGTTGATGCCTTACATCAATCACACACCATGACCAAACCTCAACTTAGTTCCCACCTATGCATTCAAATATGTTATTACCCATCAAAGGATTTTGACCCTCCCCTTAGAAGAGACCTATGAATAGACAATACATTAACCAGCATCCGCTAGAAGACAAGCATGACCTATCCTTGATATTTCAGCTCATACATACATGAATACTAACCCTAAACTAGTTATCTCTGCGAAGATAACTCCACCCACAAGCTCTTAGCCAATGCAAGGTAGAAAAACTAGACATCCTTGATGCATGACTAATGAGTTCAGAATTCAAATGGAGATAGCTTGACAATAGTAAGAGTATATTAACTTCTCATACATAAGACAAGTCACTTACAATATGCATTATGTTCTCAGAACCAGCAAGGAAAGAAGAACACTCTATATGCAGAGAGAAGGAGAAATCTAGAGGACAGAACCTTTCATGGAACTAGAAAGGAACTCTAAGCTGGAACCTCTACAAAGTCAAAATTTTGACAGTTTATACCACTAGCTACCTTGGAAACCCAAAACAAGTTACAACAAGCTACGGACAGCTAGGGCTAAAGTTTCACCCACCTCAACCAACCAGAAACAGTCATGAATTTAATTTAGGGGCGGGAAACACATCAATCCAAGAAAGAGGAAATCCTAAACTGATCCTTAATTATGAAAGTCTTCTCTGCAAGTACAAAGGATCACAAAACTAGGCTCAAAAGGACACCCTGCAACATGCCTTGAGCCACAACTACAACGTACATGCTCTACAAACAAGCACTAGACATCCTGGACCACACTACAAATGGAAAACCAATCGCTTCTCACCAAACAGGGTCATTTTTGCATTGAATTCTATAAAAATGGTACCCTCTATCGCTGAAAACTCTCAAAAATTCAAATTTGAATCTCAATGATTATTTCTTTGGCACCTACAGAGAAACGACGGCCAAAATTTAAACCTTTACCAACTTTAAAACGCAGGTATCCAATCAATCTCCCCTTGCGGGCTTTATGACTTTCCTTAAAAGTGGTCCCAGTCAAACTTAGCGAATTGGCGATAAAGAACCTTCCCCAATTCATGAAACACTTCGCTCCTTCACCAAATAATTTAGTAACTTCCCAACTACCATTCGCCAAATCACCAAACAAACTAGCGAATCACCTTTTTTATGCGTGAACATGTGAACACATTGACTCTTGTTGGCACCGCCAAATCTTTATCCACTCTACCAAACCTTAGACCCCACCTGGGCCCACCCGATGCCACATGTCATACCACCATTCATGATTCACACCCAGTCACTAGCACTGGACCCATGCTCTGCAAGCCCAAGATCAAACGGCGGTCGCATGATCGCAAGGGATGAGAATATTCTTTATGATCACACGCCCATCGTAGATCAAAAGCCTCTTGAAAACCCAAGCCCACCACGTGTATCCACCATCCTACTGCATCAACGGCTCTTGTTAAAGCATGGAGACTAAAATGCTTGCATCTTTTTCTCACGGTATAGCGACAACCACCGATCCTGTCTGAACATTAACTACACCAAGTAACTATGAAGAACCAGGTCCCACCAATGAATTGCCACCTCACCATAGTAGACATGTGTCAACTAGTCGCATGATCGCATAGCTAGAAAATTATGACATGCGATCATGCGACAACCAATCGTTTCAAAGCCCATTTGAAAACCCAGGCCCACCATTAAGCGACTGCGCGACAAAGGCAAGGTAAATCGCCAGCTAGGTCACTAGATTTTAAGGGCTTAACCACCAGGAATCAGTGACCAAGAGATAACCGCAAGTCGCTAGGTCGCGGAATGAAGACCTAACCGCTAGGCATCTGAACACCACTAAGAACTGGGACCCACATGGATAGGTGGCAAGTGGTCGCATGATCGCATGTCAAAAATTTTTGACATGCGGCCATGCGACAACCGATCATTTTGAAACCTTTGAAGACTCGGGCCCACCATCCATTGCACTTGCGCATTTGAGGGAACGCCAGCAAACAGGAAACTGTGAGGATGAAAACACACAAGGTTTTCGATGGAAAAGATCAAAAACACGCAAGGTTTCTGATGCCAAAAGATAAGCGCACAAAAGCTAGAAGGCACAAGGTTGAAAACAATGAGGGTTTTCACACAGACCGAAAACATCATGGATTTTCAAAAACACTGTGGGTTTTCGACACTGTGGTAGATTTTTAAAATTTGTTTCCTGCAGACCTTAGAAATTGAATAATTTTTTGGGTTTTGCAATTCACCACGTGCAATTTGGACTAGAGCAAGGTGACAACATGAAGAACATAGGGCAGGACACTTCAAGAAAACTCCACAAGAAAATAGGCCATTTTCATAAGATTTTTGCAATGACTGAAAAATGGACTAACATGGACCATGGAGATTAAGAGACAAAAGATTTAATCAAGGGTGGAGCTTGAAAGAGGAGCAATCCATGTGCACAAATCTCCTCCAGTGAGAAAATAAGATTTGACTTTTGTGTCCATATGAGACAAAAAGTGTTTTTCTTCTTTTTTATAAAATAAGAATAATGCTTTATTTGTGCAACTTAGGATAAGATGAAAAGTGGGGGCTTTTTATTTAATAAAAGGGGAGAAAATTCTTTTTAAATAAATAAAGACTTACGATAAAATGGTTAGCCCATAGAAAATAATCAAAAATGATAAAACTAAGATTTGATCAAGGAAATTGGTATTTGAAAAATGTTGATTTTTGAAAATACTGATTCAAGGATTTGATAAATTATTGAATGGGGGCCCAAAGTCTAGGCGACCATTTTAGGGTGCATACATTTGCCCCTCTTTGACTAATGTTAGATCGATTTGGGATCACATGCAGTCAAAGAATGGTATTGAAATGTGAGATCGATTTGGGATCACAAAACAACCCAGATGTGTGTTCGACGGATGGGAACACATCAGGGAAAAGATAAGCATAAGCTGACAAAGATAAGCTGAAAGACAATACCAACACACCTATAAATAGGAAATTTTCAAGTCTCAAATAAAAGATAAGAATCTCAAGCAAGGTTTGATTGATAAGCTGAATCAAGGATTGAAGCTGATAGGTACTGCCCCCTCAGAATCAAAATCAAAATCAAGGAGAGGAGAAGTAGTAAATGGATAAACTTGATCAAATCACTAGAAATCATTATTGAAGGTGAAAGATGATAGGATAACCATCAAGTAGTGAAGATATGCCCCAGTTTGACTAGGTTTGACTGGGAAAGATATAGGATAAAAATGAAGTCAAACCTCAAAGAGATGAATCAAATAAAAGTGAATGAAAGACTAGAAGGTTGAAAGAGAAGGGGATGAAGAAATGAAGATGCCCCAACAAAGATCAAAGGATCAGGCCTCAAATGGTTAGCCAACTGTGCAAAAGAGGGAGAAGATTTTGAAATTCAATTTTTACTATCAAGGTGAACTCAAATTTCAATTTTGATCCTGAAAATGGATCCAAGACATCGAAATTAGCTAGGGGTGCAATTTTTGCACAATTCTAAGGTGTCTCAAAAATTAGGTCAAAAAGTCAAAATGCTATAAAAGGGGGTAAAAAGGTCATTTTCAAAATCATTTGTCTTATTACGATTTGAGAATTTTGAGAGCTCAAAGAGAGAAAATGGCCCAGCAAGCAGTGATTCTGGTTCACAGGCATCGATTTGAGCATGCCCGGTTGCACAACTGGCCTCCTCAGTATGGTGCCCCGGTATGTTTTCAGAAAAACTTGCACTTTTGAGTCATTAATGAGAATTTATTGCATTTTAAAACATGTTTTTAATGATTTTAAAATATGTCAAAAATTTCGTGTGAAATATCGTACGACAAGTATTAAGTATCACACCCTTTGAGAATATTTTTCGTGTGATAGTTCGTGGGACAAAATAGTATCGCACCAATGTTTAATCTAGTATCACATGATATCAGGTGAAACATCATGTGATACTATGTGAAATATCGCATTCAAAGATATTATCACACTATTACTGAGGAAAATATCGCACGATACTTTACCAAAAAATAGTATCGCACAGTGTAAAAAAATGACATGTTTTAATTTTTTTTTTTACCACTATGACATGGGTCTAGACAATTTTTTCTTTTAAGATGTTTTGTACTAATTTTATACATGCATCATGATATGTTCTGACATCTGGTTTGGGGTTATGGCTTGCAGGAGAACTTTCCAGTGCTCCTCATTAGAGCACCGAGAGTGATCGGGTTACAGTGCGTCTGAAATCTTGATGATCTTGGATGAGAAGACTTGGGGGAGATGGGCTTTGGGTACTTGCTACAGATGTGCCATATGAGGATGGATCATGGGTTATTGATAGCATTGTCTAAGAGGTGGCATAGTGAGCATAAAACTTTTCACTTGCCGACCGGAGAGGCTACTATTACCTTGGAGGATGTCTATCGGATCCTTCGAGTGCCTAGCCAAGGAGATCCAGTGAGTATAATCATGTTTATAGATATTCATAGATGTAAAGTTCCACATGATAGAAACTAACATGATTGTTTGTTGGCACAGGTATACTACAATCAGGATCTGACCGAGGGATGATAGGTCATCTAAGACATGTTCCAGGATGTTACCATTATTGATAGACACCTCAGCTAGGATCGGTTGATGGAGGAGTATGGTCAGGATTTCCCAATTCCATGTATAGTGTGCTCTATAGTAGCATAGGCATTGATTACTAACAAGAGCTAGAGAGGGTTCCCATTGGGCTAGGGTAGGTTGGTTGTAGATCTTATGGCACACCCACGATGGATGGCATGGGGCCCAGCCATCCTAGTTGACATGTACCATGAGCTCCATGAGATTGTTTACAAGGAGAGAAGGACTTGGACATGTGGTGCTATCTTAGCATAGGTATGGGTGTGGGATAAAATTATCATTGTGTGCCCACATGTGCAACCGAGGGAGCGGAGATGCCCCTATATATACAGATATACAAGTTTCATCAGCCAGCCACATAGCGGGGATGTGACATATTACCATAGGTTACTGGATGAGCTCACATCATTTTAGTGGAGACCATACAGGGCTTGTGAGCAATGGGGTGATCAGGAGCGGGAGTTAGGTTATATGTTATGTAGATGGCCACTAGTAGGTCGACTAGTGCAGGGGCACCAACGATCAACAAACATTTCATGAAGCCATTAAAGGTACACAAGAAGACTATGAAGACTTGGGAGTCCCCTAATAAAGATCAGTGTTCCAAGGAGGACTATGGGTTCTAAATGATGTAAATTGAATAAATTATAATGTGTTGGCTTCTATAATGGTTTGATGCCATGAAGTGGCATTAGGATTGAATTTATATCCTTAAAAGGATTAAATAAATGTAATTTGGACATTCAGGGTCACGTAATGAGGACAGTCATACATGGTCCAAAATAGTCTATATATATCTTGTAGTATGTTGTGGTAGGGCCAAAAGGGTATCAAAATATATCATTTTTTTTTTCATCCTTTGGGAAAGTACAGAGTTATGATCCATTTTATCGCTGAACAGGGCTACTAGATAGGGCAATTAGGCCTCTAGGATTGTTTAGTGAATTTTTTCTATTGTGAGTGAAAGATAAGTCTAGAAACCTCAAAAACACCCTAATCCATCCATATATACATGAAACACTTTAAATCTATCATTAGTTTTCATTTTGAAGAGTCTTGGTTGGGTGGAGTCTTATAAAGCCATTGTGCACCTTTGGGAAAAGTGTGGGTTTCTTAGTCAAATTGGAAAACTTAGTAGGTGAATAAGGTCCACTACCCTTTCCTCTACATCATCAACACTCTAAGATAGTAGAGTGCTTCATGATCACCCAGGTTTAGAGATAGTTTGGGTGACAGCAAAGGTTGCCCACAGAGACTAGTACCTATGCTCAGGTGAGAGATGAGGAGGGACAGGGATGGCTCCCGATGCTGGACTACCAACATGAAGTACATGATACCATAGCTATACATAGGGAACCATGGGACTATCTCCTAGATATGGAAGATGCAAGTGCAGATGCGGCCTATAGGGCAAAGCGGCAGAAGTTTCCATTCCCTTGGTTTACTGTACCTGATGCACAGCCAGCAACACAGGGTGATGATGGAGATGGAGGAGAATGAGGGGACAAAGGAGGTGGAGGGAGAGTTAGGGAGACAAGATAGGGTTCTAGATCAGGTGGCTGAAAATGGTCATGGAGATAGGGTTCCATGGATGAGGGGGATGATGCAGTGAGATCATCTCACTGACGGGTGGATGCTAGGCAAGATCAGCCTACAAGGGGAGGAGGAGAGGATCTAGGTTTTGGAGATAGAGATGCAACAACTATGGATTACTATAGCTATGAGAGACCAATAGCTGACTGATCTACAAGTTGAGATAGATCATTAGGAGAGGGCAGCATAGGCTGATGCAACAGAGATCCGGTGAGAGGTAGCACGAGCTTCTTATTATCATGGACTCTACATACAGGTTGTACCTAAGGGATAGAGAGTGCCACTCTACTCTCAGAGGTCAGGCATGTCAGACATGGTACCGAATAGGGCAGCGACACCACCTCCACCACCACCACCACCACCTCATGATGGGGAGAGTTAGACTTAGGTTTAGGATGATAGATGTATAGAGACATATCCTGGGACATTATCCAAATTTTGGATCCCACATTGTATTTGTATCATGACATTGATATATATGAGATTTACTGGATTTGTGATATATCTTGTGTACTTGTCCCACTTGTGATGGATGTTTCAATTTTTATATTGTCTTGTCATATTGCTCAAAATGTATTAAATATATGCTCATGTATAATCTCTCATAGATGTATGTTTAGTTTTCATGTTTATGATATAGACTCATGTTTCTAAAAATGATCTTCTTGGGATATAGATATGATGATAAGATTAACCCCTTGTGATGATAGGAAAAGGATGTGATGTGAAAGAAAAGGAGTGAAAGACATGATCAAGAAAAGGAAAGGTGAGCACAGTTGACTAACAAGTCCATGAAAGATGAAAGGAGAGCTCTCTCCATATGCAAGATGCAAAACTAAACTAACATGAACCTAAAAATGCAAGCTACTATGAAAAAGTGATTTACTTGTAAGGTCACAAAGCTTTTAGACTATAATATTTGTCATCGAGTGTTATTGGTAGCATCACAAGATCATAAAATGCACACTAGTATGACTATGTGAATTTGAATATGATCTATATCAAATAGATATGTGGGAATCCCACCTAGGCACCAAAGACATATAAGTCAAGATGACTAGTGCAGTGAGATTTCTTAAGTTTAGTATAGTAGGATTATGCTCGCATCGAGACATAAGAAAGTCAAGATGACTATAAGCATGCACTCGTGGAAATAGTCAAGGATAATACCTTGTAGACCCCAATCTCAAGTGGAACAAGCATAAATGCTAATGATAGTTAGGAGCAAAAAAATATACCCACAAGCAGAAAAAGCAATAAAACATGTCCTCATGCCCCCAGTCTTCTAGCTCAACATCATCAAAAACTATTAGGGAGAGAACACTCATCAAATTAATCATCATAGATAGCACACAAAGAAGTAAAGTCAACCAAGTCTCAGCGAGTTGAGTGTTTAAGTGTGTGTGTGTAGGTCATAGAGTCAAAATTTGAGTATCAAATTTGCTAGTGAGAAATATCATATCATGCTAGACTGTGGGTAAGATATCTGATAAGTGTTGAGAAACACTTGACACCAGGGTAGTGTTGAAAAACATAGGTTGGGGTGGTGTTGAAAAACACCATTTTCAAGATGTCCTAAAGACCAACACATCCTAGAGACCAAAGATAACATAGTTATGCCCCCCAGAAAAAGATAAAGACCAATTCCAAACCAAGGCAACAAGGTCAAGGCATGATGGAGAGGGGCTAAGTGTCAAGGACACATGCTAAGAAACAAGGGTGCAAAGGCCTCAAGTAGGGCATGTTTCCAGGTTTTCACCACTTGGAGATTTTTTTATTTTTTCAATTATTTTGTATTTTTTCTACCAAGGTGCTTGTTTCCAGGTTTTCACCAAGGCACTTTTTCTATTTTTTTGAATTTTTTTATTTTTATTTTTTCAGGACTTTATATGCTTTTTAGGATTTTTTAGCATCATATATGAATTTTTTTGGAATTTTTTCAGGATCAATAAGATATTTACAAAGGATGCCCCCAGACAAAACAAGCATCATGGATAGAACTTCTTTAGGTGCAAAACATTGATAGGATTAGGGAGCTATTCTCCCTCTGGATCAGATAGTAAATAAGCACCTATCCCAAAAGCAATAGTAATAATGTATGGTCCAGGCCAATTAGGTTCAAATTTTCCCTTTTTCTCTCTATGTTGTTGGTTCTTAGGGTTTTCTCGTAGGACAAGATCCCCCACTTGAAATTCTCTAGGGCGAACCTTCTTGTTGAATGCCTTGGACATACACTTTTGGTAGACTCTCATGTGATCAAATGATGCTTTATGCTTTTCATCTAGAAGTTCTAGTTCTTGGAGCCTCATGGCGTGGTAGTCTTCATTTGTCACTAGACCTTTAAGGGAAACTCTAAGAGAAGGAATCTCCACCTCTAAAGGTAACACTACTTCAGCACCATAAGTGAGGGAAAAAGGAGTAGCCCTTGTTGGAGTATGAATACTCATTCTATAGGCCCACAAGGCTAGATTTATCTGTAGATGCCAATCTCTACCATTCTTGTGAACTATTCTATGGAGAATTTTAAGAATGGTCGTATTCGAAGCCTTTGCTTGTCCATTTCCTTGCGGGAAGTAAATGGAGGACCAATGTTGTTTTATCTTGAACTTCTTGCAGAGATGTTTAAGGTCCTTATTTTTAAACTAACCTCCATTGTCAGTGATTATTTCAGAAGGCACCCCATACCAACAGATGATATGGTTTAAAATAAACAAAGAAACTATCTTTCCTGAGGCAATAGAAAGTGGGAAAGCTTCTACCCATTTGATAAAGTAATCAGTAGCAGTAATAATGAATTTGTGTCCACCTGATGAGTTGGGATGAATCTACCCAACAAGGTCAAAGGCCCAACACTGAAATGGCCAATGAGAAATAGAAGGAATAAGCTCCCTGCCTGGAGCATGTATCAGGTTACCATGTTTCTGACACTTTTCACATGATTTAGAAAAAGCTACTACATCTATCTGCATGGTAGGCCAATAGTACCCCACCCTAAGCAATCTTCGGGCCATGGCAAGACCATTGGAATGTCCTCCACAAATGCCCTCATGAATGTTAGCTAACACTTGGTTGGACTCATCCTTTTCCAAGCACCTAAGAAGTGTCCCATCTAAACCCCGCCTATACAGATCACCAGAGATAAGGGTGTGGTGAGAGGCATTTCGGGTGAGGTGTCATCATTCAAAATTTTTGAAGGTTTCAAGGATAATGCCATCATGGAGGTATGGGTAAATGACACCATAGCAGGATGACTCATGGCCAACAAGGGTACAAACAACTTGGCTTTCTTGGGATTCATAGATAGGGTAGTGTAGCTCTTCCACCAGGAATTTGAATCTAGACTCATGTTGTTCTAGCTGAAGAAGTGAAGCCAATGTAGCCATAACATCAGCTACTTTATTCTTTTCTCTAGGGATTTGTTGAAATGTAACAAAGGTGAAATATCATCTCAATGAATCATCCATTTTCTTGTAGGGTACCAATTTTTCATCCTTTGTTTGGTATTCTTCATTAACTTGGTTGATAATCAATTGTGAATCCCCATAGATATGCAGCTCTGTGACTCTCCCTTCAATTGCCATTTTTAGTCCATTTATCAAGGCCTCATACTTAGCAATGTTATTTGTACATGGGAACAATAGTTTGTAGGACTTAGGAATTGTGTACCCATGAGGAGAAATAAATAACACTCCAGGTCTTGAAACATTTTGTATGAAAGAGTCATTAAAGAACATCTTCCATGTTCTTGCAGTCATGTACATTATATGCTCATCTAGAAATTCAACTTGAATGGGAGCTTTATCTCGAATTGGAAAATTATCCAATTGGTCTACAATGGCTTGTCCTTTTATAGCCTTACGATCAACATACTCTATGTCAAATTCTGATAAGATCATCATCCACTTAGCAAGTCTACCCATTACCAAGAAAATATTTGAGAGGATCAATCTTTGCAATGAGGTGCATTGTATGTGCAAGCATGTAGTGTCACAACTTTAAGGAAGTAAACACCACTGTAAGGCAATATTTTTCAATACTAGTGTAGTTGACCTCATATGACACAAGAGTAGGAATGATGTAATATATAGCTCTTTCTTTTCTAGTATCATCAAGTTGAAATGATAAATCCTAGGAGTTTTCCAGAGGTGACTCCAAATGCACACTTTTTGGGATTTAATTTTAATTGAAACTGTTCCATACAATCTAGAATGACTTCTAAATCTCCTATGTGTGTATCCCTTTTTTTAGATTTTTCCAACATGTCATCCACATAATCTTCCATATTCTTATGCATCATGTCATGGAAGATAGTTTTCATAGCTCTTTGGTATGTGGCTCTTGCATTTTTTAATCCAAATGGCATGACGTTCTAGCAATAGGTTCCCCATGCGCAAGTGAATGCAATCTTTTCCTGGTCTTCAAGAGCTATTTTTATTTGATTATACCCAAAAAAAATTTTCCATCAAAGAATAGATCTCATAACCCGTGGTCATGTCCACTATCATGTCTATGTTTGGAAGTAGAAAATCATCCTTTGGGAATGCTTTATTAAGATCTCTAAAATCTATGAAGACATGAATGGACTTGTCATGTTTTGAAACTGGTACAATATTGGATATCCATTTGGCATAATCAATGGCTCTTATAAATCCTACACTAAAGAGTTTTTCTAGTTCATCCTTGGCAAGAAGAGCTATGTGAGGAAGCATTTTTATCAATTTCTGTTTTACTGGTTTGATACCGGGAGCTATGGACAAGTGATGCATAATGAGATTAGTATCCAACCTTGGCATGTCTGAGTAAGTCCAAGCAAAATTAATCTTCTTGCTCTGTAGGAACTTGGTATATGCTTCTTTTTCCTATGTTGATAGAGACTGAGCTAAATGCACTATTTGTGGAGCCTCTTGTGTACCCAAATTAACTGGCTGTGTAGGCTCGACAAGCACTAAAGATCTGTCTTGAAAGTAACTTGGGAGATGATCAAGTACCTCATCCTTAGGTTCCTCGGAGAGGTTTTTACCCTCGGATATGTCCTTTATTTTTACTTTTTTAGGTTTTGAAACCGCCACACAGTGGTTTTTCCATCAGAACTCTTATTCTTTTTTTCTTTTCTTTCCATTTTGTGACTATTGTACTTGATATCTGGTTCTATCATGCTTGTAGTTGGTTCATTGGTGGAAGAGACTACAGGTTCAATGGCATTTAGGTAACATGCTATCTCATAGTCATTTTGGAAAGTTAGGAGCTGAGGCTCTTGATAGTGATGAGACCAATCAATTAAGTGAGGATTAGCAAGGGGTAGGTCAATGATGGGTTCAATGTTGTGTATGTGAATGGTATCATCTCTGGTGATTGCAGAGTTAGGGTCTGTCAAGTATCCCTCTAAGTTACTCAAATCAAGATTTATCCTACCAAACAAAGCATCGTCCACTAAAGTGACTTGCAAATTCAAATCC
Source organism: Chamaecyparis obtusa (assembly GCA_027943335.1). NCBI lineage: Eukaryota > Viridiplantae > Streptophyta > Pinopsida > Cupressales > Cupressaceae > Chamaecyparis > Chamaecyparis obtusa. Next base: position 7,993,226 of record BSBK01002152.1, on the reverse strand, counting down.
ACTAATCCTAAAATAGACTCATTAGCTACCTTAGATTGGGAACCATATGTATGGACAATATCAATGTCCATGTCAACTATAGAACAATCAAAGAGAGATTCTCATTCATACTCATGTGAGTCCGTATCTGAATCCCGGTAGGGATGTTTACACCAAGCATATTTTCAAGGCCTTGAGGTGGAGGCTTTGATGTCACCAAGCGTAACACCTTCTTGAATTTCATTTGGGTATTGATGTTCTTGAATAGGATCCTCAACATGATCTTCAATAGTGGATTCTTCTTGTTCTAGGTTTGAAACTGTTGGATTGGCAACTAGAGTATCTGAATCTCCCCAAAGGAGATTGGTGGAAGGGACCCAATCCTCACACCTATCTTGTTCATTTTAAAAATTGGGTATGTAGTTTGATTCATCATCACTATCCATCATAGCAAGGATAAGAGCAGTTTTCTTGTTATGACTTTCAAAACCTAAGCCAACCGTTGTTTTAGACCTGCATCCAAAAAGAGTATGATCGAGTGGTTCGGCCATAGCATCTAATTTGTGACTGAGAGGACCATGACTTGGATAGCCCATACTTTTGACAAGAGTGTACCCTCTTCCATAGGCCTTAGGAGAGGGAGAGAATTTCTCATTATGCATGTATTTGTCTTGTCTATATATCCAGTCCTTGATAGCTACCTCTTCTTTTTCATCCTAGATAGGCACCGAGGATTCTACAAATGTACCAAATAGAGTCATGGCTGAAGATGAGGGACACATCTCCTGTGAAGGTTTACCATATGACCTAGGTGAAACTAGCAGTTTTGTAAAGGATTCAATTTGATATCCCCCCATACCAAGGTCTATGGACTTGAACTTATCCTTGCATTGTGCTAGAGTTGCATCAAAACCCTTTGCTTCCCTATTTAGAGGAACATGAGTTCCTGCTGAAATTGCATTTACAGATAAAGTGCTATCCTCGGGTATACAGACTTCTACTCCATTATAGGGGAACTTAACACATTGGTGGTAGGTGCATGACACTACTTGCATGTCATGGATCCATGATCTACCAAGTAGGATATTATATGCTAAAGGACCAACATCAACAATTTGGAACAAAATTTTCTTTTCGACAGGGCCAATCTTGACAAGAAGGATGACCAACCCTTTAGAACTTCTCTCTACCTCATCATAGGCTTTAATGGTAATTTTCTTCTAGTTATCAATAACTTTCTCATAATAACCCATTATTTTCAACAGAGTCAAAGAACAAATGTTGAGCCTAGCATCCCCATCAATCAACACATGCCTGACACGGGTCTTGTGAATCATGACTTTGATATGAAGGGAAAGATTATGCGGATGGCTCAAAGCTTTGTGGTCTTCTTTGGAGAATGTGAGGTAATGAGGGCTGGCAAGGTGGTTAACCATGTTCTGGAATTGGTCAACATCTATGTTGTTAGGAACATTGGCTACACGCAAAGCATCCTCAAGGATACGCTTATGTCTTGGAGACAATTCCAAGAGTTCAAAAATTGAGATTTGAGTTGGCATTCTTTGTAACTAGTCAACAAGATTATAGCTCATTTCAAGGTTGACTGCTGATTTGGTGGTGACATTTTTAGATGTCACTTGCTTGGGTTTGCTAGATTGGTTGGAACTAGGACCTCTAATAACCACAAGACCTTGACTTTGGCTTCTGGTGACAGCGTTAAGAGCTTGGGATGACCTTTGAGAGTGAGGACCCCTAAGCACCACCATAGGTTCTTCACCAAATATAGGAGGAGAGCCCACATTATAACCATAAGGATATTTGTCTCTCATCATGTTGACACTTTCCTCAACAATCTCAAGCATATTGACCACATTTTTTGCACCTGTGTAGGTATAGTTGATTTTGACCTTTTTCATTCTTGGGTTTAGAGGTTTCCCCCTTTTCATATTTGGGCAAAGGATCCTTGAATGCCTTATGGTTTGCATTGGTATTCAAACCATCAATCTGAAGTTTGTCACTTTCAATAAGATCCTGAATAAGGTGTTTAAGTTTCCAACAATGTTCGATGTCATGTCCAATGCCATTGTGGAATTTGCAGAAAGATTTTTCATTCCACCAATGTGGCTTAACATTAGGCATGCAAAAATTTGTTGGATCTTGTGGTTGTGCAAGGTTATTCGAAATAAGCATCTTGAAAACATCCTCATAGGAGTCACCCAGTTTAGAAAATTGTTGCCTCTCCTTTTTAGGCTTATCCTGGTACTTTGGTTTATGCTCTTGTTGGTTGGAGGATGTGTTGAGCTTCATGGCTTGGACTACACTAGACAAATGGAGGACTCCTTGATCCTTGGGTTGGGAAGAGTCCATAACTCTGTCATTGACTACTTGCTTATTCTTGTTCTAGTGCGAGTGTTTTCCTTTGTCCTTATTAGCATTGTTAGTATTCTGACCATTGTTATTATTGCTATGTTTGGTCAAAATGCCTTTCTCTTTCAAGACATCCTCAATTTGACATGTGGTTTTGACCATAGTGTCAAAGGAATCAAAGACCATCTTCTAAACCTCATATCACATTTCAGGCACCAAATTGCTAACAATGATATCAATCCTTTCATGCTCAAGGATAGTCCTAGAATAAAAAGAGCACAATCATCTCCACATTTTTAAAAAGGTAACAAAGGATTCCCCTTGGTTTTGTTTCAAATTGCACAAGTCCAACATAGTGACTGATCTTGACAAGTTGTATGCAAAATATTGGACGAATTTGTGGACAAGTTCTTTGAAAGTTTTGACAGGAGGGATTATGTTGGTAAACCACTCCATGGCTTGGCCCTTGAGAATCCTTGGAAATAATCTCATAAGATAGGAGTCATCTTGGTGGAACTCAAAACTCATGATGTAGAACTAACGCACATGATCATGTGGGTTTCCATTTCTATCATACTTGTCATACTGGGGGATTTCAACTTTCCTAGGAAAATCTGTCATACTCACACTTCTTTGGAAAGGATTGGGACAAATAGAATCAATTGAAAAGGAACTTTTAGGTGCCAACACCTTTTCCATCATATGCTTGAGTTTCTTGATCTCCTCTTCTTGAGAGGGTCCTTGTTTCTTGATTCTTCTATCCACATCAAAATTGTAAGGTATTCTGGCACCCTTGTTAATCAAGCTCTCTAGGAACCTATCCTTGTTTTGGTCAAGATACTTATCCACATATTGTTGGAATAGTGGCTCTTGTTGCATTCTCATAAAATATTGATCATCAAAAATTCCACTAATTCCTCCATGTTGAGAGCCATGATGAGCTCGTTGGGAGGGTTGTCTTGAGTTCCTAGGAGGTGTTTGTCTTCTATATTGTGAAATCCTCCTTCCTCTAGGACTAGGAGATCTTGAAGGGGTCCTTGACCACCTTCTACTTCTTCGGTTTCTTGAGGGAGTAGATGGTGGAGAGTTGTTTCCACGGTTGGTACTCCTATTGTTGAATTGGTCTTTGAGTAGTTGGGCTAAAAGCCTATCTTGTTCCTCTTGGAATGATTTTCTTTTCAACGATAACAAAGCTTGTTGCTCCACATCTAGGTGTCTAAACCTTTCTTCATTAGAAGCTTGTTCATCCAAAAAGGCTTTCTTTTCGTGCTCAATCCTTTTAAGTCTCTCATTTGCATATCTTGAGGTTGTTTTGAGTGGAGAGTTGGGTCTAGAATGTTTGAACAAGTCATTAGTGAATGTTGCATTCACATGAGCATCACCAAATTCATTGTTTTGGTCTTCATGTTGTGACTGTGCATCTTGGTGAGCTCGCCCATAATGTCTTTCAGCTCTTTGATGGGCGTCTAGATACCTTGAGTTAATAGGAGGTGATCCAGGTTGATTGTCATCACCAAACAAGATGTTATCCCTATGTCTTTGGAAAATGTCATCAAGATTTTGATCCATCACTTCCCTGTCCTTTCTAGTCATGGTGTAGCTCATGTCCATATCTGATTGAGAAGGTGCTAAAGAGGTACTCAACTCACTAGGATTTCTCTTTGTGTCAAACCAAGCTTTAGACTCACTCCTAGGTGATTGATCAAAGACGGGTTCCTTTCCCTTTCGCTTTTGACGAGTTTGGACTAAGGGTAATTGATCAAAGACAACTTGAGGTCATTTTCCTTGACTAACTTGGTACCTTGTCATAATCGACATGAAATAAAAAGACCCTTGGTGATAAGATGACCCTATGAAATGTCAATACCAAACTAGGATAGTAAAAGTGTTCAATTGTCCAAAAAGAGATGGTAAGATAGAAAGCTGCAAAAGGTGTAAACCAACACTACCACAGAGGTGTATAATAAAAGGATACGTATCCTAACACATATGGACTAGGAGGATGAATTTACCCAAATATATTTGAAATTAAAATTGAATTTTGATGGAAGTGATTTGGACAAAAGAGTACTGAAACTCTCCAAGTGTGTTACCTAAGAATCTAAAGGTGTACTTTTTCAACAAGGATAATTTCTAACTTATCGATGCCAAACAAGACTACTTTGTAAAATCAAAAAACACTAATTCAAGGGGTCTAAACATAGGAACCCAAGGTACAAATAGGTTTCTAGCAGAAAAGTAAGTCACCTACTAAAATCTGGAAGACTAAGGAAAGACTGAAAATTGCATAAACTAGATAGACAACAAAAAGACTATGTGCGATAGTTTCCAGGCAAATAGTACGATAGAATCTAACCAGGTGATATTTCATGCTAAGCAGTGCAATAGTTTCTAGGTAGCCTGTGCAATACTTTCTAGGAAAGCAGTGCAATAGTTTTCCAGTAATGAACTATTGCACAATAAATCTCAAAATAGTGTGCGATAAAGTTTCAAGATCATACGACTCTTGACCAGTGAGTGCTAAAAATTTGAATTTCAAGGGCAATTTGGTCAAAATTTTAGTTTGAAGGTTGGATTTTTTTATTTCAAGTACAGTACTAGCAGTAATCAGACAAGTTTGCAAACACTAGGTGATCAAACATGTCATAAAACACTTGCACAAGGGCAAAAGCAACCTTGCCAAGACAAGCAATTATGATATCAAAGCAATAAAATCCTATGAATGCTACCGTAATGTATGATATTTGAGAACATTTACATAGGTAGATCACAATGAGAACACTTCAAGCACTTACTAGCCTAAAAAGACAATGGCTCAATACTTAACAACTTGGCCCACACTTGATGCTACATTGCCTCACACAAAGTGGTTGCCCACAATAGATATTGGCTTTGTCATGGAAGTGCCAATGACACAACCAAAGGAACATAGATGGTGAGTAATCTTGGGGTGATCCGGGTTAGTCCACTAGGATCAATCCTTGCACCAAGAAGCTAAGAAAAAAAAGAAGATGGCTTCTATCTATGGTTTTTAATAAGTGCTTCTATTCATAATACCCCTCTTGCTCCCCAAAGGGACTCCTTACCTTGCAGCAAGTAAAGGACCTCATGGCCATAAGAGTACCTTAAGCATTCTTGCTCAACATTTTCCTCATGGTCACAATCCCATAAGTACTCACATCAAGTGAAGACAAGTACTACATCTACCAAGGTTTTGTGTCCTTGATAGCCTTGAGTTTATAGTGGGTCGGAATAACCGGCAAAAAGCTTTTCCCCACTTGGGTCATTCCTCTTGATTGCTCAAGAGAAGGCCTACTAAAGGATTCTAAAAACTAATCAAAGAGTGGATCAACCTTTTAGTTTTAGGATTTTTGTTTCACCTCAAGGGTGAAGAGTATATTCTCCTAGCTCAAAAAATTTCTCCCAAACACACCAAGCAAAGGTTCAATTACCCTCTTGCTTTCAAAATCCAAAGATGGGTCAAGATTTTTTTTTCACCACAAGGGTGAAGAGCATACTCTCCTACCACCAAAAGATTCCTACAACAAGATATTAAGTGCCTATGAAAAGAAACAACTAGTATATGCCACACTCAAAAAATAAAGCAATTAAACAAGCACTTGATTAGTTTTTATGCTTTGGGCAGCCCTGCAAAAACCATTAGTAGCCCTTGTGCATTTGGAGCTTTGACATGCATTCTTTTAAGAAAATATTTAGGCAATGAGAGCACCTCCAAGCACAACTTGTTAGCCCTACAAGGGTTAGCACATCAAAACCAAATAAAATCTACAAATCAAACTCTGTTCTACCACAACAAATCAGAAATCTGAATTAAATAGATCAAATCTTGCAAAGAAATGTCAAAAATTACTCACTACTAAGCCTGGGTGATATTTCTGTTAGAGAAAGAGTCATACGATATTTCACTGTATACTGGTGTGATAATTTATCTCTGCATGATAGTTCTTGATACCTGCATGCGACATAGTACAAAACAAGAGTGCAATAGAATCTACAAAGGCGTGCAATACTTTAACTGGTAAAGTATCACACTGATATATAAGAAACTATTTTATGACACCGGAAAACCATTGCATGATAATTCTTTCAGGAAAAAAACTAAGAGCCAAAACAACAAGCAAATATTGACAAAAAATTGGTGAAAATGCATAAAAAGAAGGACAAAACAAGAGTGTTCTACCCCATGGTGGGTGCAAAAAATGTACACACTAAATAGTGCACTTCTCTAAGTCATTACTTCCAAGAGAATCCATGGATGGGAAACCTTGAGAAAGTGACCTAGAGCTCCCTAAGCATGGAGTCACAAGGATGTTGATGGTGCTCTTAGCTAGAGCTATTGAAGCATGCAACATTGCTAGTAAACCACACAATGGGAGATTCAAGGGAAAGAATGCCAATATCCTCAAGAATCAACAAGGGAAATGCAATGCAACTATGCTAATAATGAAGATGCAAGCTAAGCTATGAAAGGAAAGTATTACAAATCCTTACTAAATAAGCTATGTGAGCTAATCTAGAGCATAAATGAAACTAAGCTAGATGCCATGAAAGCTAAACTAAGAATGCAAGAATGGAAGATAAAATGCATGAAGATCTCTAAAGCTCCAAAGTCTCCAAGAAATCCTACAGCATAAGATTAGTACTCAAAGTTGGGATCTAAGAATGAGAAAAGAGCTCTACTTTTAAAGGAAGTGAAAAGGAATGGACCATGGAGATTAAGAGGCAAAAGATTTAATCAAGGGTCGAGCTTGAAAGAGGAGAAATCCATGTGCAAAAATCTCCTCCAATGAGAAAATAAGAGTTGACTTTTGTGTCCATATGAGACAAAAAGTGTTTTTCTTCTTTTTAATAAAATAAGAATAATATTTTATTTGTGCAAATTAGGATAAGATGAAAAGTGGGGGCTTTTTATTTAATAAAAGGGGAGGAAATTCCTTTTAAATAAATAAAGACTTAGAATAAAATGGTTAGCCTATAGAAAATAATCGAAAATGATAAAAATAAGATTTGATCAAGGAAATTGGTATTTGAAAAATGTTAATTTTTGAAATTCCTGATTCAGGGATTTGATAAATTGTTGAATGGGGGCCCAATGTCTAGGTGACCATTTTAGGGTGCATACAGTTAGTACTATTGTATACACATTGAACCGAGTTCAAATGAAGAAAGATTCAAACAAGACACCCTATAAATTATGGTATGGTTACACACCGAATGTAAGTTATTTGAGAATATTTGGAAGTAGATGTTACATTCTGAAGATGATATAAATGGAAAATTTGATTCAAAAGGTGATGAAAGAATATTCTTAAGATATTCTACTAATATAAAAGCTTACAAATGTTTGAATAAGGCTACTAACAAGATGATTGAAAGTGAAAATGTGAGAGTTAATGAATTTGCTGAGAAGAATGATGAAGAAAGCAAAAAGGAACTGAAAGATTATGGTAGATTTACTTACATTGAGAAACCTGATAGTCTACCTAAGAAATAACCTAGCGTTACCGAGCATCAGTCTTTACATACTAAGAATCAACAAACTATTACCGATGAAGATAATGATTCTCTACTGAGTGGAGAACACAATGAAGAACAAATAACTGAACTTGTACTTGAAAAATATGTGAGGAGACATCATCCATAGAATAAGATTAATGGAGAAAAGAAAGCTAACATGATGACACAAAATAAGTTGATAAACAACACATGCTTAGTTTGTGAATTTGAACCTAATATTGTTAGAGATGCACTTGAGAATGATGAATGGATTAAAGCCCTGAATGAAGAAATTGAGCACATACAATAAAATAAAACATGGACATTGGTACCGAGACCAAATGATAAAAATGTAATTGGAACCAAATGGATATTCAATAATTTGAATGAAAATGGAGAAGTCATTAGGAATAAAGAAAGACTTGTATGTAAAGGGTATGCACAAAAAGAAGGAATTGATTATGGTGAGACTTTTGCACCAGTTGCTAGGCTTGAAAGAGTTAGAATATTACTTGCTTGTGCTACCTACAATAGATTTAAAGTCTATCAGATGGATGTTAAATTTACATTTCTAAATAGAATACTTGAAGAAGAGGTATTCATTGAACAAGTTGAAGGTTTTGTTGATCTTAATCAAAGAAACATGGTATGTAAGTTTCACAAAGCACTATATGGATTGAAACAAGCACTGAGAGCATGGTATGAAAGACTACATTCCTATCTTATCAGTATTAGATTTGTTAGAACAAGTGACAACAATAATTTATACTTGAAAGGTGAAATTGATGACAAGATTCTTATTGCTGAAATTTTGTTGATGATATTATATTTGGAGGACATGATAATCTATGCAAATCATTTACTGATGAAATGAGGAAAGAATTTGAAATGTCAATGTTTGGAGAGATTAAATTCTTTCTTGTCTTGCAAATTTTACAACAAATTGAAGGCATATACATTACTCAATCAAAATGAATAAAAGAAGTATTGAAAACCTTTGGTATGGAGGATTCAAAATCGGTCAGTACACCTATGGTCACCAGATACAAATTGAGAAAGGATGATCAATCAACCAAGGTAAATCAGACACTATAAAAATCAATGATTGGTAAGTTGATGTATGTTGTGCATAGTAGACTAGATATTGCACATGTAGTTGAAATTATAGCAAGATTTTTTGCTAATCCTAAAGAGTCACATATGACTGTTGTAAAAATAATTTTTAGATACTTGAAGAACACTGAAAACTATGGTTTGTGGTACAAGAGAGAGGAAAATTTTGAACTGAAAGTTTACACAAATGCAGATTGGGATGGAAACATTGATGATAGAAAGAGCACTACTGGTGGAGCTTTCATTTTGGGAGAAAGACTAGTTACCTAGATAAGTAAGAAACAAGGATGCATTTCTTAGTCCACTATAGAAGTAGAATATGTTGTTGTTGCTGCTAATTGTTCGAACATTGCATGGACAAAAAAACTTTTGGAAGGCATGAATGAAGAGATCACTAACCTAGTGATAATATATTGTGATAACACTAGTGCAATATGTTGGAAATTTGGTTGAGTTGGATACATAGATGTTGTCATTATGGAAACATATGTTCTACATGAAGATCACACAGCTCAGAGAGCAAGTATTGCAAAGCGCAATGCAAAATTGTCTAAGTATGAGACAGTGTGTTTTTGCCAGTGTACCCGGTGATAGTTTTGTTTAGTGATGTTGATTGGAGTAAGTTTAGTGCTTGCACACTTGAACATAGATACTATGGTGACTATTGAAGACTCACCTAAAATTGCAAGTTAGTATAGCATGTACGGAAGAAGTTATGATAATTTTACTAAAGACAATGTTAAGTCGACAGGACAAATTATGAAGATAGAATTGGTAAAGAGTTAAGGGATTATTTTGTTTATCAAAATAATGACTTAACAATATAAAGGGAAGACATCCTAGATGTTAACCCTTGGGTACATATATTTTTTATTATGTAAGCCGACTGCAAGAGTTATTAATCTTAATAACTTGTATAAAGATGTAATGATGTAATGTAAAAAGAGAGACATATGATATGTATGTAACAATGATAGTGAAAGAGAAGCAAAGAGATATTGATGAAAAGTTTCAAGTAGTATAAGGTTATGTACCTTGACCTATTTTTTTAATCAGTGAATATTCTATATTACTTGTTTGGGCAGTGGGCTCATCTGGTAATCATATTTTGTGCTACCAACTCCTAATAGGGTTGAGGCTTCTAACAAGGCCTATAGTCCCTTAATCAAGACTGAGACACTATATACATGTAATAAACTCCTAACAGGGTCAACATCCTTAACAAGATACTTTTGATTAGTGGATCTTTGTGGGTGCCATCCCCACCGAGGTTTTCCCTTGGCCAAGGTTTCCTCGAGAACAAATAATGTGTTATGAGTTCTTTTGTTTTATTGCTATGCATGTTGTTTAGTTTCCTATGTTATGCATGCACTAAGATAATTTTTTATATCCATAATTGGGAAAAAGTAAAAGTTTGTAGAATACTAATTCACCACCCCCGCCCCCCCTCAGTATTCCCTATTTCTAACAATTGGTATCAGAGCTTAGTTACTCGAAAAAGAATCATTCAAGGAAAGCCTAGCAGCTTGAGTAAGATCTCTATGGATATGGATCAACTATAGAAGAATCTTGAAGAAGCTCTTGAATAGATTGATATGCTTACTGATGAAAGAGACACTTTGAAAGGAAAATATGATGATGCAAAGAATCTCATTGAGAAACTGAAAAAACAAATTGAAAGATTTGAAATCAAAAAAGGAATTCAAAATACAAATTGAAGATTGTGATGACAACTTAGAAAAAGAAAATGAGATCCTTAAACATGAACTGAAGATAGAAAATCTGAAACTAACTCTGAAAGATGGAAATGGAAAGAATGAAGCAAATTTGAAATCTGAGAATGAAAATTTGAAGATCGAAAATGAAGGACTAAAATCTAAACTTGGTAAAGTAACATCTGAGCTTGAGAAAGTCAATGTGCAATATGTTGAACTTGAGAAATACAATACAATTGTGAAGGGTGAACTGACTCAATCTAAGCAGCAACTTGAAAGACTATATTCAACTAGTGAGAAGATTGATGAAAAAATATCTTATCAAAAACCATTCTTTGATAAAACTGGTCTTGGATTCAACACATCTAAAGAAAGTGAAGAAAGAAAGGAACCGGATCTGAAAATGTCTGAAAGCATAGATGAAAAGAAATCTAATGAAATTGACAAATCTGAAGACACACCTTAAGAAGAAGAACCACCTAAACAAGAGGAGTCACCTAAAGGTATATAAAGAGAATTCAAAGGTAGATGCTTTGCTTGTAATACTTTTGGTCATATGAAGAAAGATTGCACAGGTAAGAAATTCAAACCCTTAATGGTTATTGTTATAATTGTCATGGTTTTCGACATAGAGATATTGAATGCAGAAAACCTAAATTTATTGAGAATAACAATAGTAGTAGAATGTTTAGAAATACTAACCATGGAGATAAGAAACCTACTAAAGATATGAACAAAAGAAATGGAGTAGTATGTTATAGATGCAACAAGGTTGGACACATTGCTAGAAATTGCAGATCATAGATAAATCAGCCTGGACCAAGATATGGAAACAATTGAATAGTTTTTCATATATGTAACAATATTGGACATACAACAAGGTTTTGTAGAATGAACAATAGAGTTTTTTATCCTAATCTTAACCCTAGAAGTCATACAAGGAGAAATGAAGATGCAAGTAACAGTCATAAAGGATGTTGTAGTAATTCAGAAGAAGTGAAGTTTGTTAAAAGCATAGAGCAAGGAGATATATTCAGCACTGAAGTTAACCATAAAGGTGAAGTATCAAGTGGTAAGAATGAATCGCTACCTAACCCATCTCTAAGTACTTAATTTATGAAAATTACAGTAGAATAGGAACTTAGATTAGTGTAGAAGTTGATATATGATGAATTGAGTCTTGCACAGTTAATGAAAGGTATTATATGATGTAATGATGCTATGGTTAAGAGTGCATAGAAAAATATTATGTTTTGCGAGATTGCAAGGATTTTTAAGTTTTGCAAGTTAACAAAATCAGCTTTTTGGAAAGAAGTGGCAAAAGAATTGAATGCGACGTCAGATCTATGTGAGATAGGAATGATAAAAGGTTATGATTGGTATTATTTGATCATCTAAGTGAATACAAGTGCTAAGTGTTAGAATAACTGAGAGGGGGAGGTGAATCAGTTATCTAGTATCCCAAAACAAAATGTATAATTCAAAACATCTTCTTTAATTTCTGCTCGTCGGTAAGCAATAATAACTCTCATTGTCTGTGCTTTTACTGATTACTAGTCTAATACTTATAACATTTTACCGATCAAATCTAACATGTAATATGTAAATAATAATAACAAACAAATATCACAATCAACACATAACACAAGAGATTTAACGTGGAAACCTTGTAAAGGGAAAAACCACCTGGGAGTGACAACCTAAAATTGTTCACTCTTCTCAAGTGAGGTTGGTTAAGACCCAACCCTGTTAAAGGTTACAAACACACTGTCAGGTGTGACCTTGTTAGAGGATTTTGGACTAGAAGTTATCATCCAACTAGCATTCACTATGGGGCTGACAGGATAACAATGTTCATTCTATGAATGATACATCATAAGACTTTTAGATTCCACTCGGTTAAGAGATTTAGACTGTATACAATGGTTAAATGTGTAACAGTAAAATGACCTGCCTTAATACAACTTCAATTGCAGATTACAGATCAATATTTAGTCCATATAAATATTTTTGATCAATATTTCACTTCAGATTCAATATGGTATCAACTTACTATTCATCGGTAATTACTCTATGTAGCTCGGTAACTATTCTGCAGCTCGATTCTTACTAACCAGTATGATTAGAATGCATGAAAGCTTGTTCATGCAAAATTCCTACAGCTTCTTCTTCTTCCAGCTCTTTTTATAAATAAATTTTGTTCTCTTATATAGACGAGTAAATCATTTTCTTCTCCACCATCAGATTTTGCCGCTTAATCACATTCATAGATTTTGCCGCTTAAAACTTTCTCGGTACTTGTGTCAATAACACGTTTCAATTTTCTCCATTAGATCTTCCTTGAATTTTGTCAGCCATTGATTTGTGTAACAAACATTATCTATTACCTTGATGTTATACTCTTGCTAGCTCATCAATCTTATTGGCTAAACTAATCATTTAATTCATTTTGTCCTCCTCGGTTAACAAAGAATGCGTCGGTGAAATAACTTACAAGATAAGTGTTATCAAACTAGTTGACATCAATGACAACATAATACTAATTTAATCATATTCCATATCTAATCAACAACTTCTTAATGATCTTGCAATCACAAATCCTTCAATCAGATTCCAAATCAGTTGTAGTCCAACAATCTCTCCCTTTGGCATTGATGGCAACTCAAGTAATATGAAATGTACCATACACATACCAAACATACATTCTACAACTTTGTGAACAAATGATGTAAGTTGAATAGACTTAATATGTTTAATCACTACGTTACTAAACCAGCATTAAGTAATACAGCTTTACCATTCAGATTGTCTCTCCCTTAGATAGTTCTTCATATTGTTCATTTCTCCCTTTTCATTGTTGTACATTCCTTTCATATTGTTCATCTCTCCCTTTGACAACAATTCCAAAGAAATAAATAAACAATCAGCTTTGTAGTAGCCAAGTAACTCTCTGTGGTGTCCAGTACTTCCTCTGTATCTCTATATACTGATATCTCATTGGTTCAAGTGCTCAAATTTAATCACAACCTTGAACATGATTCAAAATGTGAACTGTGTTGCATCAACATGAATGATCTTCTGATAAAATTAGGCTAATGCAACATCCAAATCACCTTAGTGACCGATAGATAGGGGACAAACCCCAAGTCTAGTCCTCAAGTATTCAAATGTGTCCTTCGGTAGAGGCTTTGTAAAAATATCAGCAAGTTTTTCTTTAGATGTAACAAATTCTAACTTTACTTACTTCTCTTGCACTTATTCTCTTAAGTAATGATATTTAATAGATATATGCTTTGTTTTGGAGTGCATCACAAGATTCTTTGAAATATTAATAGCACTAGTGTTGTCACTGTATATAATCACCAGGTCAGTGATTACTTCATTCATTCCTTCCAACACTTGTTTGATATATGAAATGTTTGAATGGTTAGTAGCAGTAGCAACATACTCTGCTTCAACTATAGACTGAGAAATACAAGCTTGCTTTTTACTTGTCCAGGTTACAAGTCTTTCACCAAGGAAAAATGCTCCTCTGGTGGTGCTTTTTTTGTCATCCACATTTCCAGCCCAATCAGCATCGGTGTAAACTTTCAGTTCAAACTTCCCTTCCTTAGGATACCATAATCCATAATTATTTATTTTCTTCAAGTATCTTAAGATCCTTTTTGTAGCTATCATGTGTGATTCTCTAGGATTAGCAAAAAATCTTGCAACTATACCCACAACATATGCTATATCTGGCCTACTGTGAACTACGTACATTAACTTACCAATCATGGATCAGTAAAGTGTTCAATTTACCTCAGTAGTTTCATCCTCCTTTGTCAATTTTCATCTAGTAGCCATTGGTGTTCCTACAGGTTTAGCATCTTCCATGCCAAATGTCTTCAGTACTTCCTTTATGTATTTAGATTATGTGATGAATATGCCATCACTCTGTTGAATCACTTGTAGTCCAAGAAAGAACTTAATCTCTCTGAACATGGAAATTTCAAATTCCTTTTGCATTTCATCAACAAATGCCTTGCAGACAAGATTTGAGCCACCAAAGATGATATCATCAACAAATATTTCAGCAATGATAATAGTATCATCAGTTTCACTTTTCACATACAGATTGTTGTTTTCACTTGTTCTAACAAATCCAATACTTAACAAATAAGTATGCAATCTTTCATACCATGCTCTTAGTGCTTGCTTTAGACCATATAAAGCTTTATGTAATCTACATACCATGTCTTTATTGTCAGGATCAACAAATCCTTCAGGTTGTTCAATGTAGACTTCTTCTTCAAGTATACCATTCAAAAATGTTGACTTCACATCCATTTGATAGACTTTGAATTTCTTATGTGCAGCATATGCAAGTAGCATTCTAACTCCTAATCTAGCAACAGGTGCAAATGTTTCACCATAGTCAATGCCTTCTTCCTATGCATCTCCCTTGCTTAATAATCTAGCTTTATTTCTTGTGACTTCACCATTTTTATTCAATTTATTCCTGTATATCCACTTAGTACCGATAACATTCTTATCTTTTGGTCGGGGTACTAAGGACCAGGTTTTGTTCTTTTCTATTTGTTTTATTTCCTCTTTCATTGCATTAACCCATTCTTCATTCTCTAATGCAACTTTCATAGTTTTAGGTTCAAATTCACAAATTAAACATGTACCTTGTCTTGTTTTGCTTTTGGTTTGCATTCCAACATGTCTGTCTCTAATGATTTGTGTTTCAAGATGATGTCTTCTAACAAAACTGGCCAAGACTTGATTTCTCCTTTCTTGTTCATCTTGTTCAGGGTCATTTCATTGCTCGATAGCTTCTTCATGTTCATCAATTTGTGGTGCCTGTTGTACTGCATTATTTCCCTGCTGAGTGGTTGTTACAGCTTACGGTGTTAGTAGATACTCTAGATGTTCAATGTAAGTGAATCTACCATAATCTTTTGGTTCCTTTGTACTTTCCTCTATGTACTTGTCATCAAACTCATCAACACAAACATTAGTACTTTCAACTATCTTATTTGTAACCTTATTTAAACATTTATATGCTTTACTTGTAGTGGAATATCCCAAAAATATTCCTTCATCTCCTTTAGAATCAAATTTTCCATTTCTCTCATCTTTCAAAATAAAGCATTTACTTCCAAAAATTCTAAAATAACTTACAGTAGGTTTGTGTCCAAACCATAGTTCATAAGGTGTTCGGTTGGAGTCCTTCTTCAGTTGTACTTGGTTAAGAACATATACAGCTATGTTGACAGCTTCCCTCCAATATATCTAAGCAACATTCTTCTATATCATCAATGTTCTATCACAGTCAATTATAGACCTATTCCTTCTTTCAACAATGCCATTTTTCTAAGGTGTTCTCGGTGCTGATACTTGCCTCTTGATTCCATGCTCATTGCAAAAGTTAGTAAATTTATCAGAGATAAATTCACCTCCTCTATCAGATCTTAAACATTTTATTTCCTTTCCAGATTCTTTCTCTACCTTAGCTTTATACCACTTAAAAATTTTGAAAGCTTTAGATTTCTCTTTCAGAAACATAACAGTCATTAGTCTAGTGTAATCATCAACAAAAAGAATAAAATATCTATCACCATAATAACTCTAAGTTCTCATAAGACCACATAGATTGGTATGAACCAACCCAAGTATCTTCTTTGTTGAGTAGTCTTTTCTTTTAAAACTAGACTTATTCATCTTACCTTTCTGACATTCATGGCACATAACATGATCAAGTTTTGTTAAGTTAGGCAATCCTCTAACTCTTTTCTTTCTACTAATCTTGATCATGTTGTCAAAGTTCACATGGCATAACCTTCAGTGCCACAACCAAGCATCTTCATCCTTTATTAGCAAACAAGAAGATTGATCCATATCAAGATAGAATAGATTACCTCTGGATTGTGTACCAATTCCAACAAGTCTTCCTCCATAATTATAAATCTTCACCTTTTTGCTCTCAAAAGCTAGTCGGTGGCCTGAGTTGTTCAACTAAGCCACACTTATCAGATTATAGTTTAGTCCATCTACCCAGTATGCATTGTTACATTGTAGTCTGTCATTGATCATTAGTGAGAATTTACCTCTTACCATACAAGGTGCATCATTTCCCATTCTCACAAATGCTCCATTATATTCAACTAGATGATCAAAATTCTCTACATCACTGGTCATATGATGTGTGCAACCACTGTCTATGATCCATGTATAATTTCTGCTTACTTTAGAGATCAGTGTTGTCTCTTCATGTTTCTCTTCTTCTTCTGAGTCATCTATCATAGCAACAAATACAACTTCTATATCATCATCAGAATCAGATTTAGTTTCAATATCTTTGGCTATGTAACATGTCTTTTTGCCTTTTTCATCTCGGTTGTCTCTATTGTTGTGTCGGTAACCTCTGTTGACTCTTCTCCCATAGCTTCCTTCATATCAGTCTTTGGAACTATCATCATCTTTCTTCTATGGACATCTAGAAGCGATGTGATCAACTTCTTTACAATTAAAGCATGCTAAAGGTAGCTTGCATCTATACCTTCCTTTTCCTTTGGGCAATCTTTGGGCCATAAGTGCTTCAAGCTCATCAAGTTCATCATCGATATTGTCATCACTATCACAATTCTTACCATTCTTGCTAGACTTTCCAATCTTTAGAGAAGACATGAAAGTGGATTCAACAGAAGGAACAACTCTATTATCAAAGTTGTTTAATTCAAAGGTTGTAAATTTACCAATCAGAGTGTCAAGAGTAAGATTGGATGTAGCTCTTGTTTCATGAATTACAAAAATCCTGATTGCATAAACTGGTAGCAAAGTTCTGAGAATCTTGCTTATCATTTTGTCATCATCAATTACTCCATCAGATGCTCTAATATCATGTACCACCTCTTTGAGTCTATTTGAATATTGGATAATATTCTCACCTTCTTTCATTCTCATATCATCAAATCTACCTCTCAAACTTTCAGCTCGGGCTCTTTTGACATTCAGATCTCCACTGTAGATTTGTGCTAACTTATCCCACATTTCTTTGGCAGTTGTGCATGTCTTGATGTCTCCAAATTCAGCATCGGTATAGGTAGCAGAAAGTTCCATCATAGTAACATTGTGTTCATGCTTATCCTTTAGTTGATCAATAGTTAGGGGACTAGTGGGCGGTTGTATGTAGCCATTTTCCATCAAATCTAGTGTTGAGTTCCCAATTCCAGATATGTGCAGCTTCATTCTACTTTGCCATACTATGAAGTTCTCTTTGTTTAGTTTCAGTACTTCCCTCTTATACATCTTGAGACCTTTATGCTTAAGTCCTTAAAACTCTGTTCCAAGAAACCAACGCTCTGATACCAATTGTTAGAAAATTGAGAGGGGGGGTGAATCAGTTATCCAGTGTCCCAAAACAAAATGTATAATTCAAAACATCTTCTTTAATTTCTACTCATCGGTAAGCAATAATAACTCTCACTGTCTGTGCTTTTACCGATTACCAGTCTAATACTTATAACAATTTACCAATCAAATCTAACATGTAACATGTAAAGAATGATAACAAACAAATATCACAATCAATACATAACACAAGAGATTTAACATGGAAACCCTATAAAGGGAAAAACCACCTAGGACCAGCAACCCAAAATTGTTCACTCTTCTAAAGTGAGGTTGGTTAAGACCCAACCCTGTTAAAGTTTACAAACACACTGTCAAGTGTGACCTTATTAGAGGATTTTAGACTAGAAGTTATCATCCAACTAGCATTCACTATGGGGTTGACAGGATAACAATGTTCATTCTATGAATGATACATCATAAGACTTTTAGAATCCACTCGGTTAAGAGATTTAGACTGTATACAATGGTTAAATGTGTAATAGTAAAATAAATTTCCTTAATACAACTTCAATTATAGATTACAGATCAATATTTAGTCCATATAAATCTTTCTAATCAATATTTCACTTCAGATTCAATACTGTATCAACTTACTGTCCGTTGGTAATTACTCTTTGTAGCTCAGTAACTATTCTGCAGCTTGGTTCTTACTAACCAGTATGATCAGAATGCATGAAAGCTTGTTCATGTGAAATTCCTGTAGCTTCTTCTTCTTCTGGCTCTTTTTATAAATAAATTATGTTCTCTTATATAGACAATTAAATCATTTTCTTCTCCACCATCAAATTTTGTCGCTTAATCACATTCATAGATTTTTCCACTTAAAACTTTCTCGGTACTTGTGTTAATAACACGTTTCAATTTGCTCTGTTAGATCTTCCTTGAATTTTTTCAGTCATTGATCTATGTAACAAACATTATCTATTACCTCGATGTTATACTCTTGCCAGCTCATTAATCTTATCAGCTAAACTAATCATTTAATTCATTATGTCCTCCTTGGTTAACAAATAATGTGTAGGTGAACACTGCTCGGTTAATACTATGGTCGATATACACTACACTCCGTTGGTGTATACTAGAAATGCTTCATTTACCGACAACACTACTTTGTTTCTTTCAGCTCTATACTTCATTATATATGAATGTAACATAATAAATTCAATATCATCAAGTCATAGACTCATCAAAAAGTTACTCAATGTGTTCCTTATCCTCATCTATCTTGTACATCTTTCCTCATGTAGATTTCTTTGTTCTTCATCTCTTTCACCTTTCTCCAGATGTCTCAGTGTAATAACTTACAAGATAAGTGTTGTAAAACTAGTTGACATCAATGACAACATAATACTGATTTAACCATATTCCATATCTAATCAGCAACTTATCAATGATCTTGCAATCACAGATCCTTCAATCAGATTCCAAATCAGTTGTATTCCAACACTAAGGAGATTGAATAGCAATGATTTGAAGTATTTTGCAAGGATTTGGTGAAGGATTTTTCGTGTCGAATCTACGCAAGCCCTAAAATCATGGAATTGAGGTATTTTACTTGACAGATCTTTAAAGCAATTAAGGAATTAGTGAAAGTCATAGATGTTTCTTTGATTCACAATGTCAGAGATAAGAATAGACCTAAGATGAAAAGAGAACCAGTAGAACCCTTGGAAGATGATCCTAAGTTAGCTTTATCATTCGTACCTAACAAAATTTTACATCTAGAAAATATTAGAAGTTATCTAGGATGTAAGCTAGAGACTCTCAATGATAGTGATTTCACAGAAGAATATTAGAAGATCTACAATCAGGATATGTCATTGAAAGTAGGGTTTGAGCATTTGAAAGATAATGAAATTGTTAAGTATGCCTTACGATATGAGTTTGACAATGAAGAATGCACCAAGATTATTTTAAGAAGAATTCATAATGGGAAGTTTTGGTTAGATGAAAGAGTGATAGATATCATATCTGACCTAATTCATGAGGTAACTAGTCTTTCTAAAACTGGAGCCATTCCTTTGAATGAGCAGAACATGAGGAAAACAATTATAGACAACACAAATTCATCTTACAATGGTAGGGGTATAGTAATTAGCAAGATTCAACAAGATGATGTCAGATATTTGTGTAAGATCCTTACAACTAAGTTTTGTGCTAACTCTAGAGAAGATGACATGGTAGCAGGAATGATACATGCAACATATTTAATGTGTGTTGATAGAGTACAAGATGACATGTGTGAGATTTTGAGAATTCAATTATTTGAGAATTTGGAAAAGACAAAGAAGACTAAGTATTCTCAGTTTAGATTCTCATCATTGATCACTTATATGTTTTTCCATTTGTTGAGAAGATTTCCTTACACCATTGGAAATGATTGGAATGATGGCCAAACCACAATGGAAAGGATTAAAAAAGTTTATTTGAGGCATGTTATTCATAAGGTAAATGAAAGTACAGTATTGGTAATCAAAACATTTCAGAATTTGACAACAAGAAGAACAAGGATCCCTCAATCCTTAGTAGACAAGTATAAAAATGAGATATGTTTCATGGTTGATACTGACTTTACATACATTGAATCAGTAGAACCTAGAGTAGAGTTCATAGACCCTCTTGGCTATGAAATCTCTGAGATTGAGACAGAAGAATATGTGAGTAGACTACTTAAGAGAAAGATAAACATTCACAGTAACAGGTTTGGAACCTTTGCGGAGAACTTTAACTCCACAAAGACTATCCTTGAAGAGAAGAAATCTAAGAAAAGAGTTGAAATTACAATCAAGAAAATACTAAAAGATACAGGAATGACTAGACATGAGTTCTTGGTAGCCAAATAGACAGTAGTAGTAGTTAGAGAAATTGGACAAAAAGAAGTTTTATTTGTGCCACCTTTATCATTAGTTGTAGTATGGCAAGAAGTGACACATGTAAAGGTAAAAGTGGAAGAAACAAAGAAAGATCAAGAAGCAACAAAATCCACTAGATCAACCTCCTCCACACCTAGTAAAAGAATGAACGAGATTGCTACTGGATCGGGTAAGAGGCAAAAGACTTTAGTACCACTAATTACAAGAAAAATTATAGAAATTAAAGGTGATGAAGATAGTCTTGTTAAGAAGAAAACTTGGAAACCTAGAATTGAAAAAGTGAATGAATAGATTATACAAGATGGAGACTTTACAAAGATGAATAAATATTATGATCTATATGATGATGCAGAAAGATTGAATCTAGAAAATGTAGTGGTGAAGCATATGATTTTGTCTGATAAGAAATTTGATATGATTCAGGGTAAGATACCTGATGACTTGTA
The DNA here is from genome assembly GCA_027943335.1 of Chamaecyparis obtusa. Lineage (NCBI taxonomy): Eukaryota > Viridiplantae > Streptophyta > Pinopsida > Cupressales > Cupressaceae > Chamaecyparis > Chamaecyparis obtusa. The sequence goes on along the minus strand of BSBK01002152.1, from coordinate 7,971,815 downwards.
TAAGAAGCTTGTAGATAGAAAGAAAAGAGCATCAAAGGAAGATATAACTATAAGAGAAAATCTTGTAAGAAAGCTATGTGATGTGAGAGATGAAGAACACTTCAAATAGATCATGCAGGATCTGTGTGTGTGTGAAAATTATACCTGATCTGTAAACACAACAATCAGTAAAACATTAGAGGTTAGTGATAATCAAAATCATGCAAAATTGAAAGCTATCTAACCAAGCGATTTACTGCCTTCTAATAGGTGCGAGATTAATGTTCTCAGATTGTAATCGAGATCAGTGACCTAGACGACACCTAAATGAAGGATTTGAATGCAATTCTAGATATGGAATAAATGCAATTAATCTATATTTTTGATATTTTCTATGCAATAAGAATGATAAAAACTGATATGATATGAATGCTATTGAAAACTGATATGCTATGAATCTAACAATGATATGAAATATGAATGCAAAAATAAGATTGATCTCACAAAAATGTCGATTCGCTAGAGCTTTGATTCTTCAATTCCAATTCTCCAGCGTGATTGTGCAAAATATGAGATGATTTGTGAAGAGCTGAGCCTTTAATTTATAGAAATCCAGGGCTTTGGAGGTGCATGGGAAAAAGCCATAAATCACTCAAATAACTCAACTTGATTTTTGAGTTATTTTTAAATAAAAGATAATTAACTCACAAAAACATGCAAAAGCTAAGTTTTAACTCAAAATAGAGTTTAGCTTTAATTGATAATTGATAGTTGTTTGCTTTTATGATTGTGCATGTTTTATTTATGAATTAATTTAATAATAAAGTGATTTATTTCCAACTTAACTGCTTTTAAAAATAAAACAATTGATTTATGGGTTAATCAATTATTTAATCAAAATTTTATTAAAAACTATATTATTAAATAATGACAACTTGCTTTAATTAATTAAATAAGAATTTAATCAATTATTCATATGATATTAGATTAATTGTCAAAATTAAATAATACAATTAATAATAGATATAATTAAATTTAATTACACAATTAAGTGGCAAATATTAAATCTAATTAATTAAATATGAAAATATTCAATTAATCAAACTTTAGGATAAATGTGATTTATTGCCAAATAATTATAAAATTAAAGATAATTAAGATAATTAGGAATATTACTAGGAATATTCCCCGATGCAAAATTTAAGATAATCAATTAGATTTGATGATGTTTAGATGTGCCTTAGATTAGGACTTTGATGTCGATTTCATATGATTTGATGATATAGGAGGTTAATGAACTTATAGCCCATTTTTGGGGTATTACATTTTGCCCCTCTTTGAATTACTGTGTGAAGCGCAGTGGTTCAAAGATAGTCTGTGTTTGATAGAGATATGAAACTGATTCAAAAGATAAACCGATCTCAAGATAGAAACCAATTGAGAGATAATGAGATAGGAGGTCCTGAATGACCAGAGATAATGTTCACTGTAGTAGCGATGAACCTATGATTGTGAAAAAGTGTCAAAACACCTGATTCTGAACCTTAGGATTGATAAGAAGTGAGTGACCCATTCTAGACTCGATTGTCTTAGCAGAACTAGCAGGTATCACATCTGAATCCTTTAGTTGTTGAAGAACCAAGGAAAGAACACTATGATCTGATGGTTGCAAAAACTGATACAATTTACAAGATTAGGAGAATACCAGATTGATATGGATCGATGAATCTAATATGCCCCAAGTGATGATAGATTTGCCCCGAGCGATGAGGACTTTTGATGAATCAGTGACTAGACGTGATTGTTATCTTGATCACTGATGAAAGATATTGATAGATTTGATCGATAGAATTTGATTTACAGACTTTGAATGATGTGCAATACCATGCCCCCTTCGGGATTAAAATTGAAATCTGACAAGAAGAAGTCAGCGTTGATAGTTTAGAAGCATGTTAATTGATTTGAGAAGTGGTTAAACACGTCTGAGAACGCATTCTGCATCTTTGGAAGGTCCCAAAAGACCAAGTTTGACTAGGTTTGACCATGAGTTGACCATGGTTGACCAAGTTGAAATTTCAATAGTTTGATGTAAGATAATTAGTTAAGTTGAATACTAGATTTCTGTGATGATCAAAGGTCGAATATGCAAGCAGTTAATAATATGAATGATCTCAGATTTTGATTTTGATCCCGAAAAAGGATTCTACTTGCTGTTTCATTAGAGGAACCTTTGTGTGAGATTCAGCTCTTGTTAGATTTGAAGAATTGATTTGAAGAATCATTTAAGCATTGAAGTTCATTTAGTCATTGTGAGATCATGCAAAGATGAAAAATGCAATGAGACATGCAAAATGAAATGCAACCTAAGACCTAGGACCTAGTCACTGATCATATGTTGATTTGTTATCATCATTGAACTTTTAGGTAACCGGATAAATCAATACAATGCCCACTAGCCATGAAACCATAGACATATGAATATTGATTTGTATGTGCAAGAATCAATACAACACCCACTGGTCAACAACCATGGACATATGAATATTGATTTTATTTGTTGAATGTCGGATTAGATATAAGCACCAAGGCACAAACGCCAGGATGACCTGAATATCATGTCCATTTTGATATAGCAATTTGTACAAGCATCAAAACATAAACGTTGTGATGACCTGAGTACACCTTGTATTAAAAACACATCAAACAGCTAAGAGATCATTCTAAATCCAATGTGAATTACCCGTAGTGACCCTTTATCGTTCACATCCTTAGGCAAGATTGCATTCCACAGTAGGAGAAAGAACTTACTCAAAAAGACAATAGTTAGATCAAACTTCCTTGAATTTTTTTGGGTATCAATGGTCGAGGTACGCATGGCCATCCAATTCGAGATAGAGGCTCTTACAGTCGGACACCATTTCAATCCAGAATTTCCAAAGCCGTTAGATTTTCACATACAAGCAGAAGACAAAGAAAAGATTATGCCCCCAGTCATCACTCTCTAAATCCTATAAAAGACATCATCGAAGAGCTCGAAGGGACACAATATGCAAAAATCTCAATGCGAATCAGTAAGCCTACAAGGAGATAAAAGCATGAAAAGCACAAATTGTTTTCAATTTTCAGTTTGATTGCGTTGTTATAGATGCAAAATCCTTTCTGGAGACAAGACTGACTGAGTGACTCACATGAAGCTTCAAAGGACTCTGGCTAGATATGACACGTCTAAGATACATTGGAGACCATAGGATATGACATTGATTGCCCCCAACTTTGAACATTGATAGGATGCAGACGCTTGAGTTGGTTGGTGTACAGGCTGACTTATTGAAAATAGGATATGCAGAAACAAACCGGGAGATATGTACAAACTAAAGCAAGACTGAAAGCTGGGAAAGACCAAGATTGTGCTGATAGATGGAGCATTTTGGAACAAGTGGTGCCCGTTTGCCGAGTTTTCACCATCTTGGTAGAGATTCTATTTTTGCTACCGAGGTGCCTGTTTCCAGGTTTTCACCAAGGCACTTTTTTTTTCTTTTTTCTTTTTTTTCTTTTTTTTTTTTCAATTTTTTTGTACTTTTGATATTTTTTGATTTTTTTGTGAATCATCAAGGCGCCTATTGCTAGGTTTTCACCAAGATGTTCATTTTTTCAGGACATTTTCCGATTTTTAAGATTTTTTTCAGGACATTTACCAAGCACTGAATGCCTTAGGCATAGAATTTCTTTAGATGGAGAACGTTGATTGGTTCTCGGAGCTGTTCTCCTTCAGTTGTTGAGAGTTGATAGGCACCAGAGCCAAAAGTAGCAGTGATTACAAAGGGACCCAGCCAGTTGGGTTCGAACTTCCCCTTGCGTTCTCGATGTGATTGATTTTTAGGATTTTCTCTCAACACTAGATCGCCAACCTGAAATTCTCTATGTCTGACTTTCTTGTTGTAGCCTCTAGACATTCTTTTCTGATACACTCTGAGATGATCATACGCTACTTGCCTGCACTCATCTAGTAATTCAAGTTCATGTAACCTAGACACTCTGTAGTCTTCATCAGTGACAAGTCCATGCATTCTGATTCTAAGTGATGGGATTTCAACCTCAATAGGCAGTACCGCTTCAGACCCATAAACTACAGCAAAAGGTGTAGCCCCTGTAGGCGTTCTGATACTAGTCCTGTAGGCCCATTCTGATACTTGTTCTGATACTGGTTTTGATACTGATTCTGATACTGATTTTGATAATTGTTCTCATACTTGGTATACTTGAGAGCATCTTTTTCCATTTGCAAACTCCCAAGCAAGATCATATCGTGCAGTCCCAACGTCTAGCAAGGTGGAGAACAAGAGGGATTGGCAAGCTGGTGGAGGAGATGGAAGACAAGAGAATGTAGGAGAATGAAGGGAAGAAATTCTCAAGGGGAAACTCCTCAAGAATACCCAAGCTAGGGAAAAATTGTCATGTAAAAGCACTTTTGGACAAGCAATGAAAGGCTAGCATAGGATAAGCAAAAAATCATAATGCCAGAGCAGGATAGGATGTAGTCCAAAGGAGTAGACATGTCAAGAGGCTTCATAGCATTGTGTTTTACTCTTTCTTTCTTTCTTTATTAGATCAAGACCAAAGGGGAAAAGGATAGCGATAGGCAAAAATGAATGGAGGAAGATGGATATGAAGGCTAAACATGGAAGGAATGAAAGCAAGATCACCGTAAGATAGCTCACAAAATAGCCAAATATTCATGTATAGATCAACATTGTCAAGATCAAACAAAGAAGATGAAATGGATGAAATATGTAGAAGAACTACGCATGATGCCTGATTGCCAGGTTTTCATCATGATACTTATCCAAGGTGCCACAAGGGAGTGGTTTTCACTATAGGACAAATTTATTTCTCTTTACTTTTGCTACCAAGGTGCCTGTTTCCAGGTTTTCACCAAGGCACATTTTCAATTTTTATTTTATTTTTTATTTCTTTTTTTTTGGAAGAAGGCAAGCTTTTTATGTAATGCTCCTTGAAAGGATAAACCATGATATGCCAAAGATTCAAAATGATATGCTCAAAGATGCTGATAGGGAAAGGGAGATGGAAGAGAAAAATGGAGGATAAGGTTTTATGTAAAGCGAGTGAGGTTGGAAGATAGGAGGAATAGGCAAATGAGGAAAAATGATAGAAGGTAAAAGGATAATGCATGGAAGGATTGTAAAAGGGTAGGTGGAAAAGAAGGCAAGATCAAGGTCAACACATACCTTGAAGGGTGGTGAGATAATGGAGGAATCATGAATGAAGGAATACGTGAAGGAATATGGCAAATGGATAGCAGAGGTTGTGGTTTAGGCACATGGAATGGAAGAATATTTTTGGAGGGAGATGAAGTGGAAGCCTTTGGAAGCTTGAATGTCAACTTCACTTTTTTCTCAACACCAGACTCTTTCAAGAGAGACTTTGGAATCCATATAGCCTTAGGATTTTTATTTCCTTTTGATGATCTAGAGAGAATATCTTGAATGATGGATTTTGGAACCCATACTTGTCTTGTGGTTTTTTTCTTAGATATTTCTTTTGACTTTATGCTTCCATGTCTATGAGAGGAGACATGGTGATATTCTTTTTTTGATGGATTCTTGTATTGCTTCTTTTTCTTATATTGAACATTCAAGTTACTTCCAAAAGACTTGGGATTTGTGGAAGAGGGAGGATATGACTGGTTTAGATGGGTGGTTGGATGAAAAGGATTCAAGGGTATGCATCTATGTTGATCTTGAGGAAAGATGGGAGATGGAGGTATGTAAGGACCCAAGATGGATGGAAAATTAGGAGAGTTAGGAGGGGAAAGTGAAGGGACATAAGGACCCAAGATGGAAGGAAGGCATGAAGATCTTTGTAGTGGTGGAAGAGGTCCAAGGATGGAAGTGGAAGATGCAAAAGGATAATCAATAAGTTCATCAGCATCTATATGACAACCAAGGATATCACCATCTTTAGAGTGAGCATTAGGATCTTCAATAGAATCATGGACATCTTGAATAAGAGCATTTTCTTTGATAGGATCATTCAAAGCTTGTGAAGACTTAGGAAGAGTAGAAAGTGGAAGTGAACATGGAGTGGTAGAACAAGAAGATGGAAGACTTTGATCTTGACAAGGATCTTTGGATAGCACAAGCACATAATTTTTCTTTTGATTTTCAATAGGCTTAACATTGGAAGGAACACTATTTTTACCAACCTTAATGGAAGTATCATCTTTGGAAAGTGCAAGTGTAGTAAGGTTATTTTGATTGTCAATAAGCTCAACAGTGTAAGTAGTAGCTTGATCTTGCTTAGGTGAAGACTTAAGACATGGTGGAATGCATGAAAAAGGGGGTACAGGATCAAAAGAACCCTGAGGTAGATAAGAGACATTGGGAAAAGGAGTGGATGACATGGAGGGTTCTTGATCTTGATCTTTCTTTATGTTCTTTTCTTCATCATTTTTAGAGTCCTCTTGACATGGAGCCACTTCTAAGGACAAGGAAGCATGTTGGGATTGTATGGATGACTTTGGAAGAGATGGTGGAGGACTAGCTGAAGTAGGGATTATAGCATATGAAGGCTTAGGCTCTTTAGGTTTATCATCATTGAAAGTATTTACAGCCAAGTGAAGGATAGCTTGAGTTTCTTTAAGAGGTAGCCTTGGAGGATAACTATAGGGAACCACATGAAAAGTATCAGGGCTTGTGTCGGATGAAGGTTCTGTGAAAGATTTGAAAGACTCAGAAGCTTTAGGAAATGTATGGGTATTGGAGGAAGTAGGGGATGGAAGGGAACCATCACAAGGCAAAGGTCCAACATTAACATGATCTTGCTTGAGAGTGTAATCTTTATTTTCAGTCTGAGAGTTCTTAGAGAAGAGATCCTTATAATATTGACGTTTCAAGCTAGCATGATGTATTTTATAGTCCTCAGCAGTAGTAGATGGATCATCATCAAGGTATTGTCCACAAAAGCCATCAAAATCTCTTTCAAAATCAGAATCATATGGATCACCATCACGATCTATCCAATGTGACGGCCCATTTGTAGTAAGCAGGAATGAACGATGAGGAGGACTCTTAGGAACAGAGGTGTCATAGGTATCATTACATTGTCTGTTGTCATAGTCATCATAGTCTTCAAAGCTAGATGTGTCACTCTCCGTGGAAGAGGTATCATATTGCTCAATTTTTTTTCGGGGGCATGGTGACATGTACAAATATTTATCAAATGGAAAAGAGTATAAAGATTCCATGGAGAACTTTTTAGATTCCTTCTCTTTCTCAAGTTTGTCAAGCTGGACTTGCATAGCTTGCAGCTGCTTCATCATAGCGGCAATCAGAATTTCTTCCTCTTGTTTACTGATTCTTTGAGACATGTGTACTGATTCTCAATAGCTATTGCTCTATTCTTGACATAATGATATTTTTGACAGATTCTGGAACTAGGCTGGAAACATTGGATATCTTGCAATTTGACAATTTCTGACAACTCTCTCAAATTTTTCCAAACGACACTCTGCAGACTCGTACAACACTGGGTAGTCTATGAAATGACAGTTGCTAAACTCATACGACAGTTGGGTAATACTGAAATGACACTTGACAAAACTCGTATGACTTTTGACTTCCTGAAATGACTTTTGACTCCAGAAAAGATTTTAAGTCAATTTTTGCAAAATGTAAGGTCTTCAGTTTTGGATTGTTTGCAAATTGTATTGTCCATATTTTGAAGGTTATACCAGATTTGATCATTTTTAATAGCCAAGTAGATAAATAAGCACGCAGAATAGCAAGCAAGTGATTCCAAGCACGTCTGAAAACAATGAACAAGGGCAAAAGCAACCTTGCGCATGAACAATCAAGTGACCAAATTGTGCTAATCCCTGAGAGTACTAATTGTGTATGTTCTGAAAAGTTTTGCAATAACACACATATACCTGAGAATGAAAAATTGGCCTCTCTAGGGTTTTTAGTAATGGTTTGACTCTGCAACTTTTATGATTCAAAGGGGTGAACTCCAATCTCGGCGCACCAGGGTTTTGACACAGTCCGAGAACTTAATCTTCAAGAGCTGCTAGGGAGATCTGACAACCCAACAATGAACCATACCTGTGGAGATTTCTTCCACAAGGACATTTATATAGCGGTTGTCACTACCATGGCAAAAATGGCTATTACCGCTTGAGGTTCCGTCAATGCAGTTTTCCCTATGAAGGGATTGTCCGCTACGGTTAACCCTCTCTAAAGATGACTCACAATAGTATACCATAAGGGGACTTGGCTCTAGATTCAAGGTTTTGACACCTCTTCACTTTTAACCCAAACAAAGCAAGCAGATTAATCCGACACGCTAAGACAAAGTTTTGTTCCACCAAGGTCTATGATATCAAATCCATGTGATCTATCAACCTCTCCAGGGAGAGAATGTATCAATCAATAAGAGAAGACACACTAACCAATTTTGATTCACCAAAGCTCGTGATATCAACCCTACGTGATCTATCAACCTCTCCGGAGAGAGAATGTGTCGATCAATAAGAGAAGATGCACTAACCAAGTTGAATGTGAAATGCACTAAGTATCCTCCCTACCTACAAGGATTCTGTCGTCAAGAAAGATTTTGCTAGGAATCCAATCTCTCAAGAATCACAAATAGTGTTCATAGGGCCTAATTACTATGTGAGCACAGATGTATGTTCCGAAAGCAAATCTACCAAAAGCATCCAAAAAGTAGAAAGAGGAACACTTAACGTTTAAAGCGAATATGAGATGAGTCCACAAGGTGGAACACTTAACACCTCACACAAGCTAAAAATGAGTCCACAACTTAGAAAACAAGGGAGTTCCTAAAAGCACAAAAGGGTTGCCAAGTGGAACATTTAACGCTTCTGTCCTGTTGACCCCTCCCCTTTATGGTGCTGAGATTGCAACCACGGGGCAGAAATGAGGGGCCGGCGGATTAGCGAGTCCAATAACCCAAGATAGCAATCAAGATCAATCACAAGTATTCTAAGACTACTTAATGAATCCTTAAGGGTTCACAACCTAGTATCAATTATGCAAGTGTGTAGAAATAGATCAAAAGCATGAAAAGATGCACACAAGCTTGACACATAAGAGATTTATTTTAAGTCCCAAATCAAAATATTATTAGATGAAGGAGAATACCTGGGATCCTTGCAATGCGCTTAGTAGATTTTACTTGATTTTTAGCAATTTTTGTTGAGCTTTTCCATGCAAGCAAGTGACGAACTCTCCAACAAGCAAACAAGCAAACAAGATATGCAAAATATATTCAACTTATGAAAACCATAGGGTTAGCTCTAAAAATTAATTATTATCAGTAATAATAACCAGAAATCAACCCAAATGACAACTCATATCATTCATTGAACCATGTAAAAAAAAAAAGTGCATACCCATCACAAAACTTTATTTTTTTTTTGCTGCATTTGACCTAGTCAACAAGATCTAATTTTTTTGATATGATTTTGGCCACAAAAATAGAAATTCAAAATAGAGACCCCTACTAAAAAATAGAGAGATTTCCAAAAATGCAAAAATTTTAGAAAAACCTCTTCATTTGTGTCCTAGAGACCCATTTTATCAAAACAGACTAGTTTTTGTAAATTGACTATTTGAGCTATGATATCATATCCAAATTTAAAAAAAAAAGAATGGACCCCCTGTAGAATTTAAAGAGCTTTCCGAAAATATAAAGTTTTTCAAAAAATATGCTAATTTGCGTCAGATATTAATTTTTTTTGGAATTTCAAGAAAAAATTATTAAAAATTCAAAAAATCTCAAAAAATTCTAAATTTTTTACTGTAGCTTTTCTGACATGTCGCCAACTTGCAAAAAAAAATTTCAGACCAAAATTCCAAGCCATTTGGGAGATAAAATTAAATCTTTGAAACTTTGGGGTTTTAGCTCCCAAAAAAATCAAAACCAGCATGCAAAGGTGGGTTGCCCCACGGTGGGCGCCAGAAATGTGTGTGTGAAAATTATACCTGATCTGTAAACACAACACTCAGTAAAACATTAGAGGTTAGTGATAATCAAAATCGTGCAAAATTGAAAGCTATCTAACCAAGCGATTTACTGCCTTCTAATAGGTGCGAGATTAATGTTCTCAGATTGTAATCGAGATCAGTGACCTAGACGACACCTAAATGAAGGATTTGAATGCAATTCTAGATATGGAATAAATGCAATTAATCTATATTTTTGATATTTTCTATGCAATAAGAATGATAAAAACTGATATGATATGAATGCTATTGAAAACTGATATGCTATGAATCTAACAATGATATGAAATATGAATGCAAAAATAAGATTGATCTCACAAAAATGTTGATTCGCTAGAGCTTTGATTCTTCAATTCCAATTCTCCAGCGTGATTGTGCAAAATATGAGATGATTTGTGAAGAGCTGAGCCTTTAATTTATAGAAATCCAGGGCTTTGGAGGTGCATGGGAAAAAGCCATAAATCACTCAAATAACTCAACTTGATTTTTGAGTTATTTTTAAATAAAAGATAATTAACTCACAAAAACATGCAAAAGCTAAGTTTTAACTCAAAATAGAGTTTAGCTTTAATTGATAATTGATAATTGTTTGCTTTTATGATTGTGCATGTTTTTATTTATGAATTAATTTAATAATAAAGTGATTTATTTCCAACTTAACTGTTTTTAAAAATAAAACAATTGATTTATGGGTTAATCAATTATTTAATCAAAATTTTATTAAAAACTATATTATTAAATAATGACAACTTGCTTTAATTAATTAAATAAGAATTTAATCAATTATTCATATGATATTAGATTTATTGTCAAAATTAAATAATATAATTAATAATAGATATAATTAAATTTAATTACATAATTAAGTGGCAAATATTAAATCTAATTAATTAAATATGAAAATATTCAATTAATCAAACTTTAGGATAAATGTGATTTATTGCCAAATAATTATAAAATTAAAGATAATTAAGATAATTAGAAATATTACTAGGAATATTCCCTGATGCAAAATTTAAGATAATCAATTAGATTTGATGATGTTTAGATGTGCCTTAGATTAGGACTTTGATGTCGATTTCATATGATTTGATGATATAGGAGGTTAATGAACTTATAGCCCATTTTTGGGGTATTACAATCTGAACACCCATCTAAGAACCAAGAAGAGAACTATTTAGATTATGGGAGGTAAATATGAAGAAATCAACAAGGAAACTATTATACACTAAGTTTGTACCCTTGTTTCAAGCTCTCTTGGTCTTGATAACCTAGTATAACATGGGAATCATCTCCAGGTGTGAGACCTATGCTAACTAAGATGAGACCTCCAGGTTCTAGGTTGGTTCCTCTTGGATAATCACCTTAATTTTCTCTTTGATAGGAAAGTAAATTCTGAGGGGAAAAGGGATAGGAGGAATGCATGAAAGGGAAATAACTGAAAGAAAACTATCCTACTAGGTGATACACCAAAATGATGGTATGAATTACAGTATGGAGGATGAAATTAGTGCATAAACTTAGGTCTAAGAGATCACAACTTATTGAATAGGCTTGCATCAATATTTCATAGAAGGGTCTGCAATAGAAAGAGACTATTCAGGGAAAGAGAGAAATTTCACAAACAATAGCATTCCTAGAAATTGGACACAATCTATAACTTGAAAACAAACATCCACTTTTGCAACTAGGTATAGGAATGAGATAGATTATCAGGGGGTTGAAGTATACCCACAAGATCATTCAAATCAAATCATCCATAAGAATACACATGAATTGCAGAAAGAAAGAGGGATTAGGAACCCTAAGATATTACTGAAAACATACATATACTCAATTTATTAAGAGAAAATTTAGACAAGAAGGCATAGGGATAGAAAGAATGTCACAAAATACCTTTACAATATCTAAACCTTAATGAAAGGTTACAAACTATAGAAAGCCAAAGGGCAGAAAGAATGCCATAGATAACTCCTCAAAAAGAAAATCTCTCTTTTACAATTGTAAACTCCAAGCTTCTAAAAGATCCCAAAAACATTATATACATCTCCTTAATTGCACATAGGCAGGAGCAAAAAATCTAACTAGGGTTACATAGATTTTTCATAAAATAATCAAACCCTAACTCTATCATATCCGATCATAAATGCATCGTAGAGATATATTGGATGATCAAATATTAGTCCTTGCAAGTCCATCTCATCTCTCTTCAAGTTGAAAACCTCACACCACAACCATGACCTTGATTTTTCTGAATTGTGTTTATCATGAATGCTTAAATATGATCCTTACAGATATTTGAGTTTTAAAAACATAACCAGTCATAGGTGACACCACCCTTTAATGCTTCTTCGGTGCAAGAAGACTGACGTGGTACCTAAGAAATCACATGCGATGGCTGCCCAAATCTTCTTCATCATTCTTTCTAACTGCAACTATCTTGAAGACATAAATTTTGAGCTACCCGCGACCTTGCATTCAACCAACAGCAATGAACCAGCAAGAAACCTTGTGAAAGATATTTAAATTTGAAAAATAATGGCTAGCAGGTCTAAGTTTAAAACATGACCATTGATATCATTCTTTTCCTAGTAGATGAATGGCCCAGATCACCTTTGAAGTAGTCACAAGCCCTTTGAAAGGCCAAAGGCCACATCACTAGTCGGGAGCCAATGAAAAAAAAACATGTCAACTTGACTGACACCTCAGAGGGCAGAAGAATCCACTTTGCATCGGACAGTGGTTGCATGATCGCAAAGGGGAAAAAGATTCCTTGTGATCATGTGGAAATTGTAGATCTTCGTCAACTGCCACCTCACTTAGGATAATCAAACCCATTAATAACTACCAATTGTTCTACCCAGCTACCAATAGAATCGATCACCTCAGTGCCTCCTGGCAACACAGACCCATGACATTCTTAACCTTTCATCAAATGATTGTCACTATACCACAGCCTTAAACATCATGCATCTTATCTGATTGGTATAACAATAATCATAGATCATGTCTAAACTTTAGCTCACCTCATAAACCAAAGACCTTGGGCCCACTGACAAATCCTTGTCACCATCTGACCGACCAATCATAAATGAGCACATCACAACGAGGACCCACCTGATAGAGCCCTAGCAATAAAGAAAGATCAACGGTTTTTGTATGATCACATGGGCTCAGAAGATTCCTTGTGATCATAAGATAGTCATTAGATCTTAGGGAAAGACAACTCACTGGGCCCACTTTGACATGTTTCCACATCACTATCCTGTGACCAATCAGGAAAAAACACCTCGGACTATGTGGCAGTGGACCCATTGACAACTAAAGCACTATGTTGGAATGAAGATCGACGGCTATCGTTATACCATGATACTAACCCCTGAGCACATTTCCTCAATGGTATAATGATAGCTATAGATCATGCTCAAACTTTAACTGCTTCATACCTGAGACCACAAAACATAATGGTAACCACTCACTAGATGGCCAGATGTTAAGAACTTAACCACTAGGAATAAGAGATCTCATGACTAGTTAGAAAATAAAGAGCACATGCAAAATGGAGACTTAAGTGACCAAAAAGGTAACGGTGAAATATAACAAGCTAAAGGGTTTTTAGGGTTTTCTTGCAACCAACAATCATATTTTCAAATTGAATGGCCTGCAGTTCGGGGAGTTGGATAGTTACAGAGACCAGAGGAAAAGGCACAAGACCATGAAAAATTCTCAAGGTGTTCAACATGGTTAAAATGCAGACCCTTGGATAGAGCCTAGTCTATAACCAAATTTGTATGGAACAAGAAAAATTGGGTAACATTTTGGCAATTTATATTGGATGTCAGCCTGCTAGACATTGATCAGTGGCCCTAAAATGATCCATTAGGCATAGGAGTCATCATTTGAGCACAAATACCTCCTTCATAGAGAGAAAGACCTAGAACCAGAGGGACAAAACTATGCATGGGAACTTCTTGGAAAATAGGGAAAACTAACCTAGAAAGCAAGGAAAGAAAGCAAGAAACATATTCATAGAGATTTACAAGGAAGGATTGACCTCAAAGCAAGGCTTCAAGTGGAATCCATTAACTGATATAGGCAAGGCATCTCCCCCCAGAGTTGATAGCTGAAAAGCATTAGGCCCCTTGCATTCTGTAATAATAAATGGTCCACCCCAGAGGGAATCAAACTTTGTATGTCTACCAGGTCTTGATCTGAATTCATCCCACTTGAGGACTATATCCTCAATCTTGAAGTCTCTAGCCCTGGCTCTTCTATCAAAACTTTTCTTTGTTTGTACCTGATGGAACTCCATAACTTTCATGGACTTATCTTTGAGTTCTTCTAACTCTATGAGCAGAGCATACCTGATTTATAAGGGATCTCCTTCTTCAAACAGGACATATTGAGTGGCCAAGTCCAAAGCTGGCAATTCAATTGAAATGGAATACTTAGCCTCTCTACCATATACTAATACATAAGGAGAATTCCTAATAGTCTTCTTTGGGGTGATCCTATCTAACCATAAGGAAGATTTCAACTTAGTATGCCAATCTCTCTAGTTATCTTGGAGAGTTTTCTTGATTATCCTAATCAAGTTCTTGTTAGTTGATTCTACCAAACCATTGCCTTGAGGGTAGTAATTTGAACTTGTATTCAGATAAATGCCATTTCTAATTGCCCATTCTAAGACTTTAAGGCCTGCGAATGCCAATGCATTATCTGATATTATGGAGTCTGGAGTGTTGAATCTATGAATTATATCATCATAAAAACTTAAGACAACACTCTCATTTGATTCTTTTAAGGCAACTGCTTCTATCCATCTAGTGAAATAATCTATTGCAGTTATTATCCACTTGTGTCCTACACTAGATGGAGGATTAATCATACCAATAAATTCAATGCCCCATCTCATGAATGGTTGCTCTGTTCTGATTGGCTGAAGGGGTAGAGCTACAAGCCTTTATTTTCCTACAAACATAGCACATTTGATGCATTTTCTCACATACTCATGACTATCCTTGAAGATAGATGGCCAATAGTATCCGGCCCTCATGATTTTAAAAGTAGTAGTCCTAGGAGAAAAGTGACCTCTAAAAGGTCCATCATGAAATTCAAATAGGATATCAGTTATCTTTTATGAATCAATACATCTTAAAAGGACACCATTGTGATCCTTTCTAAAAAGAACCTCATCTATCAACACAAAGGGAACAAATTGTAACCTATAATATCTTCTTTTTGCTTAATCTAGGTCTATAGGACATTATCCCGTCTTCAAGTAATGAATCATGTTAGGCAACCAACCTGATGCCTTGGCATGTTCTTATGTAGAATGCACGACCAGAGATGAATTTGTTTGCTCTATTTTCTTTGAACTTTCATCCCCTACCAAATTCTCACAAAGACCTCTTCCTTTAACCAGTTTGGTGGTTTGGATATCAATGTCATACTCCATCACTTTGGTAATCCAACTAGCTCTTTTCTCATTCAGGTCCTTGGAAAGCAAAAATTCTTTGACACTTGGATGAGTAACTTTTAGGTGCACCTTGTTATGGGTTAATAAATATCTGAAATTTTTAAGGCTCTTTACCACAGCAAGTACATGTTTCTCTACAAAAGAGTACCTTTGTTCATACTCTTCTAAACCTTTGCTGAAGAAAGCAATAGGCTGCTCCAGCCCTTCTGAATTTTCTTGAGTCAGCATAGCAGATATAGCATCATGACCTCCATAAGCATAAAGGATAAAATCCTTACTAAAATTTGGGTTTAATAGAGCAGGAACTTCTTTCAAGGCTTCTTTGATAGCCTGGAAGTTGGCCTTCCCTTCCTTAGTCTAGTTGAAAGTTGAATTCTTCTTTAACATGGTTGTCAAAGGCTTCAATAAATCTACAATATTAGGCAAGAAACGCCTAACAAAATTAATCTTTCCTATGAAAGATTGGAGAATTTTCTTATGATGTGGCAATGGTAGCTCTAGGATGGCTACAATCCTCTCAGGGTCTACTATAATTCCTTTCTTGGATACTATATATCCTAAAAATTTTCCTTCATGAACTGCAAACACACATTTCTTGGGATTAAGAGATATCCCAAACTCTTTACATCTTCCAAAGATTTCCCTCAGATGTTTGATATGATCTATTGCATGTTTAGAATAGACAGTTATGTCATCTACGTAGACCAGTACAAATTTTTACATGAGGCTTTTAAAGGCCATATCCATTGCCTTTTGAAAAGTAGCACCTGCATTTGACAAACCAAAGGGCATTTTTTGATAAGCCATGGTTCCCCACTTGGTTGTAAATGTAGTCTTATATTGATCCTCCTCATTGACTAGGATCTGATCATATCCTGAATAGCCATTCAATAATGAAAATCTCTTAGATCTAGAGACACATTGTAAAAATTTTTCCATAGAGGGTAATGGATGGTGGTCTTTTAAAGAGGCCTGATTAAGATCCCTGAAGTCAACACATAACCTCAACTCTCCATTCTTCTTCCTTACAGGAACAAGGTTGGAAACCCAACTAGTATGTTTGATGGGTTAGATGATACCACTTTCTATCAATTTGAGCACCTCTTTATGCATAAGTGGCTCAATCTTGGGATTAACATGCCTTTGTTTTTGTCTCACTAGTCTGGCATTAGGCTCTAGTTCAATAGTGTGCTGAGCAAGGGCTGGATTAAAACCTTTAAGGTCTTCATATTGCCATGAAAAAACATCACTAAATTCCTTAAATAATTGGGTGTAAGCCTACCTTTCCAAATCAGTGTTTACTTTTCCAAATTGTAAGCTTTTACCTAGTTCTAACTCCAATTCAACACAATGCTCTTGTTGAACTACCAAGCCAGCTTTATTCTTCTTAACATGATCATCCCTATTGAAGATAGTCTCTAAGGTGACAAGAACTTTAGGCATTTTGTTAGACTTAAGTTGTATTACTTGGTCACCATAATTTTGCAATAGTATATCTTGGTTATGATTTGAGAAGACATCCTCTTCAAACAAGAATTGCAGAATCTGCTCATCATTATCAAACACTTGCCAATTAGTATAATTATCAGGGATAGAAGGTTTGAAAATTACTTTGATATGATGTTGGGTCTCCTCCTTTGAAATAATATTAGGAATTTCATACTGAGATCCAACAACAGCTAATCTATATGCATTTTGATTTAGCTTTCTAGGGATAGCAACAATGTTGAAAGCACAAAAGTCCTCAATTGCATCCCAAACTCTATGTTTGTATGCTTTTAAGGTGTCATTTTTGGTTGCACTTATCCCTCTCACTTGGCTGACTACTAACTCACTGTCACCATAGAATTTTAAGGCCTTAAGCCCTCTTTTCCTAGCCCATTCCAGTCCATTCACTAGACTTTCATACTCTATAGTGTTGCTAGTGCAGGAGAAACCGAATCTGAAAGATGTATAGTATCTTTCCCCTTTTGGGGACACTAGCATAGCACCACCACCAGAGCCATGTCTGCTTCTAGCCCCATCAAAAAACATTTCCCAAACCTGGTTTCTTTGACCCTCTGAACCAGTGTCCACTTTGAGGAGGTTTGGCTCTATGGATCCACTTTCTCGTATCAAATAACTTCCCAAACCAACATCCCAAATGACATTTTCTTGGGCCTCAAAAACCTTTTCTGATTCTACTTCATCCAGTAAAATATTAGGGATATTTTATGTCTTAGTGTTTGCTTCTCTGATAGTTGGGAAATCACTGTCATCAAATACAGGGTAGTTTGTATTGATGGTATTGGACACATATGGTTCTATATGGTGTGCTTCCAATGATTCAAATTTGATGGTGACCTTGGCACCATATCTTGTGTGAAAAAGAATGTGGGACCAGTCAGAATAAAGGTAGCCTCTTATTTTGGTCATAAACTCCCTTGACAGACATATGGCAAATAAAGAAAGGAGAGCTATGATATATATATCAAGTAGGATAGAGAAATTAGGACTAGCATGAAGGATTAGACTGGTATCCTTAGCTACACCTATAGTATTAACTAAGGATCCATCAAGTTTTGTAACCTTCTTTTGGAGGGGTTCATATTGAAGTCCTAATTGGTTAGCCACCTTTTTGGGCATTACAGTACTAGTAGCTCCACTATCTACCATACAATTATGTACTAAGTATTTTCCAATAATTAAAGATACATAAAAGGGAGGTGGTTTCAAATTCCTACCTTGAATGGTGTTGGCTTTGGAGTTGCAACTTGGAGCCTCCTTTTTTTATTAGTGTTGACCAACACTGGCTTTGTAGCTTCTTTTGTATGCTGAGGAGTTATCATTTCAGTCATAGCTTTCTTCAAAATCTTAGGTTGTCCTGGAATAGCCAAAGAGTCCCATATAGACATAGTAATGTTTAGCTTCTTCATGTTGTCTACAATGTTGAAAGGTGTCATAGTGTGTACTCTCTATTATTATTTTACTATAATAGGCTCCACCTCTTTGAGACTCTAGCCTTCTTTTCTTGTAATGATAGGAGCCTTCTTAAATATGATGGGAGTAGCTTGCTATAGTGGCTCTACTGATGTAGTGGCTTTAGTCCTGGAATATGCTTGCTCCATATCTTGAGCTCTTCTCTTTGACCTTGTATTAGCTGCAATGGAAGGTTCACCATTGACTCCATTGAAATCTTGTTGCTCCCAATTGAAAAGAGTAGTCTCATTATCTTATGGTTCTTGTTGAGGAACTGATCCACTCGGAGAGGCCTCTGATTGAGTATATGAGGCATTTTGAACCATTAGTGCTTGATTCATCCATCTATTTGAACATGTAGCCTGATTATGAGGTTGATTACAATGGAAAGACCATTCATTGTCCATAACCATATTATTTTGACTAGAGACCATGTCCCTAACTGGATTCACAAAATTGAGAGGTGCAGGGTTGTATGGTTGGAATGGTCTTTGATTAAAATTTTGCCTTTGTCCTTGATAACCTCCTTGGTATGGTCGCCTATTTTGTTGATAAGGTTGTCCCTAATTCTGATATTGTTGATTAGGACCTTGGCCTTGTGGCTGAAAGGGTGGTCTGATTCTTGTCCCTTGTCTCTTTAGGTTTGTGACCTCTTTAGTCAAAGTTTGCAGCAAATTTGTCATTTCTTGCTAACTAGTTTGTTGACTATTCTTCATCTCTTGCAACTCTTGAGAGAAACTTGTTGTTATCTCCTGACTGCTAGTACTGGCCTAAGGTGCTAATATGGTGGGAATAAGAGTAAAAGGAGGTACTTGTAGAGGTGCAATGGGCTAAAGGCTAGGAAAGATGGGCATGGATGGCCTTCTTGCTATCATGCCTACCTGGATTAAACAATTTTCAGCTCTAACAGTTATGTCAAAAGCTTGGGGTAGAGAGGTACCACCCATAGATTGGATCATGACAAAAATTTGATCATTCAAACTTTTCAAGAAGTATAAGAAAGCATGGTTAGCTGATGGCCTCACCGAGACTAGAATTCTATTCCATGTCTTGAGAAATCTATTGTTATAATATGTCATTTGTTCTTAAGGGTCTCTTTTAATGGTTGTCAACTACTTAACCAAAGACAAGTTGTCTGATTTATCCTCAAAATGTTTACTCAATGCATCTCCTAATCCATCCCATGAATTAATGGAACCAACAGTTAAATTTCTAAACCATTCAAGAGTCTTACCCTTGAGGGAGGCTGCTAATAACTTGGTGGCCACATCTTCTTGAGTTATATTATGTATACTATAGATAGTGGTCACATCTCTAATCTGTTCAAAAGCTGTAGTTTGTCCCTCACCTGTGAAATTAGGTAGACTCTTTAGTACCACCAAGGGTACATCATGATGTTGAGCAAAGTTTAATGGACTTCCTTGGTTGAAAGGTGCAAAAGCAAACTACCTAGCCATTGTAGGAGCTAAGATTTGTTGAGTAGCAACTGTGTGAGTTGTAGTTGACATTGGGTTTGAATCTTCCTCTAGATCTCTGGTTAGAGATCTTCCTCTTCTTTTGAGATGAAAGGGCAGAGGTCTCCTTTTTGAAGTATCAGGTGGTGTAGACTGTACTCTCCTTGCAGGGGATGTTCTTTGGATTGATCTACCTTTGTAGCCTTTTTTTGAGGGCAACTCTAAAAATTTAGTAGGCTTTGAGCTTCTAGTCTCAACCTTTCTCATAAAATTTGAACAAGTTTAGCCTGGATCTATGAAATCAGTGGAGTCGCCAGATATACTTGATAGAAAAACTTCTAAAAGTCTATATTATGCAATTAGTATATCAGAGATAACATAATTTTTTTCAAAATGAACTTCTTTTACGGTTCCACCGGGCATGCCAGAATTGTTATAAACTAAGTTTGCACCCTTGTTTCAAGCTCTCTTAGTCTTGATAACCTAGTATAACATGGGAATCATCTCTAGGTGTGGGACCTATGCTAACTAAGATGAGACCTCCAGGTTCTAGGCTGGTTCCTCTTGGATATCACCTTAATTTACTTCTTGACAGGAAAGTAAAACTTGAGGGGAAAAGGGATAGAAGGAATGTTGAAAGGGAAATAACTGAAAGCAAACTACCTACTAGGTGATACACCAAAAATATGGTATGAATTACAATATAGAGAATGAAATCAATGCACAAACTTAGGTCTAGGGGATCACAACTCACTGAATAGGTTTGCATTAGTATTTCATACAAGGGTCTGCAATAGAAAGAGGCTATTCAAGAAAAGAGAGATTTTATTTCTAAGGTATTTTGTGACATTCTTTCTATCCCTATAACTTCTTGTCTAAATTTTCTCTTAATGAATTGAGTATATGTATGTTTTCAGTAATATCTTAGGGTTCCTGATCCCTCTTTCTTTCTGCAATTCATGTGTATTCATGTGGATGATTTGATTTGAATGATCATGTGGGTATACTCCAACCCCCTGACAATCTGTCTCATTCCTATACCTAGTTGTAGAGGTGAATGTTTGTTGGTAGGTTATAGATTGTGTCTAAATTCCTAGGAATGCTATTGTTGTGAAATTCTGTCTTTCCCTGAATAGCCTCTTTCTATTGCAGACCCTTCTATGAAATACTGATGCAAACCTATTTAGTGAGTTGTGATCCCCTAGACCTAAGTTTGTGCACTGATTTCATTCTTTATACTGTAATTCATACCATATTTTTAGTGTATCACCTAGTAGATAGTTTTCTTTCAGTTATTTCCCTTTCAACATGCCTTCTATCCCTTTTCCCCTCAAGTTTTACTTTCCTATCAAGAAGAAAATTAAGGTGATTATCCAAGAGGAACCAGCCTAGAACCTGGAGGTCTCATCTTAGTTAGCATAGGTCCCACACTTGGAGATGATTCCCATGTTATACTAGGTTATCAAGATCAAGAGAGCTTGAAACAAGGGTGCAAACTTAGTGTATAATAGAAACATAACAAATAATTTTTAAGGTTATGATAGAATGCTAGAAAACCATCAGTTGCAGCAGAACCTACATAGCAAGCAGAAGAAGTAGAATAGCAGGACATTCCCTCTCCACCAGCCATCAATACTGAGGATGAATCTATGAATTTTGAAGGAACAAAGATCACTTTGGATAGTGATGATAACCTATTTAAGAACCTTGAAAACATTGTTGACAATTTGGCTTTTGAAGAGCAGGACGGTGCCAAAGGAGAAGAGAGGACAGAAACTAGAACTGTAGAACCTATAGTGAAAGAGAAAAAAGCATATGTTCCCACTCTTGAAGAAATTAGTCTTACACCTAAGACTGGTAAGAAAACTCAAATTGGTTCTATATTTGAGAATTTGGAAAAGGAAGTAGATGATAATGATCAGATGAAATTGATCACATCTTTGAACAAGATTATTGGAAAGAACAAGAAGGTAAATAGCCTTGAAGGATGCCTAAAGGAGCTTACTGAGAAGTTACAAGGCATTGTAACCACACAAATTATAGAAGTTGACCCTCTGGAAAGAGAAAAGAAAGTAATGAACACATTTGATAATGAGTTTACCAACTTATCCAATATTGCAAAGGTAAAGGCTCAAGCAACCTATGAGGCTAAAATTATTTTGGACATAAGTCATAACATCAAGAGTGATATCAAAAATCTTGATATCTGCATAAAAGATTTGAGAAGGAATTTAGAAAGAGGAAAATCTTTGTACATTCAGTGTACAAAATTAGAGAACTTGATAGCAGAGGAAGTGCAGAAGATGAAGACTAAGGAACCATAAATTCAAACTGAGATAAACCTTCTTTGAAGCCCTAATGTGAAGGTACTTGATGTTGAGAAGAAAATCTGCAAGATTTATGATGAAATAAGAATTTTACAAGATGATAAGGATAGGAAGCTGAAGAGATTCACTCTTTTAAGAGAGCATGTTTCTACAAAATTGAGCATTGTTGAAGGACAAATGGAAGAATAACTTTCATCCAAGACATCTTTACAGAAGTTTAGTTTTCAGAATCTCCAAGCATGTGAAATTATGTCTTATGGATTGTGCGCACTACTCAGTGTGTTAGATTCAATTAAGAAGTCATGGGAGAAAGAGTTAGAGGCCATGAAGATTAACTTGACAGATTGTGTTGCAAGCCTACCGGCTTTGCAATATTGAATCAAGGTATAACACTCTTGTCTGAACACAGTTTTGTCACCCTCCTTACCTTTTTTTTTGTTATTGTTGTCAAAGGAGGAGAGATATATAGCAAAAAATTGATAAGGATACATAATCTTAGGGGGAGTATAGTATATATATAAGATTTATGGAGTCATAAGGACAGTTTATACATATTTTGTACTATGGCCACAATTTTGAAATTTTGAAGTCTAAGACTTAGCCAATTTTCTCATATGTTGCCACCAATGAAAAAGGGGGAGATTGTTGGCAATTTGGCTAAGTTGGATACATAGATGTTGTCATTATGGAAACATATGTTCTACATGAAGATCACACAGGTCAGAGAGTAAGTATGATAGAGTGCAATGCAAAATTGTCTAAGTATGAGACAGTGTGTTTTTGCCAGTGTACCTGATGATAGTTTTGTTTAGGGATGTTTATTGGAGTAAGTTCAATGCTTGTGCACTTGAACATAAATACTATGGTGGCTATTGAATACTCACCTAAAATTGCAAGTCAATACGGTATGTATGGAAGAAGTTATGATAGTTTTACTAAAGACAGTGTTAATCTGACATGATAGATTATGAAGACAAAATTGGTAAAGAGTTGAGGGATTATTTTGTTTATCAAAATAATGACTTAATAATATAAAGGGATGACATCCTAGATTTTAACCCTTGGGTAAAGATATTTTGTATTATGTAAGCCGACTGTAAGAGTTATTAATCTTAATAACTTATATAAATATGTAATGATGTAATGTAAAAAGAGAGACATATGATATGTATGTAACAGTGATATTGAAAGAGCAGTGAAGAGATATTGATGTGAAGTTGCAAGTAGTATAAGGTTATGTATCTTGACCTATTTTTTAAATCAATGAATATTGTATATTACTTGTTTGGGCAGTGGGCTCATCTGGTAATCATATTTTGTACTACCAACTCCTAATAGGGTTGAGGCTTCTAACAAGGCCTATAGTCCCTTAATCAAGACTAAGACACTATATACATGTAATAGACTCCTAACAGGGTCAACATTCTTAATAGGATACTTTTGATTAGTGGATCTTTGTGTGTACCATACCCACCGGGGTTTTCCCTTGGCTAGGGTTTCCTCGAGAACAAATAATATGTTATGAGTTCTTTTGTTTTATTGCTATGCATGTTGTTTAGTTTCCTATGCTATGCATGCACTAAGATAATCTGTTATATCCATAATTGGGCAAAAGTAAAAGTTTGTAGAATACTGATTCAGCCCCCCCCCCCTCTCAGTATTCCCTATTTCTAATACAATAAAAATTTCTACTAATCCAGTGATGCATGTAAAGATAAAGCATATATCCATAAAGTATCACTACTTGAGGGAACAAGTAAAAGAAAAGCAAGTAAAACTAGAGTTTGTGAAATCAAAAGAACATCTTGCAGATATATTTGAGTACTTGAGGACTAGATTAGGGGTCCATCCCCTATCTATCGATCGCTAAGGTGATTAGGAGGTTGCATCAACCTATACTTTATCATAATATCAAATGATGTTGATGCATGATGTTCACACTTTAAGTTTTCTGAGGTTGTGAAAGCTGAAAGATGAAAGACAAATTGAAACTGCATATCGGTACATGAAAGGTACTTGATCTGAACCAAACACTAGAGATAATATTTTGGCTATTGAAGAGCTATTTATTATTTTTGGCATTTTTGTCAAAAGGAGAGAAGATCAATAAAATATCTATCTAAAAGGAGAGAAGACAATAGGAGAAGAAAATACATACACAGGGAGAGAAGATCAAATCTGCAGGGAGAGACTACACGGAATATTAATGTTGTGTAGTGATTAAACATATTAAATGAACAAGCTAGGGAGAGCTTACCGAGTTACAAAATTTTCTTACAGAGTTGCAGAATAGATGTTTGGTATTCTATGACATATTTTATATTGTGTTGCCATCAATTCCAAAGGGAGAGATTGATGAACTACAACTAATTGAATATCTTGAAGGAGAGTTTGAAAATGGAATGGATAATTGAAAGACAATGATTGATGATCACCGAGCTACTAAACTGTATGTATTACATTAAATCAGTTAATATATTGTCATTGATGTCAACTAGTTTTGACTAGACTTATCATGATGGTTAGAAACATGTTAAGAAGGAAAAATGATAAAGGAATGAGATATCTACATGAAGATAAGATAGATAGGAAAGATATGGATATGGTATACATTAGGTAATTTATTGATGAGTCTATGACATTATGTTGATGACTTGATTGTATTACATGATTCTATTATGTATCGAAGATCAAGACTGAACAATTTTATGTGGTCAGTAAATGAAGATTTCAGTATACACCAAGCAAGTGTAGTGTATACTAATTTTAGTATTAGCAGAGCTAGTTATCAATGACACATTTTGGTAGTGACCGAGTGAAAGAAATAAATGGAGTTTGTAACAACTGACTAAAGATGGTGAGTAGGATAATTGTTTATGATTATGAGGTAAAATATAATATTTTTTATGATGATCAAATGACTGACAAAATTCAAGGATGATTAGATGAAGGAGAATGAAACATGTTATTAACACAACTGTTGATGATGGTTAAACCGGGAAAATCTACAGTGAAGATTAAGAGTTAAAATCTATGGATGGAAAGAAAATAGTTTATGATGTCTATATAAAGAGACATGAGAATCATTATTGATTCTCGATGCTGTAGGAGAATTCATGTGAAAAATATTGTTTTCATGCAACACTGATGAAACTGGTTGAAGACAAAATTGAGAAAATCTACAGACAACATCGAGCGACAAAGAAAGAAATTACTAAGCATAACAGTGTTGGAGGAAATGGAGATATTGAATTGATTATTGATCAAAGGTATTTTTGAGCTTACCATAGATCTAAAAATTTGCAAATCAAGTTGTATTTGAATCAGATCATTATTGTATCAATTTCACCATTGCTACAAATAAATCTCTTAATCGAGCGGGACTTAACAGTCTTTATATTTCAATATGACATTCAATGAATGTTGATTTTTTTATTGTTGACCCCATAGTGAAAGTTTGGTCAAGGGAGAACAATTAGTGATAAATCCTTTAACTAGGTCACACCTCACAATGTGTTTTGTAACCTTTAATAGGGTTGGCTCCTAACCGAGCTCACTTCAGAAGAGTGAATTATTTTGGGTTACCGGTCCCAGGCGGTTTTTCCCCTAAAAAGGTTTCATGTTAAAAATCTGTGTTATATGTGTATGGATGTGTTGAATTATTATTTTACTTTATACATTACTATAACTAGTTAGATCGGTAAACATAATATTTAATTTACTGGTAATCAGTATACGAGGAGAGAGGCACAATTGATCTTTTACCGAGTTGATTATTTGATTGGAAAGTTTTGTAATATACATCTAAAAGTATTTGGGACTATAGGATAACTAGACTTAACTGATTCACCCCCCCCCCCTCTCAGTTATCTAACATATGAGACCAAAGGTGACATTGAGGTACGTTTGAGGTACAAACATATACATAAACAATAGGTACCCAAGGAACTTCCTCCAATAAGCATTGATTTTTGTGTTAACGAGAGGATATATCACATAGCACCATCACCATTACATGGTTTGGGCCTATTTTTCATGGATGGCATAAATGTCTATTACAAAAAAGTTTTTGAATTGATGAAGTATGTCAGACCTTGTTACAATTACAAAAATTGGATGCATATTGTTCGATATTTAAAAAAATTATGTGTAGGTGAATAGAGTAAAATATGGTATGTGTGTGTAGAATGAATAGTGTGACATGAAAAGGGGGAATACAAGATCTACTTCTAAATCCAAATTCCCAAAGGAGAGATCCAAATTGATCAACCAAAAGGTCAATACACAGAAGAATCAATCTATGGAGAATGTGAATGAAGAAGAAAACCTTATATTTCGCTATGAAGAGTATATGCTTGAAATTTGAAATAAATGAAAGGCAAATACTAACCTCAAAATAGGGCAGATCTGGAAAATATTGATTTCTGATGTCTGTGTATAGTTTCAAACAATTTTGCAACCTGTTTCAGACTGGAAATGCCGAGACAAAAAAAACCCAAAAAAATTTTGTCTTTCTGGTAGCAGGTAGTCTTTGACCCTGATAAAAGGTCAAAGACTACTTTAGAATTTTGAAGGTCATCTTTGACTTTGTTCATAGATCTCAAAAGTTCATCGAAAAGGGTATCCAGATCCAAGCTCTAATCCATAGTTCTGCACCTGTACCTACAAGAAAAAGGGGTTTTTTTTGTTTGGATGGGGGGTTTGCCTTGGTCAAACCCTAATTTAGGAATTACCCTTGAAATTGAATTAAAATTGTAATGTGCATAAACAAAGTAAATGGAACTATTGACCTTACTTATGTTGAAGTCCTTGTAGAGGATTCAAATCTTTGAATCCACAAGTATGGATGCTCCAAATGAATGTAGAAGTGTAGGATGTCTCAAATCAATGAAATTAGATCTTAAACACCAATCTTGAATGGATATTTTCATATGAGGAGGCTTGGATGAATGTGGATGGAGAAATCTTCAAGGGGGCTCCAAAGAGATTGAATCCTTCAATGGCTAACAATGGATCTCCTTGATGAATGCTTGAATGCTTGAACACTTAAATGCTAGGCTTGAAGATGAATGAATGCTTGCTTTCTTTCCTTCTCCTTCTTGCTTACTTTATTGCACTTTCTTGAGAGATTATGAAAACTTGATACAGATTGATTGAGAAAATGAGAGAGGAAGGCTTCCTTTTATAGTGATCTAGGGCACAAATTTCTAGAGAGGCTGACATTGGAGAATTGAATCCCAATTAATCTTAACCCCTAGAAATATACTTAGATTGAATGCAATTTAAGGATTTACCATTTCAAAAGCCGAAATGGCTAACCCGGAAGCAGGAAAAGAAATCTTTCTAAAACTCGATATCTCGAAACTCCCAAAATCTAAAAATTGGACCTAGGGTCAAGGATGAGGTAGAAAAATCCCTAGGTCAGGGTCAAGATCATCCCTGACCTAGGTTAGGGTCTAGGTCTTCCTTGACCCTACCAGGTCATCTTTGACCTAGATAGTCAGAAACTCTAGATTCTCAGAGAAAACTATCTGAAAAAGGCTAGAAATAAAGAGGAGAGAAGCAAAACAAGGGGGAAACAACCAGATACATGCAAATACCTAATCAAGGTGCTTAACATGACCCCAAACCACTCACTTAGAGGGCTAAATGCTCTTAACATAGAAGTGCTTCCATTTTAAGATGATACATTACGCCCCCACTTTAGCAAGAGTATGGACTCGATGTAAACTCTTGATAAAGGAGATCAAAATGAAAAGATAATCTTATTGTAATAAAAGGGACAAAGAGAAACCTCAAGCCCCTAGCAACTCAAGTCTTCATCAACTCCAAGATCACAATAAGAGAGATATCTCTAGAGAGAGAGAGAGATAAAGAGATAGTGATTATCTCACCCAATGAGAACGTATGTCACATTGTGAACCACACAAGGAAACAGTGCAACTAGAAAGATGGAATTGAACCACCTAGTGAATGTGGCTCCTCACTAGTCAACCCATCAAGGATTCACCCTTAGGAATATTCTATTCCAAAAGAGAAAAGCCAAAAAACAAAAGAGATCCAGTCTTAAGGACACCTCTGACCTTAAGGGATCAAAAATATATTTTAAACTGGAGGGATCAAGAGATCCTAAAATATAAATCCATGCTTTAAGGATTAGTTACTAATCCAAAAAGGGAGAAAAGTATCTTGAAAAATAATATATGTGTATTGAAAAGTGTATGTGTGTAATAAGTGAGCAGAGTGTATGCCCCCATGTTAAAGTCATTGCTAACACTTTAACATGAGAAATGGCTTTAACGGAAACATAAACAACTCCACTAATTATGTTTCCACTATGAGATGCCCCTATATGAAGACAAATCAAGGGAAATACCATAGAAACATATAGAGAACACAAAAGGGATCTACTTGTCATGGGGTCAGTATGATCATAAGATAATATCTATATAATATTATTGAAAATGAATTGACATCATTCCCCAAAGAAATTAGAACTATAATCACAAAGGAGGAAAGATCACATAAGAAATACAATGAAGAATCTTTTCAGACCATGACATGGAGACCAAGAATAATCAGTGCTACCACGTCTTGAATCTAAATAGATTACACAAGGAAACATTTACAAACAATACCACAGTTACAACATAACATGAAACAACATATAGAAGAGTAGAGATACATATAGAGGAATTGTACAATAGGTTCGATTCCTTTAGCACCTTGCACCAATTGAGTAACAAGGGTCGTATAAAATAATTTAACATTTAGCAAACACATCAAGGGAGAAGCATGGTATATCAGGAAAACACACAACAAAGATACCACAAAGGATAAGCCGATCAAGCGTGCCACCTACTCTCCCCATCTCGTTCTATATCATTTAGGGAAGGTGGGTAACTCACAAGAGGGACTACATCCAACACAGTATGAATGATAGCCAATTCCAAACAAGGATCCTCTTGAGAATCACAATGTTCGATACTAGGTGTAAGAGTTAATTGTGATGAAAGCATATTAGGTAAATCAATGTCAATATCAATAGTCTCATATTCATCATTAAGATCATCAATATCATCAAGAGTATCTTCTTCATCCATATTAATCAAAATAGGATCTAAGATACAAATAGAATCATCATAATCATGCATCTTAACATCATTATTAGTAACAACATCATGCATAGGTTTATCTGGAGAAGGTAGAGATTTTTGAAGAGCAGAATTATGAGCTTTAGCTTGAGCACGACACTTCTTATGATGTTTATTAGTAGATCAATTACATTTTTCTTTAGTTGAAATAGATTGAGAACTAGGAGGAACAACCATAGGATCCTTCACAGGTTCTTTAGGAAGATTAATAGGATTATCAACAATAGGAGGAACTTGATTAATAGAACTAGAAGTCATAGTTCAAGTAGGTATGGAAGGTGTAGGAAAAAGACCATGATTAAGATCTATAGGAGGTATGCTTAATTAGAGAATCTTATGATGCTTATAGGCTTGATATGAACAAAAAAGATTATCAGGTTGAGAAGGACATGAATTAGGCAATGAAGGCCAAAAGAAATCAAGAGCAGCACAATCTCTAGGCCTAGAAGGTTGATATAAACTATGATTCACCATATTCACTTCTTCATCATGAACAAATTTAAGACACTTATGGATAGGTGAAGCAACAAGATGCATGAAATTCAACCAAGGCAAACCAAGCTTAACTTGAAATTGATCAGAAGTAAGAACAACAACAAAGGTAGTGTTCACAATTTTTCCACAAAGTTCAACCGAAAAGTTAATAGAACCAAATGATGGATAAAGAAAACCATTACAAGTTTGAATCCGCACATCTGATGTATCATAAGAATCGCATTGCAAGTTTTTCATAAAAATATTTTCTTCAGTAATAACATTGACTAAGGACGTTGGATCAACAAGACTACCATGAGTAGGTTTCTAAGAAATCCTAGCATAAATATAAAAGGGACCATCATGAGCTTTAATAGTCTCAGAATCATCAAAGGTAATCAAAAGTTCCTGAGGTCTTTTATTCTTAGGTTGTTGTCGAAGTTTAGGTTGAGTTTTCAATTTAGGCTTAGGTTTTGGTTGAAGTTGAGAATGAACTTGAGATTGAAGTTGAGGTTGAGGTTGAGGTGGAGATACAGATTGACCAACATGCTCCACTTGATTAACAATGTGATTGAGATCATCCATCTTTGAATCATACACAATCTCCATAGAAGATGGTTGAGAAATGGTATTAGTATCATGCACAGGTAAAGGATTTATATAGATTTGAAGGTTTGATTAGGAGGAGAAACATATTTATTCCCACTACCATCAAGATTATCAACAGATAAGGCATTAGAATCAATTAAGTCTTGAACCTTATATTTTAAAGAATAACACTTCTCAGTATCATGACCATTCTAATGATGATATTGACAAAAAGATTTAGGATCAAAAGATTTAGATGCAATCGTAGTAGGTAAAAGAGGTTTAATAGGAGGTAAAGTAATCATATTAGCAGTTAACAACCTATTCATAATAGAATGTAAAGATTCAGAAAGAGGAGTAAACATACGATTTAATCGAAAAGCAGTGGATGTAGAAGTGGCATTGTGAGATGCAACAACTTGATTAGCAATTGCATTCGCTTATTTTTTATCTTGACATAGTTATTGAATTTTTGAAATTTGTTTGGATTAGGAGCAGCATCACTTTTATCAACTGGAACAGGAGCCATTGGAGTGTTTCTCTCAAATTGACTCACTTGTAATTGATAATGATGAAGTGTTGCACAAAGTTGTTGAAAAGAGGTAAATTCAATAAGCAAAATCTTATCTCTAATATCCTTTTGCAAATTTGAAATAAACATACATTGAATATCAATATCAGGAATAGGATAGGAAATCTGAGCATGCAAATGCTTAAATCTACCAATAAATTCAGTCAATTTTTCCTTAGCACTTTGTTTACAATGCATCAAATTAGTCAAAGACACTTGCGAGCCAATTTTGTTTTGAAATTGTTGAATAAAGGCATTAGCAAGTTGTGGAAATGAATCAATAGAATAAGGAGGCAAGGAACTGTTAGAAATTAAAGTCCACCAAGATAACTGAGAGGGGGGGTGAATCAGTTATCAAACAATTATAACTTTTATCAACTTCAATAGATTTTAACTATGTAAGCAATGTAATCAACAACCATAGAAAGATATACATGCATAATAACACAATGACATAAGATGTGTTGACTAGGGAACCTCTTGATCAAAGAGTAAACCCCAGTGGGAATGATACCCATGAAAGATGCACTAATATGAATATTCCTTGTGAAAGGATGGACTCTATTAGGAGTCTTATGAAATGTTGGAATTAGGAGAGATAGGTACTGAGAGGGGAGGGGTGAATCAGTGCCTTCAAAACTTTACTTTAAAAACCTTTCTGATCAATAACTGAATACTATGATAACCTATCAAAATAACTTGAATCTAATTGCATAAATCAATCATCTAGTTAACTTAAGAAAGTAAACAATATGAAATCAATATGACAATAACATAACACAAGTATTTTGGTAATGCAAAAACCCTTGTTAGAAGGTAAAAATTGCGGTGGGGATGACACCCACAAATTCTTCACTACTGCAAATAGAAAATGTTTTCTTGTTAAGGCTACAAGTTTTGATCACTTTTGGTGATCTTACCCTATTAGGAGTAACATATTAGATCAGCTAGATCTACCTATTTATAGGATTTAACAACAATAAATGAAGTGTGTACTCGGTTAGGAGATTTATACAAAGACTATTAAGTCTACTATGTTAAGAGATTTATCAAAAACTCTATCACAATTGTCAGAAAGTAATAGGTAAATTATCTGCTAGTTGACAACTCAATTGTCTGAAATAGATCTATAAGTGCTTATCAAAATATCACCTTATTTGTGATGGTTCTCTGCTCTGTTCTACTCAGTAGCCTTGTCTGATTCTGCTCTATCTGATATCCTTTGTACTTTGTTCAGCTCGGTAAACTGATTGTCTTGAAGATAGACAAATTCTTCAAGTGCTCCGTGATTCATATATGTCAGTTCAACAACCACACAAAAAATGGTGCAAACAAAAAAAATATGATGTGATCTATTTTACCACCTTAGCACAAATTAGGTTACAAAAATAATCATAACCCTAAGATCTACGGTGCAAAATAACCTAGATCAACTAATACAAATAAGATAATCATTGCATTTAATGAATATCTTTTACAATAAATGCTCCTTGATCTTGGTAAACTATTTTACGATCTGTTATAACCATTTGCATAGAATAATGTGTCATTTTTTATTACTATGCCATTTTCTATGATCATCGGTAAACACTGTATAATCTACTCAGTGTATACTATGATGCTCAGTGTTTACTGACCGTTGGCGTCGGTGTCGTTGATGCTCGATTAACTATGTGATGCTCAGTGTAGAGGCTTTACCGACTGCTCTATCTTACTTCTAGTTACCGGCTGTCTCAATATGAGTAACCGACTGACCTGTTTACTATCCTTTGATACTAATGACAACCTTAAATGCTCAATAGAGATTAACAATAAAATACATTCAGTACATATGAATCCTTGTTAAGAGATTTTGAATCCCTGTTAGAAGATTCTAACTCTGTTAGGAGTTATAGAAGACAGGAGGACCCACTATCCAAATAACTTCAGGGTAAAATCACTGAACTCATTGTCCAACTGATCTTTTTATTACTCAATAGAATAATACCAAAATATTACTGACCTCAACAATCCAATACTCCTTCTCTGATTGTGCCAAACCACACCAACTCCTTTAAATCTCAATACCAGATCTCAGTATTTTGCATATCCTCTTCCATAATTTTGCTTAAAATTATAAAACTATTACATACATACATATTACAACAAGGAATACATTCCTTCCTTTATACCACACTCAAGTAATTACAAATGAGTCAGCATACAAATTACAAAATAAAAGTTTCCACACGTTACATCAAAATTACACAAAACTGTCAGCTTCCAATCAATATAATTCTTCACTCGTGTGACATCAAATCTTGTGTTTTCATCCATGTCACTATCAATGTGTCTTCAACTTCTCTCTAACTGCACATAACCAGATTCAATCCCTATTAGGAGATATCATCCGATTTTCACAAACCACTACTCAAGAACACTGCTTGAATATTGCTTCCACTAAAATGCTCATAACTTCCATGAATAAATGAATTAATGCATGCGCTCTTAACCAAAATCTTATAACACATCATAAAATAATTCTTCAACATCACAAGGCTTCATCTTCAATATCCCAAGTGCGCTAACTCAAACATTGTCTACTTCTCTACTAATCTTCAGTAGATCACTGTGTTGACATCAATGACAATCACAGTCATGAATGCAACAACAACTACTACATAATGGCTTCTAATACTCCCCCATAGGATATATTTAGCATTCATTCCTAATAATCTCCCCCATTGTCATTGATGGCAACATAGATGAAAAAACATCCAAGTTCCATAAATCCAATACTGCAACATTGTTGCTCAGAAAATTCTTTCAAGTCCTCTTCATCAATCAAATCTTGCTTCGTTTTCCTATTCAATTCTCTCCAATAGATGGTACAAATGGTTTTTTCATGTACACTTCTCCCCCATTGACATCAATGATATAAATTTTATCATTATGTCAACAACAAATTCAATGTCAAAAGACACTATTTAAAAAAAATGCATTCACTAGAGTCCTCATGACTCAGCTTAGATACACATACTCCCCCATAGAGGAAGTACCACCATCTAGTCTAGAAGAAAGATAGGGCTCATATACCACTGGACAGATGCAGCAATCTACATCAAGTCTCAAAATTAGGCTGGGGTATAACCCCAAGCATACCTCTTAGATACTCAAATGTATCCTTTGGCAAAGGTTCTATAATCTACTCCTTTGTGCTTATGTACTCAAGTTTGACTTCTTTCTCTGCAAATTTCTCTATTACTACATGATACTTTATCTCTATATGCTTTGTCTTAGAATGTAACACAGGGTTCTTAGACCTACTAACTATACTAGTGTTATCACAATGTATAACAACAGGTTCAAAAAATTTCACTCCAATATCCTTCATCATTTGTTTCATCCAAATTATCTAGTTACAATTGTTTGCTACTACTACATACTCTGCTTCTGCTCTGCTCTATGAAATACAATTCATTGTATACACTGTTGTGTTCACTACTTCTCTCCAGAATATCTTTGCTAAGTCATTCTCAAATAACATAGCTCTTGTTGCTTCAGTCACTGATCTATTTCTCCTTTCTGCAATACTATTTTGTTTAGGTGTCTTATGGGCTGAATATTGTCTCTTAATACCATTCACTTCACAAAAATTGTCAAATTCTTTAGAAGTAAATTCTCCACCTCTATCTAATCTCAAACATTTAATCTTCATTCTAGATTCATTCTCAACTTTATTCTTAATGACCTTAAACTTATCAAATACTTCAAATTTTTCTTTAAGAAATGCAATCCACATCATTCTTGTAAATTCATCAACAAGAATCATAAAATACCTTTCTCCATAGAATCCTCTAGTCCTTGTACGATCACTCAAGTCTGTATGAACAATATCCAACTTCTCTGATGTTATAAACTTATTGCTAGGAAATGAGCTTCTCTTCTTTTTAGCTAACACATATTCCTTGCAAATCATGTTAGTAGGCTTCATATTTTTAGGCAAATCTCTTACTGCAAGTGTAGTACTCACTTTCACAATGTTGTCAAAGTTTATATCACAAAATCTTCTGTTCCATAACCAACTGTCATCAATCTTAGTAATCAAACATGTCATCATAGTAGGATTCAACTGAAATACATTACCTCTGGTTCTAGATCCAGTACCAATCAAATTTGCATCCTTGTCTTTTATCACACAAGTTTTCTCAGTAAACCAAACTTGATATCTCTTATCAACTAACTATCCAACACTTAAAAGATTATGTTTCAAACCATCCACAAAGTAAACATCATCAGTATTAGTCTTACCATCAAGTGTAATAAATCATGTACCTTTAATCAAACAAGGTGCATTGTTTCCAACTCTAACAACTCCTCCATCATAATTGTTAAACTTTATAAACTTTTTCATGTCTCTAGTCATATGATGTGAACAACCACTATCAATAATCCAATTAGCTTTCTTTTCTACTTAAGAAACTAAAGCCTTTTCTTCCTTAATTTCAATTTCAAGATTTTCTTCTTTAATTTCTACAAATCCTATATCATCAGTATTCTCAGTATCACTTTCACTCAAAGATTTCTCCAAACTAGCTTCAAGTTTTTCATCATTTGCATAGTAACATTCTTTAGATCTTCTAGGATTAAAGTTCTTCCTATACTTCTTAACTCTCTTAGGACATTTAGATGCAAAATGGCCAAATTCTTGACAAGTCCAACATTTAAAAATTTTCTTACCATTTGGTTCTCTCTTCACAAGCAAGGCAATACCTTCTTCAATCTTCATGTATTCTTCATTTCTAGATCTATTGCTGCTAGCATAATCTCCGCTCACACTGATGCTTCTTGACAAAGTAGGGCGAACACTAAGAGCACTGAATGTTGTCTCCATTCTAGGTAAGTCTCCTGATAACCTCAGATTCATTTTTTTTGCTTCCAATCTTCCAAGAAGAATATCTCTTGTAAAGTTTGTAGTACAAGTGTTCAATCATCTATGTTGTATGCTTAAATGCAGAAGTCAATGTCTTTAGAATTTTCCATATCACTTCATTTTCTGTCTTTGTTCCTCCACAAGATTTTATACCTGCAACAATCTCTGACATTCTACCAATATAGCTTCTAATAGATTTATCTTCCATCATTCTTATATCTTCAAATGCACATATCCAATTATGTAATCTGACTTTCTTTGCATGTTCATCACCTTCAAAAGTAGAGTGTAAAGCTAACCAAATTTCATGAGATATTTTCAAATATTTTACCTGACTATACTCATTTTCTTAAAGGGCTGACAAAAGTGCTTCTCTGGCAAGTATGTTACACATGAATAGATCTCTTTCCTCATTAGTACATGTTTCAATGTTATCCTCATCAATTATAGTCTTCGAATTCTTTATAATCAACCAATAACCTAGTCCTAAACATAGTAGATGTGTCTTCATCTTCTCTTTCCAACTGTCAAAATTTACTCCATCAAACTTAGGGCTTTCTTTCCTAAAATTCACCATGGATCTCCTTAAGCTATTAAACTTTTCTTTCAAGGACCTATTGCTCTGATACCAATTGTTAGAAAGTAAAGTCCACCAAGATAACTGAGAGGGGGGGTGAATCAGTTATCAAACAATTATAACTTTTATCAACTTTAATAAATTTTAACCATGTAAGCAATGTAATCAACAACCATAGAAAGATATACATGCATAATAACACAATGACACGAGATATGTTGACTAGGGAACCTCTTGATCAAAGAGTAAACCCCAGTGGGAATGATGCCCACAAAAGATGCACTAATATGAATATTCCTTGTGAAAGGATGGACTTTGTTAGGAGTCTTATGAAATACATTCAGTACATATGAATACATGTTAGGAGATTTTGAATCCCTGTTAGAAGATTCTAACTCTATTAGGAGTTATAGAAGATAGAAGGACCCACTGCCCAAACAACTTCAGGGTAAGATCGCTGAAATCACTGTCCAACTAATCTTTGTATTACTCAATAGAATAATACCAAAAGATTACTAACCTCAACAATCCAATACTCCTTCTCTGACTATGCCAAACCGCACCAACTCCTTCTTCAGATCTCAATACCAGATCTTAGTATTTTGCATATCCTCTTCCACAATTTCACTTACAATTATCACACTATTACATACATACATATTACAATAAGGAATACATTCCTTACTTTATACCATACTCAAATAATTACAAATGAGTCGGCATACAAATTACAAAATAAAAGTTTCCACATGTTACATCGAAATTACACAAAACTGTCGGCTTCTAATCAATATAATTCTTCACTCATGCGACCTCAGATCTTGTGCTATCATCCACATCACTATCAACATGTCTTCAACTACTCTCTAACTATGCATAACCAAGTTCCTTCCCGATTAGGAGATATCATCCGATTTTCACAAATCGCTACTCAGGAACACTGCCTGAATACTGCTTCCACTAAAATGCTCATAACTTCCATGAATAAATGAATTATTATCTGCGCTCTTAACCACAATCTTATAACACATCATAGAATAATTCCTTAACATCACATAGCTTCATCTTCAATATCACAAGTGCGCTAACTCAAACACTATCTACTTCTTTGCTAATCGTTAGTAGATCATTGTGTTGACATCAATGACAATCACAGTCATGAATGAAACAATAACTACTACATAATGGATTCTAATACTCCCCCATAGGATATATTTAGCATTCATTTCTAATAGGAACAATATCATTGTAAGGCCTTGTCATGGAAATTTCTAGCAAACAGTTTGGCTAAAATCCTATGGTCATGAGCATAATCACTACAAAGGATTTGAAATGTTTTAACATGATGAACAAGATCTCCTTTTCAGTTGTAATTCTCAAGATGAGGCATATCAACTTGTTGAGGAATAAGAGTATGAATAATGTCTCGAGACAAAGGACTTTGCATGTCACATGTAGGAACACTAAACTTGTTTTGAGTTAAGGAAGAAAGTTGTTGTTGTAAGGATGACACAGTTTGAGCCAAACTAATGATTGTTGAATCATTAGAGGAAATAGGAGGAATAGAAACATTAGAAACACTAGGTAAAGTGTAAGAAGTTGTAGGAATGGAAGACACAACTGGAGGAACACTAGGAACTACAGTTGGAAGTGGATTGGAATAAGTAAAAGGAACATTATGATATGAAGGTTGTGCTGTAGGAAGGGACACAAGAGGAACACTCATAGGAATAGAGGGAACTGTCACAGCCACCAAAGAAGTAGTATAGGTAGGAACACTTGGTAAAGGATTAGAAGAAGGTTCTAAACTAGTGACAGGAGGAATCAACCCTAAGTCTTGAGCTTCTTGAGCTAAAGGTTTAACATTTGAATGCACGAGGTGAGTAATATCACGCAAGAGGTTAACACCTTGATCACTATCACAAAGAACTTTCTTAAAAGCATCGATAGCTTGAATAAAATCTTGATTATGGTTTTCTTGAATAAGCCAATTACCCATTTTATCAAGTTCAGTTGAGAGTTTTTGGACTTGTTCAGGAGGAACTCTTAAAGTATCATCCTCCTCATGAGATGAATGAGAAGATTTTTTCTCCATAATAGGATTGGAATCATGAAGAATCAAATTATCATCTGGGATCCTAAGGAAAGGAGAGGAAGATTCAGGATCAAAGGAACCCATAAGTCTACAACTTCATCTAACCAGAATATTATAAGTAGGACTTGTATGCACCCTGAAATGGTCGCCTAGACTTTGGGCCTCATTCTTCAATTTATCAAATGATGGAACCAATTTATCAATTTTCTGAATCAATATTTTAAATCAATATTTTCAATTAAATCAATTTCCTTGATCAAATCCTAATCCTATCATTTATTCAATTATATTATATGGGCTAAATAATTTTATCCTAAGTCTTTATTTATTTAAAAGGAATTCACTCCCCTTTTATTAAATAAAAAGCCCCCACTTACCTCTTATCCTAAGTTGCACAAATAAAGCATTATTCTTATTTTATAAAAAGGAGAAAAGGCCTTTTTGTCTCAAATGAGGCTCAAAAGTCAACACTTCTTTCTCACTGGAGGAGGCTTGTGCACATGGATTTATCCCTTTTTCAAACTCCACCCTTGATCAAATCTTTTGCCTCTTAATCTCCATCGTCCGTTGATTCTCGCTTTCTATAAAAGAAGAGCTCTTTTCTCATTCTAGGATCAATTCTTTCATACTAATCTTATGTTGTAGGATTTCTTGGTGATTTTGGAGCTTTGGAGATCTTCTTACATTCTAGCTTTCATTATTGCATTTAGCTTAGCTTTTATGGTATTTTAGTTTACTTTCCTTTCATGTTCTAGCTTAACTCACCTAGCGTAATTAGTAAGGCTTTTAATACTTTCATTTCCATAGCTTAGTTTCATTCTTCATTTCTAGCATAGTTGCATTGCATTTTCATCTTGATTCTTGAAGATATTGGCATTCTTGCCCTTGTCTCTTTGAATCTCCCATTGCGTGGTTTACTAGCAAGGTTATTGGCTTAATAGCTCTAGCTAAGAGCATTATAAACACCCTTGTGACTCCATGCCTAGGGAGATCTAGGTCACTTTCTCAAGGTTTCCAATCCATGGATTCTCTTGGAAGTAATGACTTAGAGAAGTGCACATTTTGAGTGTCTAGGACTAGTAGTAGTAAAGCTCATAAACCAATACAATGCAAATGAACTAAACTAAGAACACATAAAGGATGCATAGTTTTTGTATTTTGAAATAAATTTTGCAATATTTTTATATTTTTGAAGTAGAAAAGAAATAAATCTAATTAGCATGCAAGATTTAACATAAAAGAGAAATCTAATACCAACAAGATATCTAACACCAAAAAGAAAGAGAGTAAGCTCATCGGATTCACCAAAATGAATAGAGTAAAATATGGTATGTGTGTATGTTTCAGCAATAGACTCTTCCTTGGGGGCATTACTGGCTCAACTTGATGAAAATGGGAAAGAAAGAGCCATATATTACATTAGTCATATGCTTGTTTCATATGAGGTTAATTACACCAGTATTGAAAAAGCTTGACTTGCAATGGTGTTTTCTTCCCAAAAGTTGTGACATTACATGCTTGCTCACACAATACACCTCATAGAAAAAATTGATCCTCTCAAGTATTTGTTTGGTAAGACTGCCCTCATAGGTAGACTTGCTAAATGGATGGTGATTCTTTTAGAATTTAACATAGAATACGTTGAGCGTAAAGCTATAAAAGGACAAGCCATAGCTGATCAATTGGCTAACTTCCCAAATCAAGACAGTGTACCTATTCAAGTTGCCTTTCCAGATGAGCACCTCATGTACATGATTGAGAGAACATGGAAGATGTTCTTTGATGGCTCTTTTATGCAAAATGGCTTGGGAGCTGGTGTGTTGTTTATTTCTCCTCATGGGTACACGATCCCTAAGTCTTACAAGTTATTGTTCCCCTGTACAAACAACATTACTAAGTATGAAGCTTTGACAAATGGGCTCAAGATGGCCATAAAATGGAGAGTCATAGGGCTACATATCTTTGGGGATTCACAGCTGATAATCAACTAGGTTAATGAAGAATATCAAACAAAAGATGAAAAATTGGTACCTTATAAGAAAATGGTTGATTCATTGAGACAATATTTCACATTTGTCACATTTCAGCAAATCCCTAGAGTAGAAAACAAAGCAACTGATGCTATGGCTACACTTACTTCAATCCTTTAGTTAGAGCAGCATGAGTCTAGATTTGAATTCCTAGTGGAAGAGCTACATTACCCTATCTATGACTCCCAAGAAAGCCATGTCATTTGTACCCTTGTTGGTCAAGACTCATCCTGATATGGTGCCATTTGCTCATACCTCTATGATAGCATTATCCTTGATACCTTTAATTGCTTTGAACATAGAAATCTTACCCTAAATGCCTCTCGCCATACCCTTATCTCTGGTGATTTGTATAGGAGGGGTTTAGATGGGACACTTCTTAGATGCTTAGAAAAGGAAGAATCTGATTAAGTGTTAGTTGACATTCATGAGGGCATCTGTGGGGGACATTCCAATGGTCTTTCCATGGCTCGAAGGTTGCTTAGGGTGGGGTACTATTGGCCTACAATGTAGATGGATGCAACAGCTTTTGCAAAATCCTGTGAAAAGTGTCAAAAACATGGTCACCTAATACATGCTCTAGGTAGGGAGCATATTCCTTCTATATCTCATTGGCCATTTCAGCACTGGGCCTTTGAGCTTGTTGGGAAAATTCATCCCAACTCCTTAGGTGGACACAAATTTATCATCACTTCTACTGACTACTTTACTAAATGGGTAGAAGTTGTTCCACTCTCTGTTGCCTCAGGCAAGACAGTTTCTCTTTTCATCCTAAACCATATCATCTGTCGATATAGCATACCTTCTGAGATTATCACTGACAATGGAGGTCAGTTCAAAAATAAGGACCTAAAGTAACTCTGCAAACAATTCAAGATTAAACAGCATTGGTCCTCCATTTACTTCCTGCAAGGAAATGGTCAAGCAGAGGCTTCGAATAAAACCATTCTTAAAATCCTCCATAGAATAGTTCATAAGAATGGTAGAGATTAGCATTTACAGATAAATCCAGCTTTGTGGGCTTATAGAATGAGTATTCGTACTCCTACTGGGGCTACTCCTTTTGCCCTTAATTATGGTGCTGAAGTAATGTTACCTTTGGAGGTTGAGATTCCTTCACTTAGAGTTTCCCTCAAAGGTCTAGTTACAAATGAAGACTACCGTGCCATGAGACTCCAAGAGTTAGAACTTCTTGATGAGAAACATCAAGCATCATTTGACC
Organism: Chamaecyparis obtusa; assembly: GCA_027943335.1. Taxonomy (NCBI): domain Eukaryota; kingdom Viridiplantae; phylum Streptophyta; class Pinopsida; order Cupressales; family Cupressaceae; genus Chamaecyparis; species Chamaecyparis obtusa. Next base: position 7,929,952 of record BSBK01002152.1, on the reverse strand, counting down.
ATATGAGGGTCTACCAAAAGCGTATGTCCAAAGCTTTCAACAAAAAGGTTCACCCTAGAGAATTCCAAGTGGGAGATCTTGTCCTACGTGAAAATCCTAAGAACCAATAGCATAGAGATCAAAAGGGAAAATTCGAACCTAATTGGCTTGGAACTTACATCATTACTGCCACTTTTGGGATAGGTGCTTATTTGTTATCTACTGAAGAGGGAGAAAAGCTCCCTAATCCTATCTATATCTTGCACCTGAAGAAGTTCTATCCATGATGCATGTTCTGTCTGGGGGCATCCTTTGTACATATTTATTGATCCTGAAAAAATTCCAAAAAAATTCATATATGATGCTGAAAAAAATCCTAAAAAGCATATAAAGTCCTGAAAAAAATACAAAAATTAAAAAAAAATAGAAAAAGTTCCTTGGTGAAAACTTGGAAATAGGCGCCTTGGTAGCAAAAAATCAAAAAAATTTAAAAAATATGTCAAGTGGTGAAAACCTGGAAATAGGCGTTACTTGAGGCCTTTGCACTCTTGTTTCTTAGCACACATCCTCGACACTTAGCCTTTCTCCATCATGCCTTGTCCTTGTTGACTTGGTTTGGAATTGGTCTTTGTCTTTGTCTAGGGGGCATAACTATGTTAGCTTTGGTCTCTTGGATGTGTCAGTCTTTAGGACACCTTGAAAATAGTGTTTTTCAACACCACCCCAACTGTATTTTTCAACACTACCCTAGCGTCACGTGTTTCTTAACACTTATTAGATATCCTACCCACAATCTACTTGTAATACCCCAAAAATGGGCTATAAGTTCATTAACCTCCTACATATACAAATCGAACGAAATCAACATCGAAGTCCTAACCCAAGGCACATCTGCACATCATCGAATCCTAATTGATTATCTTAAATTATGCATCGGGGAATATTCCTAGCAATATTCCTAATTATCTTAATTATCTTTAATTTAATGATTATTTGGCGATAAATTACATTTATCCTAAGTTTGATTAATTGAATATTTTCATATTTAATTAATTACATTTAATATCTTGCCACTTAATTGTGTAATTAAATTTAATTATATCTATTATTAATTGTATTATTTAATTTTGACAATAAATCTAATATCTTATGAATAATTGATTAAATTTTTATTTAATTAATTAAAGCAAGTTGTCATTATTTAATAATATAGTTTTTAATAAAAGTTTGATAAAATAGTTAATTAACCCATAAATTAATTATTTTATTTTCAAAAATCAGTTAAGTTGAGAATAAATCACTTTATTTATTTATTAAATCATAATTATCCATGTGCACATTCAAGGACCAGTTAAACTCAAATTGGAAAATCAATGCAAGTTGTTAGCTTTTTGAAATTCAACATCTTTTTGAGTTTTAAAGTTGATCTAAACTTCTAATTCGAGTTCAACTGTGCTTTTGCATGATTTTTGTGACTTAATTATCTGTTATCTAAAAATAACTCAAAAATCAAGCTGAGTTATTTGAGTGATTTATGGCTTTTTCTCATGCACCTCCAAAGCCTTGGATTTCTATAAAATCAAGCCTCAGCTCATCTCAAAGCATCTCATATTTTTGCACAATCACGCTGGAGAATTGCAATTGGAAGGATCAAAGCTTATTGCGAATCAACATTGTTGTGAGATCACTTTTGTTTTCATATTATTGTTAGAATTTTCATTCTCATATCATATCATTTCTAGATTAGCATTGCATATCAATTTCCATATTAGCATAGATTCATATCATTTTTCATCATATTATTGCATAGAAAATACCAAAAAAAAAAAAGATTAATTGCATTCATTCCATATCCATCTTTTGCATTCAAATCCTTCATTTAGGTGTCATCTAGGTCACTGATCTTGATAGCAATCTGAGAACATTAATCTCACACCTACTAGAAGGCAGTAAATCGCTTGATTAAATTAGATTTCAATTTTGCATGATTTTGACTTTTGCTAACCTCTAATGTTTTACTGAAGTGTTATGTCTACAGATCAGGTACAATTTTCACACACACATTTTTGGCGCCCATCATGGGGCCCTGAAATGGGTTTCCAATTCAATTCTATCAATTTCTATCTTTTTCTCCTTGGTTTCTATGCAAAAATATGATTTTTATTTTTTGTCTGTACAATCTTCGTACGAGTTTCTGACAAAAGTCGTATGATTTTGAACCCACTATTGTATGATAGTTGATCGAGTGTCATTTCATCAGGCACCCACTGTCATTTGGATGCTGGATTGTCATTTCATCAGACACCTAGTGTTGTACAAGTTTCTGGACTGTCGTTTGGTAATAGACCCAATGTCGTACGAGTTTCGGCATCAGGTTTCAACTATCATCTGGTAACAGACCCACTGTCGTATGAGTTTTGGTACCAAATTTCAATTGTCATTTCATTTTTGCAATCAGTTTGTTACATTTGATTTTTGGATTTTGACTGACAGCTAACCCTAACAATTGAAATTTACTGTTTCTAATTGATTTCTGCTGGTTTTGATTGGAAAAAGTGCAAGAATTGCTCAAAATCAGGTAAACATCTACTAAGCAAATTGCAAGGATCTCAGGTATTCCACTTGTGCTGATAATATTTTGATTTGGGGCTTAAAATAAATCTCTTGTGTGTCTAACCTGGGTGATTCTTTTCATGCTTTTGTTTTACACACTTGCATAATTAATACTAGGTTGTGACCCCTTAAGGATTCATTAAGTAGTCTCAGATACTTGTGATTGATCTTGATTGCTATCTTGGGTTATTGGACTCGCTAATCCGTTGGCCCCTCATTCCGCCCCGTGGTTGCAATCTCAATGACATAAAGGGGAGGGGTCAACAGGACAGAAGCGTTAAATGTTCCACTTGGCAACCCTTTTGTGCTTTTAGGAACTCACTTATTTTCTAAGTTGGGGACTCATTTTCAGCTTGTGTGAGGTGTTAAGTGTTCCACCTTGTGGAATCATCTCATATTCACTTTAAGCGTTAAGTGCTCCTCTTTCTACTTTTTGGATACTTTTCATAGATTTGCTTTTGGAAACATACATCTATGCTCACATAGTAATTAGGCCCTATGAACACTATTTGTGATTCTTGAGAGATTGGATTGCCAGCGAAATCCTTCTTGATGATAGAATCCTTGTAGGTAGGGAGGATACTTAGTGCATTTCACATTCAACTTGGTTAGTGCATCTTCTCTTATTGATCGATACATTCTCTCTTAGGAGAGGTTGATAGATCACGTGGGGTAGACATCACGAGCTTTGGTGAATCAAAATTGGTTAGTGCATCTTCCCTTATTGATTGATACATTCTCTCTCCAGAGGGGTTGATAGCTCACGTGGGGTTGATATCATAGACCTTGGTGAGATAAACTTTGTCTTAGCGTGTCAGATTAATCCGCTTGCTTTGTTTGGGTTAAAAGTGAAGAGGCATCAAAACCTTGGATCTGGAGCCAAGTCCCCTTATGGTATACTATTGTGAGTCACCTTTAGAGAGGGTTAACTATAGCAGACAATCCCTTCATAGGGTAAATTGCATTGATGGAACCTCAAGCGGTAATAGCCATTTTCACCATGGTAGTGACAGCCGCTATATAAATGTCCTTGTGGAAGAAATCTCCATGGGTATGGTTCATTGTTGGGTTGTCAGATCTCCCTAGCAGCTCCTGAAGATTAAGTTCTCAGACTATGTCAAAACCCTGGTGCACCGGGATTGGAGTTCACCCCTTTGGATCATAAAAGTTGCAGAGTCAAACCATTACTAAAAACCCTAGCGAGGCCAAATTTTCATTTTATAGGGTATATGTGCGTTATTGCAAAACATTTTTGGAACATACACAATTAGCACTTCTGAGGATTAGAATGAATAAGTCACTTGATTGTTCATGTGCAAGGTTGCTTTTGCCCTTGTTCATTATTTTTAGACATGCTTGAAATCACTTGCTTGCTATTTTGCATGCTTGTTTATCTATCTGGTTATTGAAAATGGACAAATCTGTTACAATCCTCAAATCTGGAGATTGAAATTTGCAAACAATCTGAATCTGAAAAATTAAAATTTTGCAAAAATTGAAGTAAAATCCTTTCTGGAGTCAAAAATCATTTCAGGAAGTCAAAAGTCATACGAGTTTTTCCAAGTGTCATTTGATTACAACCCATCTGTCATATGATTAAGTACCCAGTGTCATACGAGTTTTGATGCCAGAAAATTCTAAGAGTCAAAATCTTGCTTGCAACTGTCGTATGAGATTTTCAACTATCATTTCATTGCTACCAAACTGTCGTATGAGATTTTCAACTATCATTTCATTGATACCCAACTGTCGTATGATAACCAACCCAGTGTCGTACGAGTTTTGATGCCAGAAAATTCTAAGAGTCAAAATCTTGCTTGCAATTGTCGTATGAGTTTTGCAACTGTCATTTCATAGCATACCCACTATTGTATGAGTCTGCAGAGTGTCGTTTGGGAAATTTTTGAAACTTGTCAAAATTGCCAGATATTTAGCTTTTTCAGCCTAATTTTAGAATCTGTCGAATGAATCACGATGTCAGGAACAGAGTAGTAGCTATTAAGAGTCCAATCATTTTCCTAAAGTGGCCTTTTGAATCTGATTCAGCCTTCTATTTAATTGATCTGAGTCCTTATCATCCTGTGTCAAAACCTTGTCATAACTATCAATCTTCAATCAATCATCAAAATGACTAAGTGTTGTGATATCTTCTCCGTTATCTTTTGGGAACCTACCCATACATCTAGGGCATAGTATCCTTCATCCATGTCTAATCAAATCTTCAAATCAATCAAACCTTGACAAGGTTGCGTCATCTGATCATTCTTCGGTTATTTGGATCTTATTCTTTTGTTTCACTTGAGGTGAATGGTGGAGACTAGAGCTTCCTCTCACAAGAAATATATCACCACTCTCCAAACTCCAACTCTTAAGCAACTCATCAATTCTGGTCTTTACGAGGATGATGGTCTTGGCAACTATCGATTGAAATCTGGTTACATACCCCCTCCATCAACTCACGGAGGCACTCAACATACCCCTCATCAATCTAATCTAGGGAGTCCACAAACTCCTACCATGTCTCAAGCAGGGACAAATTTTGGCTCTCAAAGAGCTCAATCTCAACATGGTGTAGATCAGGAACCCACACCTGAAGAAATTGCTCAATATCAAAATGATGATAACTTCAAACGAATGATGAAGCATTTCTTGAAGGAAGATAGAGAAGCATACTTTTTACAACTAGCTCATCAAGGAGCTAAACTCCCTCCCAACTTTAATGTTGAAGATATCATTATGCATGAGGAAGAAACTCCACTCACAGCTATGATGAAATAGATACATGCTTTACAAGTCAAATTTAATATCCTTGAGAAAGAAAAGGAACCAAAAGAGTTCTCCATGGAAGCTCTATGCCCTTTTCCTTTTGACAAAAACTTGTATATGCCACCATTTCCAAAAAGAGTGGAGATGCCAAAGTATGATAAGTATGATGGACACTCTGATCCTCAAGATCATGTCAGAGAGTTCTATATGCAATCCATGGAATTCATACATGAACCAACCTATCTGATGTGTCTTTTTCCTAGATCTCTGGGAGGAGCATCCATTCAGTGGTTTTCAAGATTGCCTGCTACGATCAAGATGTTTGAGGAATTGATTAAATTGTTCTACCAACAATACTCCTACAATATTCAACATCCTGTCACCATGATTGATATTTGTAATCTCAAGCAATATCCAGGCGAATCATTCCTAACTTTCCTCAAGAGGTGGCGAAAGAAGTTCTCTCTATATGCTAGACCAATTCCTAAAATGGAGAAACTTGAAATCTTTATCAATAACCTTGTTCCAGAAATCAATTATCCCTTACAAATGCAAGATCATACATCTTTTGACAAGATGGTGGATAATGCTATCAAAATAAAAAAAGTTCTTGTAAAAAAAGGAGAAATCACACTTCAAAAAGACAAGTATGAATTTGGATCCAATTCTAAAGACAAGAACAAAAATTGGACAAGAACAAAGGCATTGTCACAGATGGTGTTGTTGACACTGTCTGTGCCCCATCAAAGGCACCAGCCTACAATCTCACTCTTGGCACTCAAGCCATTAAAGCTTCAGAGCAAAAGTCTTCTCCACCATCTCAAAGGAAGCCAGAATACAAAAAATGGGATAAACATAAAAAATTTACTCCTCTAGGAGAGTCTTTAGAATCAGCTATGAAAACTCTACTGGCTAATAACATCATCTCTTTACCACCAATCCGACCGAATGCTGAGGACCCCAAACTGATATGGTGGAAGGAAAATGAATTATGTGATTTCCATCGGAGTAAAGGTCACAAAACTAGTAGTTGCTATCACTTGAAGCATACCATTCAAGATCTGATCGATAGTGGAGACATCACAATTAACAATCCCATGAGCAATAATGATCATACAGCATTCACAGAACCATTTCTGAAACATGGTCCAGAAGTTTCAACTTCTCAGCCTAATATGGGGGCAAAAGTCAACTATGCCTACCCTAGAAATAACACTGTCATCAATATGGTTGAGCCATGTCTCTTTGAAAGTTGCAATGTCATCACAATCATACGAAGAGATAGAGATCATTCCTTAGCTAATGCAGCTACTTGATCACAAGCTCAAACACATCTGAAAGGACAAATCCTAGATTCATCAAATGTCCCTAAGGTGCCCTTCAATCTTTCATCTGCTTCTAAACAGAAGGCTGCTTCCAAATCATCCAATCCAAAGGATACAAGGCCTACATCTTATAGCATTGTTCAAAAACTCCAGCACACTAATGTGGAAATCTTCATGTTTGAGTTGCTTCAAATATCTCCAGCTCATAGAGCCATTCTTGATAAAGCTTTGCTCGGTTCCAATGTTCCTGATGACCTTGATTTAGACAGGTTCCAGACTATGGTTGGACATCTTACATCTCCACAATATATATCCTTTTTAGAGGAAGATGACAACTCCTTGAGTCACCCACATAATCAACCTTTTCATATAGAAGTCTTGATCCAAAACCATAGAGTCAAATGTGTGTTGATAGATGAGGGCGCTGGCCTAAACATTTGTTCTTACAGCTTGATCACACAATTGGGATTTTCAGAATTGGCTATTGATCCTAGAAAGAAAATAACTATCAAGGCCTATGATGAACAAGAAAGATCTTCTAAAGGCACCATTGTCTTACCTATCAGACTGGGTCCAGTTATCAAAGATACCATCTATCAAGTGTTTGATCTACCTTTGGCCTACAATGTCCTTCTAGGGAGACCATGGATACATGAAATGCAAGCTATTCCTTCTACATACCATCAATGTTTGAAGTTTCCTTATGAAGGAGTAGAGATTACTATCCCCGTAGATCTAAATACAACTTGCAACACCTTGAAGGAAAGTGCAAATAAGCTTGTACCTAATAACAAAGAATATTCTATTGAACCAACTAAAGAAGCATCCACATCTAAAATGGAAGATCTTGCAAAAGAGGTTAATATCAAAGAAAATAGTATGGGAGAATATACTATCGAGCCAGTCTTATCTTTGACATCTCTCCCTATCTCGCCTAAGTCTTATGGGCAATCTTTGAAACAATCCAAACCAGACTCTAAAGAACCTCTTGAAGCATATAAAAAGAATTTTGTAGCAGAACAAGTATCCAAGCAAGAATTTGAAGAGGATGAGGCTGTGCTATCATGGTTGTACAAAGATGAACTTGAATCTCAAGTTGTTCAAACTGGTGACTCTACAGTCTCCAAACTCCCTTCCAAGTCATATGGTCCAGGAGATAAATTAATAGCTAAGATGGGATATTCAGGTAAAGGACCTCTAGGAATCAGAGGAAAAGGTCTTGAGGTACCTCTCCCACATACTGGTAGAGAAAATAAAAACAAAGTTGGCTTAGGCTTTAAGAAGAAACCCTATCACCTCAAAGGTAATTGCTCTCATGTCATAGAGCAGATCACACTAGGGGAACCTCTTCTTAAGAAAGAAGAAATAGAACCATCCGATAGTGATTCAGATAGTTTAGAACTCATCCCCTATGAAAAATTGCCTAAAGAGATCAAAGACCTTCTTGATGATAAAGATGATCCTATCAAAAGAATTAATGTATTAGAAACACAAGAACCTACTATCAATCAAGAGATAGTTGCAACACAAGAACCAGCTAATCTCGAAAACAATCAAGAAGAGGGAAGTGGTAGTGATTCTAAGATAGATTCTCATGCGTATGAATACAAATCAGAATTTGAGGGTAACCCTTCTTGGGGTATTCACCCTGACTTTACTCATGTTCTAAGATTTCCTAGAGATCCTGAATCAAAAGATGAATCTAATGACTATGAATGGGGAGTCATCCCAGAACCAGATGAGCTTATCATAGAGAAACATGTTGATGTTATTCACTAATATGCACCTCAAACCAACGTAAGTCTAGAGTGAAATGATGAACCTATCGAGTCTGATCCACCTATGGTTGAATTGGACTCCTATGATGACATTGAGCCTATTCATGAATTGAATGTCTTAAGTTGTAGTATCACCTTTGAACTCGAGCATCAGGTTAGGACCAATGATGATAGATCCATATCCATAAACACTATCTCCCAATCTTTCCCTACTTTGACTATCAAATATCCAGAACTTATTGATCAAACCCTCATGAATCCGAGCCATGGTATTTATACCTTCCCGAATGACTATGCCCTTGCTTGCTACCTCAATGCAGTTGAGCCTATGAGTACTTCCATCAGTGAACCGAGTGTTAGCATGACCGAGTCGGACATCAAATATCTTAGTTAGAAAAACAAGAATAAAAAGAAAAAGAAAAAGAGTTCTGAGGGTGAAAACCACTTTGTGGTAGTCTCAGAACCTACAAAAGTAAAAATAAAAGACATATCCAAAGGTGAAAACCTCTCTGAGGTGCCTAAGGATGAGATATTTGATGTCCTTCTGAGTCATTTACAGGATAGATCTCCAGTTCTAATTGAGCCCACTCAATCCATCAATTTGGGTACAATAGAGGAACCACAATTGGTACATGTAGCACAATCACTATCAGAAGAAGAGAAGCAAAAATTTACAACATTCTTAACAAAGAAGAAGATCAACTTTGCATGGAAATATTAAGATATGCCAGGATTGGATCCTAATCTTATAATGCATCATTTATCTATTGCTCCAAATGTCAAACCTGTCAAGCAAAAATTGAGAAAGATGCATCCTCACGTTGCACTCTTGGTAAAAGCTAAATTAGAGAAGCTCCTGAACGCTGGATTCATCCAAGTTATTGATTATGTAGAGTGGATCTCTAATATTGTACCTATTTCTAAACCAGATGGGTCAATCAGAGTGTGCACAGACTTTAGAGATGTGAATAGAGCATGCCCTAAGGATGATTTTCCACTACCTAACATTGATATGATAGTGGACATGACTGCAGGTTTCGAGATGTATTCCTTAATGGATGGTTTCTCTGGATATAACCAAATAAAAATTTCTCCAAAGGACCAAGAGAAAACTACTTTCACATGTGCATGGGGCACCTTCTGTTGGAATGTCATGCCATTTGGGCTTAAAAATGTTGGAGCTACATAACAAAGAGCAATGACATCTATTTTCCATGACATGATGCATCAAACTATGGAAGATTATGTTGATGATACTTTAGAAAAATCTATGATCAGAACTGAACATCTAAAGGACTTGAGCATGATCCTAGATAGAATGGAAAAGTTTAGTCTCCGACTAAATCCTAAGAAGTGTGCTTTTGGTGTCACTTCTGGAAAGCTCTTAGGATACATAGTTTCAAAGAAGGGCATTGAAGTTGATCCAGCTATAGTCAAGGATATAATAGAGATGCAACCTCCCATGAATATCAGTCAAATGAGGACGTTGCAAGGAAGAGTTCAATCTATCAGAAGATTCATATTAGCGCTAGCGGACATATCACAACCTTTTACAAAAAAATTACATAAAGGTGTGACCTTTGCATGGAATGAAGAATGTGAGAACAACTTTAACCATATCAAGAAGTATCTATCAAATCCACCTATCTTGATGCCTCCTATTCATGGGAAGCCATTGGTCTTATATGTCTCTGCAACAGCCACATCACTGGGGGCATTGCTAGCGCAACATAATGAAGAGAAAAAGGAAAGAGCCATTTATTATATAAGCAAAACATTGGTGGCGTATGAAAAGAACTATTCTATGATTGAGAAAGCTTGTCTCGCTATGATCTTTGCATCACAAAAACTGAGACACTATATGTTAGCTCATACCACGCATCTAGTAGCAAAAATTGATCCACTAAAATACCTACTAAGCAAAGCTACCCTCATAGGTAGACTGGCTAAATGGGTCATGCTTCTAAGAGAATTTGACATTGAATATGTTGAAATAAAAGCTATAAAAGGTCAGGTTATTGTTGATCAAATAGTAGATGCACCCATGTTTGATGACACACCAATGCAAATGGAATTTCCAGACTCCTCTATTATGCACCTATCTTCTAGAGAATGGCAATTGTTCTTTGATGGCTCCTATACACAGAATGGATCTGGAGTAGGCATATTGTTCATAACTCCTCAAGGATACTCCATCCCAAAAGCATTTAGACTGAAGTTCCCTTGCATGAACAATATTGCAGAATATGAGGCCCTTTTGAATGGTATGAAACTAGCAATTGAATGGAGAGTAACATAGCTACACATTCATGGAGACTCTCAACTTGTTATTCATCAAGTCAATGATGTGTACCAAACTAAAGATGAAAAGCTCATTCCTTACAAGAGAATGGTAGATGATCTTAGGAAATATTTCATATCTATCACATTTGAGAAAATTCCTAGAACAGAGAACAAGGCTGCCGATGCAATGGCAACACTATCTACTTTATTATAGTAGCCTGAACATGAGCTATGCTACGAGTTCCTAGTGGAAGCACTATCTTATCCTGCATATGACTCCCCTAAAACCCGCATGATCTGCACTATTGTAGGTCATGATTCATCCTGATATAAAAACCTATTTTCCTATCTCCAAGACCAAATCATCCCTGATACCTTCAGCCACCATGAAAAGAGATACCTTATCCATAATTCCTCCTGATATGTCATCATTGGTCACGATCTATACAAATGAGGTCAAGATGGTAAACTACTTAGATGTTTAGAATGGGAAGAGTCTCAACGTGCATTAGAGGAAGTCCATGATGGTATTTGTGGGTCACACTCGAACGGTTTAACACTAGCTCAAAAACTTATTAGGGTTGGGTACTATTGGCCTGAAATGGAGAAAGAGGCTATCAAATTTGCTAAGAATTGTCAAAAGTGCCAAGTGCATGGCAACCTAATTCATGCTCCAAGGAGGGACCTAATCCCCTTTACAACACAATGGCCTTTCCATCAATGGGCATTTGATCTTATCGGGATGACTCATCCTCATTCTTCTAACGGACATACCCATATAATCACAGCCACAAATTATTTTACAAAATGGGTAGAAGTGGTCCCTTTGACACAAGCAACAGGGAAACAGATCTCTATGTTCATATTGAACTATATCATATGTAGATATGGGATACCTCATTCCATAATCACAGATAACGGTGGGCAATTCAGGAATAAAGACCTAGATGATCTATGTGCCAAGTTCAAGATCACCCAACATTGGTCTTCTATCTACTATCCACAAGGGAATGGCCAAGCAGAGGCTTCTAACAAAAATCTATTAAAGATCTTGCACAGAATAGTAAACAAAATTGGTAGAGATTGGCATCTCATGATTAATCCAGCTCTATGGGCCTATATAACAAGTATCAAAACACCTCCAGGGGCTACACCTTTCACTTTAGTTTATGGGTCTGAGGTGGTACTACCTATTGAGGTTGAAATCCCATCACTAAGAATCAGAATGCATGGTCTAGTAACTGATGATGACTATAGAGTGTCTAGGTTACAAGAACTTGAACTACTAGATGAGCGCAGACAAGCGGCATATGATCATCTCAGAGTATATCAGAAGAGAATGTCTAGAGGCTACAACAAGAAAGTCAGACAGAGAATTTCAGGTTGGTGATCTAGTCTTGAGAGAAAATCCTAAAAATCAAATCTATCGAGAATGCAAGGGGAAGTTCGAATCCAACTAGCTAGGTCCCTTTTTCATCACTACTACTTTTGGCTCTGGTGCCTATCAACTCTCAATGACTGAAGGAGAATAGTTCTGAGAACCGATCGACGTTCTCCATCTGAAGAAATTCTACACCTAAGGCATTCAGTCTATGGTAAAATGTCCTAAAAAAATTATAAAAATCAGAAAAAGTCCTGAAAAAATGAACATCTTGGTGAAAACCTAGCAATAGGCGCCTTGATGATTCACAAAAAAATAAAAAAATATCAAAAGTACAAAAAAATTGCAAAAATGAAAAAATACAAAAAAAAATGAAAAAGAAAAAAAAAAGTGCCTTGGTGAAAACCTAGAAACAGGCGCCTTGGTAGAAAAAATAGAATCTCTTCCAAGATGGTGAAAACCCAGCAAACAGGTGCCACTTGTTTCAAAATACTCCATCTATCAGTGCAATCTTGGTCTTTCCCAGCTTTTAGTCTTGCTGTACATATCTCCCGATAAGTTTTTGCATTTCCAATTTTCAAATAGGTCAGTTTGTACACCCCTCGGCTCAAGCATTTGTATCCTATCAATGCTTAACACTTGGGGGCAATCAATGCAATATCCTATGGTCTCTAGTATATCTTAGACATATCATATCCAGTCAGAGTCCTTTGAAGCTTCATTTGAGTCAGTCAAGTCTGTCTCATCTCCAGAAAGGATTTTGCATCTACAACAACGCAATCAAACACAAACTGAAAACATTCTACTTTTTTACATGCTTTTATCTCCTTGTATGCTTACTGATTCACATTGAGATTTTTGCATATTGTGTCCCTTCAAGCTCTTCAATGATGTCATTTATAGGATTTAGAGAGTGATGGCTAGGGGCATAATCTTTTCTTTGTCTTCTTCTTGTATGTGAAAATCTAACATCTTTGGAAATTTTGGATTGAAATGGTGTCTGACTGTAAGAGCCTTTATCTGGAATTGGATGGCCATGCGTACCTCGACCATTGATACCCAAAAAATTCAAGGAAGTTTGATCTAACTATTGTCTGTTTGAGTGAATTCTTTCTTCTACTATGAAACACGATCTTACCTAAGGATGTGAATGATAAAGGGTCACTACGGGTAATTCACATTGGATTTAGAATGATCTCTTGGTTGTTTGATGTGTTTGTCATGCAAGGCATATTCAGGTCATCACGACATTCATGTTTTGATGCTTATACAAATTGCTATATCAAAATGGACAAGATATTCAGGTCATCTTGGCGTTTGTGCCTTGGTGCTTATATCTAATCCGACATTCTGAAAACAAAATCAATATTCATATATCCATGGTTGTTGACTAGTGGGTGTTGTATTGATTCTTGCACATATAAATCAATATTCATATGTCTATGGTTTCATAGCTAGTGGGAATTGTATTGATTTATCCGGTTACCTAAAAGTTCAATGATGATAACAAATTGACACATGATCAGTGACTAGGTCCTAGGTCTTAGGTTGCATTTCATTTTGCATGTCTCTTTGTATTTTTCATGTTGCATGATCTCACAATGGCTAAACAAACTTCCAAACTTAAACAATTCTTCATATCAATTCTTCAAATCTAATGAGAGCTGAGTCCCACTCGAAGGTCTCTTCATCAAACCGCGAGTAGTAACCCTCTGAGGTTAAACATCCTTTTGACATAAGACTGAGTACTTGTCTTCATCAACCTGCACAAACATATCACGTGTATCATTGCATTTACATCTTATATCATTATCATTTGTTACATTACATTACATTCATTACATATGCATAAAGCATACATACATCTTTTCATAATCAATTAAATTTGAATAACATCCATACATATGAAAGAAATCATTGCATTGCATCGATCCATACATACATTCTACACTAATCATAGCATAAGCATAGCATGATATCATCATAAATCCACATCATGACAAGTAAAAATGAAGTCACAATCAAAATATCAATCTCATATATATCAAAAATCTTGAAATGAGTCAGGGGTGCACTACTGGCACAATGTACAAAAGAATGATCTCTGAAAAGCTATTAGAATTAGAATGGTATATCAGTGATAAAGAGAATAGAATATATCAAAACATGACCACAAAAATCAACTCTCAGCATGCTCCTCAGTATCTAGTGCAGGAGGTGGTGGTGCATCTGGTATGACCTCTACCCTCGGTGCCCTAGCTCCCTCTGAGGCTGCCATGTACTCAGAGTATGTAGGTACTCTCTGCTCAGTAGGAACAACAACATAGTATGTAGACACATAATAGGAGGCCCGTGAGGTCTGATGGGTCACCTCTGTCTTTAGTCTCTGAACCTTTGAGCGAAGCTCTAAACAAAGCTCAGTGCGCTACTTGTCTGCCTCCTGAAACCTCTCCTCCCATCTGGCACTCTGTACCTTCAGGTCCCGGACCTGAGCTCTGAGCTGTCTAATCATCTTTGAAGAAGTGAGAGGAACAGTGGGCTCTGCTGCAGCTACTGGCATCTCTGTATCCTATGCTGGCTACTCTAGCTACTGTCCAATGGTCTCTGATCTATGCACCTTATGGAATCTAACCTCCGCACCCAAATCAAAAGTGGTGTCTACGTGTGTGGGATTTGCATCACCACCTGCAAACTGCTCACCTACCAACACCTCGTCTGTCACACCAATACTGCCCAAGGTACCCCTCTCACCCCTGGATCATCTATGTGACCCTATGGATGTACCTATGGGAGAAGTAGAAGGATGAGGAGGCCTCATATGCCTAGATGATCTCTGCAATGGAGCTATCACTCTCTATTTGGACGGTGTAGGATGCACTGCCTGTGGTCTCGGGCCCTGTACCATAGGAGCACCTGTAACATCCATCGCCTCATCCATGGAGGGTATCAACTCCGTAGGATCTAAGAATCTATGAATGGGATGATCTGCAAACCATGCAATGTATCCGTCTGTCACTCCTGCATCGATAACCTATGGCCAGTAGTCCCAATCTCTGACTATAATGGCACTGTACTCCTCTGCACATAAGGAATAGGAGAGCCTCAGTGTCCATCTGAGCCTGATCTCACGCACAATGTGCGCATATGTAGTGTAATCTCATGGGGTATCCTATCTACATCCATACTGATGCCACACTCTGCTAATCAAAAATCTCTCCAAAACAGTGGGAGAGCAGCCAATAAGTACTCGACTCTGAAACAGAAAACTATACTGCTCCCTCGCAGTGGGCCAGACCTCTATTTGCAAATATGGCCTCCAATGAACAAAAGTCATGTCATCTAGACATCGCCAGAAGTACTTGGTATGACCCATCTGGACTTGTGTGACATAACCAACATACATATATATCACTGGCTCCAGTGGTTGCCGCTGTGTCTGAAAAACTAGTTTCACTACTGGGATATGTTCCTAGGCCAATATTTGTAATACAAGAGCTCCTGATAAACGATCTCATGCATCTCTGAAAACATATGTGCCAAGAGGCACTAACCCCAGGCCAGCTCAGTGGGCATAGCCATAAGAAGTGCTACCATCAGAGCCCATCCCATCAAAAAGCCATTCTGCTGATAGCCTGGCATGATGAGCTCCCCGATCATACTAGCAATAATGCACTCTAAACGGTGCATCTGACCATATCACTGTACAAGGGTCTCCCAAGAAATGGACCCCGTCAACTATGTATCATCTCCAAACAGATGCCTAAAGGCATGAAGACCACCTTGACCAGAACTCACATACTCAGGATGCTGACTGCTATGAAATGGAATGCATAGTATCCTATAGACGTCCTTTGGAGTCACGGTCATCTCTCCAGTAGGTAAATGAAATGTCTGTGTCTCCGAATGGAATCTCTCAATCAAGGCAGTCAAAATGCCATGATTTACCCTAATGTTGGGTAAATTAATCAAATACTCGAATCCACATGCAACAAGATGAACCCTCATCGGGTCCGAAAGTGCGACACATAATCTCTGGGTAGCCGGGTATGAATGTCGGACATGTACATCTAGATATGTCACCTATATCATACAAAAATAGGGCATTTTATCAAAAATTGGGTTCAATAACAGGCTAATAGTTTAGAAATTGGATAGTTTGGTACTTCAGAAGGTAGGTCAACCAGTCAGATATCAGCATCAGGCATCAGAAAAGTCAAAATTTGGCCCTACAAGTTAGTTTTCAACACTTTGTTTTTCATACGACAGTCCAGATTGGCATAAAATGTCGTACGACACTCCATAGTATACCAAATGACACTCCATGGTCATACGACACTGCGCCCGGGATCATACGAGTTTCGAGGGACCCGGTGAAATGTCGTACGACACAAGGGTCCCTCTCATACGACACTTGAGTGGACTTGAAACGACAAAGGAAATTCAAATGAAGTGTCATACGAGTCTGGGTTGAGACTCGTATGAGTTTTCACACATGCAAAAATTAAAAAGCAAAATGTGTACGAAAAAAATTAAAAAATGCTAGGAACATGAAAAATTTTCATTTTCAGAGGGGCACAGAGGTCCACCTACCGGATGTCCATACTATCAAGGTCTTTGGTATCTCTGGCTACGCTCAAATCGATGTGAACTCACAGGAACCTTCAGATCTCGTTGTTCTGCCATTTTCTCACTCAGAGGGCTCCGCATAATTTCTAAAGTCAAATGGTTGAAATGAATTGAAAATGACCCTTCAAGCCTTTATATAGCATTTGACCTACTTTTCAAAAGTGCTCCGTTTTTCATGATAATTGCACCCCTGGCTAATTTCGACGTTCTGAATCCATTTTCGGGATCAAAATTCAAATTTGAGATTTTTTAATATGTGAAAATTGTGATTTAAATTTTTGGGCCTAGGGTGGTCTACTACTTGCATATTCAACCTTCGATCATCACAGAAATCCATAATTCAACTTAACTAATTATCTTCCATCAAACTATCAAAATTTCAACTTGGTCAACTCATGGTTTAACCTAGTCAAACTTGGTCTTTTGGGACCTTCCAACGATGCAAAATGCATTCTTGAACGTGTATAACCACTTCTCACATCAATTAACATGCTTCTAAACTCTCAACGCTAACTTTCTTGTCAGATTTCAATTTTAATCCCGAAGGGGGCATGGTATTGCACATCATTCAAAGTCTGTAAATCAAATTCTATCATATCTTTCATCAGTGATCAAGACAAACAATCATGTCTACTTACTGATTCATCAAAAGTCCTCATCGCTTGGGGAAAATCTATCATCACTTGGGGCATATCAGATTCATCGTCGATCCATATCAATCTGGTATTCTCCTAATCTTGTAAACTATATCAGTTTTGCAACCATCGGATCATAGTGTTCTTTCCTTGGTTCTTCGGCAACTAAAGGGTTCAGATGTGATACCTGCTAGTTTTGCTAAGACAATCGAGTCTAGAACCGGTCACTCACTTCTTTGCAATCCTAAGGTTTGGAATCAGGCATTTTGACACTTTTTCACAATCTTCGATTCATCGCTGCTATAGTGAACATTATCTTTGGTCATTCAGGACCTATTATCTCCATATCAAATCAATATCAATCAGCTTCTATCTCATATCAATTATCAATTTCAAATCAATTTCATATCTCTATCAAACATAGACTTTCTTTGAACCACTACGCTTCACACAGTAATTCAAAGAGGGGCAAAATGTAATACCCCAAAAATGGGCTATAAGTTCATTAACCTCCTACATCTACAAATCGAATGAAATCAACATCGAAGTCCTAACCTAAGGCACATCTGCACATCATCGAATCCTAATTGATTATCTTAAATTCTACATCGGGGAATATTCCTAGCAATATTCCTAATTATCTTAATTATCTTTAATTTAATGATTGTTTGGCGATAAATCACATTTATCCTAAGTTTGATTAATTGAATATTTTCATATTTAATTAATTAGATTTAATATCTTGCACTTAATTGTGTAATTAAATTTAATTCTATCTATTATTAATTGTATTATTTAATTTTGACAATAAATCTAATATCTTATGAATAATTGATTAAATTCTTATTTAATTAATTAAAGCAAGTTGTCATTATTTAATAATATAGTTTTTAATAAAAGTTTGATAAAATAGTTAATTAACCCATAAATTAATTATTTTATTTTCAAAAATCAGTTAAGTTGAGAATAAATCACTTTATTTATTTATTAAATCATAATTATCCATGTGCACATTCAAGGACCAATTAAACTCAAATTGGAAAATTAATGCAAGTTGTTAGCTTTTTGAAATTCAACATCTTTTTGAGTTTTAAAGTTGATCTAAACTTCTAATTCGAGTTCAACTATGCTTTTGCATGATTTTTGTGACTTAATTATCTGTTATTTAAAAATAACTCAAAAATCAAGCTGAGTTATTTGAGTGATTTATGGCTTTTTCTCATGCACCTCCAAAACCCTGGATTTCTATAAAATCAAGCCTCAGCTCATCTCAAAGCATCTCATATTTTTGCACAATCACGTTGGAGAATTGCAATTGGAAGGATCAAAGCTTATTGCGAATCAACATTGTTGTGAGATCACTTTTGTTTTCATATTATTGTTAGAATTTTCATTCTCATATCATATCATTTCTAGATTAGCATTGCATATCAATTTCCATATTAGCATAGATTCATATCAGTTTTCATCATATTATTGCATAGAAAATACCAAAAAAAAAAAAAGATTAATTGCATTCATTCCATATCCATCTTTTGCATTCAAATCCTTCATTTAGGTGTCATCTAGGTCACTGATCTCGATAGCAATCTGAGAACATTAATCTCGCACCTACTAGAAGGCAGTAAATCGCTTGGTTAAATTAGATTTCAATTTTGCACGATTTTGATTTTTGCTAACCTCTAATGTTTTACTGAAGTGTTGTGTCTACAGATCAAGTACAATTTTCACACACACACTACTATGATATGATATTTTCCATTGGTAGATGCGATACTCAAAGTTTGATTCTATGACCTACACACACGCACTTAAACACTTGACTCGCTGAGACTTGTTTGACTTTATTTCTTTGTGTGCTGTCTATGATGATTTCTTTGCTGAGTGTTCTCTCCCTAATAGTTTTTGATGATTTCGAGCTAGAAGACTGGGGGCACGAGGACATGTTTTATTTGTTTTCTTCTTTTGGGTATATTTTGTTGATCTTAACTATCATGAGCATTTATGCTTGTTTTACTTGACACTAGGATCTACAATGTATTATCCTTGACTATTTTTTGCAAGTGTATGCTTATAGTCATCTTGACTTTCTTGTGTCTTGATGTGAGCATAATCTTGCTATACTAAACTTAGGAAACCTCACTACACTAGTCATCTTGACCTATATGTCTTTGATGCTTAGGTGGGATTCCCACATACCTATCTGATATAGATCATATTTAGGTTCACATAGTTATACTAGTGTGCATTGTATGATCTTGCGATGCTACCAATAAAGCTTGATGATGATTATTAGAGTCTAATGGCTTTGTAATCTTGCAAGTAAACCACTTTTCATAGTAGCTTGCATTCTTAAGTTCATGTTATTTTAGTTTTGCATCTCACATATGGAGAGAGCTCTCCTTTCATCTTTCACGAACTTGTCGGTCAACTGCACTTACCTTTTTTTGCTTCTTCTCGATCATGTCTTTTACTCCTTGTCTTTCACATCACATCATTTTCCTGTCATCACAAGGGGTTAATCTTATCATCATATCTATGTCAACAAGAGATCATTTTCAAGAACATGAGTTTATATCATCACATGAGAACTAAACATACATCTATGAGAGAGACTATACATTAGCATATATAAGCATAAATCATACATTTGAACAATATAACAAAGACAATAATACTGAAACATCCATCACAAGTGAGACAAGTACACAAGATAAATCATAAATCCAATAATCTCATATATATATCATGATGCAAGTACAATATGGGATCCAAAATTTGGATAATGTCTCAAGAATTGATTGTACATCTAACACGCTAGACCTAGGATTGGCTTGCTCCATCATGTGGAGCTGGTGGTGGTGGAGGTGGTGGCCCCATCCTATCACCTACCATGTCTGACCACCCTACCCTCTCGAAGTAGACTGGCGCTCTCTGTCCCTCAGGCACAACTACTATATATAGACCATGGTAATATGCTACTCATGCCGCCTCCCTACGAATCTCCTTAGCATCTGCTCAAGATGCCCTCTCGCATCGCTCTATCTTGGCTCATGTGTCCAAGAGCTGTTGATCTTGCATGGCAATAGTGGTCCTCAACTGCTAGACCTCAGCCTCCAAAACCTGTATCCGAGCATGGAGATCCTCTTCCCCCCTATCCGTAGGCTGCTCCTACCCTGCATCCACCCATCAGTGAGATGGTCTTGCCACATCATCATCATTTGAAACCTATCTTTGTGACCATCTCTGGCCACCTGATCAAGACCCCTATCCTCTCTCTACTCTCTTCCATCCTTCTACTCCTCGATCCCCATCTTCATCATCCCCATCCCCATTAGATGCCTTTGGCTATGCATCTAGAACTGTAAATATAAGGAATGGTCATCTCTTGCACTCTGCTCTATAAGCTGCATCAAATCCTACATCTGCCATATTAGGGAGATAGTCCCAAGGCTCCCTACGTAGACCTATAGTTTCCTGTGCTGCCTACTGGTAGTCCAACATTGGCAACCACCCCAATCCCTCATCCTCCCTGCACCGGGCATATGTGGTAGTCTCCATGGGTACCCTCTACTGCCACCCAAACTGCCTCCACACCTGAGAGATCACAAATCGCTCAACAATATCTGAATGCTGACTGAGTAGTGGCCAAGTATACAACATATACTCGAATTCTCAATCCTGATCACTCCACTGCTCACATTGTCGGTATGGTCTCTACTCAAAGGCTGTGAGCTCATCTAGAAGCCTCCTGTAGTAAGTGAGGTCTCTGTTATGGGGCTGGCTAACAAAACCTATATACCTATAGATGTAGGGGCATCTCCACTCCTGAGGTTGTACTCATGGTCGCACAACAGCTATGTGCTCCCACGCCCATATCTATGTGAGAATGGCCCCACATGCCCAAGTCTTGTTGTCCCTGTACACTATCTCATGTAGCTCATGGTACATATCTACTAAGATAGTCAGGCCCCATGCCATCCACCTCAGATGTGCTACCAAATCTGCCACTAACCCACCCCATCCCAATGGGAACCCTCTCTAGCTCCTGTCATTAACCAAGGCCTATGCTGCTATCGAGCACACAATACATGGAACCAAAAAATAATGACCATACTCATCTACCAGTCGGTCCTAGCTGAGATGTCTGTTAATGATGGTCACATCTTGGAATAGGTCCTAGATGGCATGTCACCCATCTGTCAGAGTGTGATCATAGTATACCTGTGCCAATAAAAAATCATGTCAATTTTCATCATATGGAAACATTACATTTATGAACATTTATAAACATGATTATACTCACTGGATCTCCATAGCTGGGTATCCGAAGGAGCCGATAGATGTCCTCTAATGTGACCATCACCTCTCCAGTCAGCAGATGAAAGGTGTTGTGCTCACTATGCCATCTCTCAACCAATGTTGTTACCAACCCGTGATTTGCCCAAATATGGGGCATATCTAGAAAAAACTTGAATCCCATGCTGATCAAATCATCTCTACCAGGAGTATCTAGATCCCTAACATAGTGTAGCCCGGTCACTCTCAGAGCTCTGATAATGAGCACTGGAAAGGCCTCCTGCAAGCCATGACCCATAACCTAGATGTCAGAACATATCATGATGGATGTCTAAACACAGTAAAAATAATATCAAACACAAAAATTGTCTATACCCATGTCATATTGTTCAAATTAAAACCATGCGATATTTCTTATTACATTTGTGTGATACTATTTTTTGATATTGTATCGTGCAATACTTTCCTCAATAGCAGTGTGATACTCTTTTCCTGTACGATAGTTCACACAAGATTGCACGATGTTCTATCTAGTATCGTGTGATACTGGATTGAACATCTGTGTGATACTTTTTGTACCCGTGAACTATCGCACGATATAAAGTATCAAAGGTGTGCGATAATTTCAAATATCATATGATATTTCGCATGCATGTAATTTGAAAACATTAAAAATGTGTTATAAATGCATTAAATGACTCAAAAGGCTAGTTTTTCTAAAAACGTACCGGAGCACCATAGTGAAGAGGTCGGTTGTGCAACCGACTGCGCTTGAATCAATGTGTGTGGACTGGAATCACTACTTGCTGAGCTATAATCTCTCTCTGATCTATCAAAGTTCTCAATATCACAAAAGACAAATGAATTTGAAAATGACCTTTTTACCCCTTATATAGCATTTTGACTTTTTGACCAATTTTCAAAACATCTTAGAATTTCATAAAAATTGCACTCCTGGCTAATTTCAACATTCTGGATCCATTTTCAGGATTGAAATCAAAATCCAAGTTCATCTTGATAGTCAAAATTGTAACTCAAAATTTCTCCTTCTTCTACGCAGTTGGCTGACCATTTGAGGTCTGATCCTACAATCTTCACTGGGGCATCTTCATTTCTTCATCCCCATCTCTTTCAACCTTCTAGTCTTTCATTCATTTTCATTCGCTTCGTCTCTCTGAGGTTTGACTTCATTTTTATCCTATATCTTTCTCAGTCAAACCTAGTCAACCCAGGGCATATCTTCACTGCTTGATGGTTATTCTTTCACCTTCGATTATGATTTCTAGTGATTTGATCAAATTTATCAATTTACTATTTCTCCTTTACCTAATTTTGATTTCAATTCTAAGGGGGCAGTACCTATCAAACTTCAATCCTTGATTCAGCTTATCAATAGAACCTTGAGATTCTTATCTCTTATTTGAGACTTGACAATCACCTATTTATAGGGGTGTTGGCCTTGTCTTTTTCAACCAACTTATCTTTGTCCTGATGTGTTCCCATCTGTCGAACACACCTCTGGGTTGTTTTGTGATCCCAAATTGATCTCACATTTCAATTCCATTCCTTGACTACATGTGATCCCAAATCGATCTCACATTAGTCAAAGAGGAGCAAATGTATGCACCCTAAAATGGTCGCCTAGACTTTGGGCCCCATTCTTCAATTTATCAAATGATGGAACTAATTTATCAATTTTCTGAATCAATATTTTCAATTAAATCAATTTCCTTGATCAAATCCTTATCCTATCATTTATTCAATTATAATCTATGGGCTAAACCATTTTATCCTAAGTCTTTATTTATTTAAAAGGAATTCACTCCCCTTTTATTAAATAAAAAGCCCCCACTTACCTCTTATCCTAAGTTGCACAAATAAAGCATTATTCTTATTTTATAAAAAGGAGAAAAAGCCTTTTTGTCTCACATGAGGCTCAAAAGTTAACACTTCTTTCTCATTGGAGGAGGCTTGTGCACATGGATTGATCCATTTTTAAATTCCACCCCTGATCAAATCTTTTTCCTCTTAATCTCCATCATTTGTTGATTCTCACTTTCTATAAAAGAAGAGCTCTTTTCTCATTCTAGGATCAATTCTTTCATACTAATCTTATGATGCAAGATTTCTTGGTGATTTTGGAGCTTTGGAGATCTTCTTGCATTCTAGCTTTCATTCTTGCATTTAGCTTAGCTTTCATGGCATTTTAGTTTACTTTCCTTTCATGTTCTAGCTTAACTCACCTAGCATAATTAGTAAGGCATGTAATACTTTCATTTCCATAGCTTAGTTGCATTCTTCATTTCTAGCATAGATGCATTGCATTTTCATCTTGATTCTTGAAGATATTGACATTATTGCCCTTGTCTCTTTGAATCTCCCATTGCGTGGTTTACTAGCAAGGTTATTGGCTTAATAGCTCTAGCTAAGAGCATTCTAAACACCCTTGTGACTCCATGCCTAGGGAGCTCTAGGCTGCTTTCTCAAGGTTTGCAATCCATGGATTCTCTTGGAAGTAATGACTTAGAGAAGTGCACATTTTGAGTGTACAAGACTAGTAGTAGTAAAGCTCATAAACTAATACAATGCAAATGAACTAAACTAAGAACACATAAAGCATGAATATTTTTTGTATTTTGAAAGAAATTTTGCAATTTTTTTGTATTTTTGAATTAGAAAAGCAAGAAATCTAATTAGCATGCAAGATTTAACATAAAAGAGAAATCTAATACCAACAACATATCTAACACCAAAAAGAAAGAGAGTAAGCTCATCGGATTCACCAAAATGAATAGAGTAAAATATGGTATGTGTGTGTAGAATGAATAGTGTGATATGAAAAGGGGGAATATGAGATCTACTTCTAAATCCAAATTCCCAAAGGAGAGATCCAAATTGATCAACCAAAAGGTTAATACACAAAAGAATCAATCTATGGAGAATGTGAATGAAGAAGAAAACTTTATATTTTTCTATGAAGAGTATATGCTTGAAATCTGAAATAAATGAAAGGCAAATACTAACCTCAAAATAGGGCAGATCAAGAAAATGTTGATTTTTGATGTCTGTGTACAGTTTCAGGCAATTCTACAACTTGTTTCAAACTGGAAATGTCAAGACGAAGAAAACCCAAAAAACTTTTGTCTTTCTGGCAACAGGTAGTCTTTGACCCCGATAAAAGGTCAAAGACTACTTTAGAATTTTGAAGGTCATCTTTGACTTTGTTCGCAGATCTCAAAAGTTTTCCAAAAAGGGTATCCAGATCCAAGCTCCGATCCGCAGTTCTGCATCTGTACCTACAAGAAAAAGGGGTTTTTGTTGTTTGGATGGGGGTTTTTCCTTGGTCAAACCCCAATTTAATAATTAACCTTGAAATTGAATTAAAATTGTAATGTGCATAAACAAAGTAAATGGAACTATTCACCTTGCTTATGTTGAAGTCCTTGTAGAGGATTCAAATCCTCGAATCCACAAGTATGGATGCTCCAAATGAATGTAGATGTGTAGGATGTCTCAAATCAATGACATTATATCTTCAACACCAATCTTGAATGGATCTTTGCATATGAGGAGGCTTGGATGAATGTGGATGGAGAAATCTTCAAGGGGGCTCCAAAGAGATTGAATCCTTCAATGGCTAACAATGGATCTCCTTAATGAATGCTTGAATGCTTGAACACTTGAATGCTAGGCTTGAAGATGAATGAATGTTTTCTTTCTTTCCTTCTACTTCTTGCTTACTTGATTGCACTTGCTTGAGAGATTATGAAAAATTGATATGAATTGATTGAGAAAATGAGAGAGGAAGGCTTCCTTTTATAGTGATCTAGGGCACAAACTTCTAGAGAGGCCGACATTAGAGAATTGAATCTCAATTAATCTTAACCCCTAGAAATATACCTAGATTAAATGCAATTTAAGGATTTACCATTCTGAAACTTGAAATGGCTGACTCAGAAGCGAGAAAAGAAATCTTTCTAAAACCCGATATCCCGGAACTCCCAAAATCTAAAAATTGGACCTAGGGTCAGGGACAAGGTAGACACTGCCCTAGGTTAGGGTTGAGGTCATCCCTGACCTAGGTCAAGGACTAGGTCTTCCTTGACCCTACCAGGTCATCTTTGACCCAGCCAATTAGAAACTTCAGATTCTTAGAGAAAACTATCCGAAAAAGGTTGGAAATGAGGAGGAGAGAAGCAGAATAGGGGGGAAACAACCAGATACATGCAAAGACCCAATCAAGGTGCTTAACATGACCCCAGACCACTCACTCAGAGGGGTAAACACTCTTAACATGGAAGTGCTTCCATTTTAAGATGATACAGTAGGCATGCACTCTCAGCAAATTATAAACAATGAAAAGATAATGATCAACATAAAAGAGTGGCTATGTACATTGATAGGAGGAAAAAAGAAATAGGGAATATTTTAGGTTTTATAAATAGTACACAACCTGGGTAAACTAATAAGAAACCCAATTGCATATTCAAGGCGTGCGAGGGAAATCGTGTATTCATATGTGTGATAAAATCAATAAGTGCAGGGGAAGAGCTTTTAATCGATTACAACTTGAATCTCATTGATACAAAAAATTTACTATCATGAGGGTGGTACTTACTATATACCATTTAAATCAACCTCCAATTAATGACTCTAATATACCATTTTATTATTAAGCTTTTTTGCTAAATCTATTAGTTTCATTTTGCTAACATTTTTATTTTTAATCTTTGTCACAAGGCGACATTGATCTAAAACATAGTACAAACATGGATGTAGTTCCCGACCCTTCTACTCAGTAGGTAATCCTCATTATAATTGTACAAATTAGATAGGAAAATCTTATTTTATTATGTTAGTTTCTCTATGATTTTGGAGTAATTTTGATAATGTTACTAATATTCTTATCACAAACAGATGTTCAAAAAAAGGGAAAGGCACCTACAATACCTGAGGACATCTATATAGAGATGGAATCAATGTTATGTGATGATGACATCACTTATTCCATAAACCTTGTTGAAATGATGAAAAAGATGAAAAAATAATAATAGATAAATTCTTGCTTTGACATACATAAACCCTCAAATTGATGAGATAAAAGAGAGGGTGCAAAAATCGATGCAGAGAGCGCAAAACTTGCAAGTAAGTAGTAATAAAATCTTTAATTATAACATAAGTTCAATAATAGTCTATATTTTATACTCTTTTATGTCATGAACAAAAATATGTACGTGTTGTTTTTACAAGAATTTGTGTCCTCATCAAGCTAGCGGCCATGATCAAGGTACTCCAGGTAGTTTAAGTGATGGCCATGTTCTATACATTAAAACTACTCATTAATACTATTTCTTCCATGGTAGTAATACTTTCTATGACAATGTGCTTGTCTTCTCAAGGACACCTTTAAAAACCTCTAGGCACAAGTCATTGTATCAATTTGGATAGTTATTGATCTGTAAGGTTCATTCATGCATCTTTTCTAGAACCACTATTTTCATCATTAATTATACATTATTGGTTCATTGTTGTAGAGCATCTAGGATATTCCCATTAAGATCCCATAGATCCATTCAACCCTTCAACATAGGCTACATATAAGAGGCAACTTGAACCAAATATTAGGTTTCATAAATACTTCCAATAATAGCACTCATCAAGAAAATTTAATTCTTATGGAGACTACCCTCCATTTCTCCTTTCTCCCTCCTTATACATGGTCTTTCATTTACCATGTTCATTAAAACCCATGATTGTCCTCCTGTAGGGTTTCCATGACAGTCAGAGATGCAATTGCTTAAACCTTGAAATGCAACCTCGAGACTAGAGTCTCCTCATTATACTTGACCAATTCATTATTTTAATAAGGTTCATGGTAATTACAAACCGTTCATCTCCGCTCCAATCGATAAGGAAAACATTTTGTGTAAATGTTGCAAAATTACATTTTGCAACATTGCACTTTGTGCAACTTTTGAGCAATATTGTATTTTTTCTCCTCTTATCCTCATATTTTGACATAGACCTTCAAACCATGTCCCAATGGACTAAAAATAACTAATTACAATCTTTTTTCCTTTCCATAGGCTCTATTACATGTTTTTATCCTCTTATCTGTTAATGTGCTATTGCTCATATATTTAATATTTTGTATATTAATGTATTATTCTTCAGGTGATGTCCATGTTCCTGTGAAAATTTCACCTCATCTGAGGTCATCATCCCCACCTATAATTCCAACTACAATGTCTGCAACATGCAACATGCAACATGCAAACATCCACTAGTGCACATCATACTGACCCCAGAGTTGGTGCATCTCTCTTTTTCTCTCTCTTTTGTTATGTGTTTATTTCCCTTGAAGTGTTCTTTCTTGGGGACATTTCATAGTGGATTCATTTTCTACAACAGGACATGTACATGAGGATGCAAAGGCGACTAGTGGTGATACCATAGCATCATTTCCTATATCTTCCCGTATTTTTAGTAGAAGAATGTTGTGGGCTACATTGGTGGTGAGCGCATAAATGTTTCCCTTAAAGATAGAGAAGGTTCCAAATACTTTAAAATTATTATTATATATAGTCTAATTGTAATTTACTTATTGATAACTCATTTGGGACTAATGATCCCATGATTTTTTGTAGGAAATGATATTTTTTATAAAAATATTAATGAAATTGCATTGGAGATCTTCGGGCTACCATACGTAAATGGTGAAATGAGCAAGAAAAAAATTTAAAAGATGAACTCACAAACCATATGGTTGGGTTGTTCAGAAATGACACATTTGACAAAAACAAGGTCCTTGACAAAGTTGGAACATACATAAAGTATGTGAGGGAACAATATATGACACATTTAAAAAATAAAAAAAAGTACAAGCGTCCCCCCATGATTCTAGAGAGGGAGTGGAAGGACTTGATTTTGGATGCAAAGGAGAGAGTTGAAAGGAAAAAAGGAAATACACCACCACGCAGAAGAAGATATGTGATACTATTAAGAATGTAATTATGTACTAATTGCTCTTTATTATTATATAATCTAACATATTTCAAACTTTTCATAGACTACTTGACACATCAAAGGCAACTAAGGCAAGACAACAAAAGCACCAACAACACAAACTTGGCTTTGGTGGTTATATGAAACTTGCTGCACAAATTGTAAGTATCAGTAAATAAAATATCACATTGAAATAATAAATTGCAAATCAAACAATACAAGAAAAATTCATGATATTAAGCAAAAATGTAGGGTTTTGAATTCAATAGAGCGTTCACAGATGATGACATGAAAATTGGCTTCTAGTAAGGCTATGTAGTTATGGTTGAACGCCTAAGATAATTGAGTGAGAAAACACAAGATTCTACTGCATCTGTCACACAGGTAAATAAGCTAAATGAAAAGTATTTAAAATTGAATACTTGAGCAATAATCTATCTGATGTTAATTTCCAACATAAATTGATTATATTTATTTTAAAGTGGAAAGCAATGATAACAATGCGCATGACATTGGAATTCAGCCTGCTAATCATGGAACACAACCTACACATGATGAAGGTCCTAGTGTGCATCCTAGTATTGGAGGTATTCATTTGCTATATAATTTTTTTATGTAATTATTAATACAATTAAACATCTTAAATTAAAATTGGTGAATTAATTAATGTAACTTTTTTTGTTTATATTTTAGAGCACGCAGACCATGGTGACAAAGTTGAGCATGATCCGAGTAGACACCATCAGGAACGTGCTCTACCCCATTAGGTAAAGAGGACCATTGTTATTTCTTTAAATGAATTTAATTGAAATTAGTGTAATGATTAATGTAACCTTTCATGTTTCAACTCTAGAGGATTTAGAGGGTGTTCAGGATGAGCCTAAACAAAATGATCAGGAAGATGATGTGGCCCCATCAAGTAAAGAGCCCCCCAGTAATGTTCTTTTAATTAATGAAATACTTGTAACAATAATAATAAAACTTACGAATTTAACCCATTTCTTTGTTATTGTAGCGCACCCCCCTTTGCATACGTGTCCTCGTCATGAGTACATGACTAGGCATACATTAACTAGATCATGAGCAGAGTGCAGAAGAACTGAAGAGGGGACAAATGATAAAGAAATTGATGCTCTATTGGCATTGTAGAAGTTGGTGTGAGTACTTAGTGTATATTTGATGTTGGTTGTCATTGATAAATTTCATACATTCATTTGATGTCATAAGATGAACATGTACAAAGAATATTGCAAAGTATAAGATGTTAGTCAAACCGATAAACAGAAAGTAAGACAGGTAAAGCAGAAAATTGACTAAGTACAAATCGGTGCATAGAGTGAAGTAAGACATTGGAACTGGTAATCTTAGGTTCATTTCAAAACCCAAATTGAAGTATTCCTAATCCTTTACTTAATCATAATGAAAAGATCTCAAATCATTAAGTACACTAACATATTCATTTCACCGGAATAGTAAGATACATCCATTACATCAATATAAACAAGATGCAATCCATAGATTACAACTGATACATAAATGAATACATAATAATGTCACTTCCATTGCACATTTCGCAGGGATAACAATAATACAATACAAGTACATATACATCTAAATTAATGTTACTAACCAATACATAAAATAAATTATGAGATATACATCTCGTGATAACAATAATAAAGTCTCCAAGAAATTAACAAGAAGATAGAAGAAACATCGAGGATCATCCAAGCACAAATTTGCGAATGTCAAATCTCAATGGTAATAGAATCACTACCACCCGACCATGTGGAACCAAGAAGTCTACTCCCACTATGTTGAGGAGATAACATTAGGCCTCACTCAAGGAAACATTTAGAAAAAGCAAAACCAATGCAATGGTACACAAGCTAAAATGGTAGTAAAGGATATAAGGTTATCAAGTAAAAATAATCATGACACAAATCAGGTGTACCCAAATGCAATGTAGGAACCTAGGACACATATAGGGAAGTGTCATCACATGAGTCAACTCTAAGGTCACCACGTAGTCTCTCTGGACCCCGGCCCCTAGTGACTCTATGTGGTATCAATAGTCCTTTCGTGCATACAAGGAAAACCAACTATGACAGACCTCACCATCTCTCTAGACGGGCAAGCATCTTCAACCACTCTCATCCTAGCATGAACTAGCACTCAAGGCATGAATGATGCACAATTATCTTTTTAATGTTTATATCCTAATAAATTTATTAAGTTATCACTTATTAAGTCAACTTACAAAGGATACTCAAGAAACCACTTTAGGGCTCTAACACCTCCAAAGTAAGTCATTTCCCCTCTATGCTCATAGATAACCTACCCTAATGCTCCTAACAAAAGAACCAAAGAGAAAGCAAAACCAAAATCATAAAAGATTTTCATAAATCAATAAACCATGAATATCATCAAAGATAAGTGCTGGAGTATAATAAACAAAACCTCATCCTATACAAGGATCCAAACTGTCCATCCTATACTGGACATCTCAATACAAATTCTCATAGTTCAAATCGCAAGATCAAAAGATCATCAAAAGCATTAAGCATCTCTCTCTAAACATGAAGTAAAACATAATACACAAAGGTCATCATACAAAATCATCATAAATGTAGAAACAAGGTGACCAAGTTAATTAGGACTCAACACAAATAATGGTTGTCACCTTTTTGTGGTTAAATAGTATAAAGATCGAGGACTTAATAGAAACCTGATATAAATCCCAAATAAACCTAAAATAATACTCTTATAATCGAGACACCAAAATGTCTATAAATTTATTACATATGAACTCAAATGTGAAAGAATTAATTTTATAAAATAATTTAAATTTCAAAATACAAGATTCCACCTACGACATCAATCTATCCTAACTGACCTTTTTTAACAAGGCCAAATAAAACTCCAATAAGAAAACACTATATTATAAAATATACCCACATCAAAATTCTATTAAAAGTGAAACAAACATTTAATTTGTTTTTATAAATTAATTTATAATTTTTTTTATATAAATTAATTTATTAAATATAATTACTAATTAACAATATAATTAAATTATAATAACTCTCAATAAGATTTACCTCTATAAAATAATTTATAAAGTTTCTTATATAAATTAATTTATTAAATATAATTACTAAGCAACAATATAATTAAATTACATTAAAATAAATATCAACTATAAGTTCCAGTTGATTACGACATTTTTTTTTTGTTATTGGTAATCCAATTAAACTCTTCTTTCTACTTCTCCTTTTTTTCCTATTATTTTTTTTAAATCTGAAAATTAATAAATAATAATAATAATAAATTTTTATTTTTTAAAATTTATTTTAAAACAATTTTTTTATAATCTTATATATATATATATATATATATATATATATATATATATATATATATATATATATATATATATATATATATATATATATATATATATATATATATATATATATATATATATATATATATATATATATATATATATATATTGTTGGAAACTGCAATTGAAACAATTGTTGTATTGTCATTGATGTCAAACCTTACCTAGTAAGACTGTTGCTACTTAGGAAAGTACTATATCTATGGTGAGAAGGGAAAGAAAGGTTGGTAACAATAGCACTTAAGGAAAGGTTGAGTTATCTTGATACTACAAAGTGTACTTGATTATGTTGCACAATGATGAGACAATGTATTGTTTATCTTAGTAAGATTGAAGACTAAACTGGTAGGCTTAACCAAGCAAAAATGAAGAAATCATGTTTAAGCCGAGTTATGACAGAGTCGACCGAGTTAGTGGATGTCGAGCAAAAATCTATTGTCAACCGTGTATCAGTAAATTTCCGAGGAAGACAGTTTTTGCCACTGAGTGGATGATCACAGTATTGACCGAGCATCAGCAATTTAATATTTGAAGAGAATTCAGATTTGGAGCCAACATTGTTGAATTCTTGGATTATGTAAAATGTGTTAACTTTATTTATTGATTGTATGGAAGCATTTAATGCTTTGTAAAATATTTTATTGTAAATCTTTATGAGATTTGAGATGATTCTAGAAGAGGAGACGAAGAACATGAAGCGGGTAGATACAATGTATTTGACCTAACCCTAAGATATATGAAGGAGATTAAGCAGCAAAAGAAAAGTTAACCTAACAGAGGAAATTATTAAGGGAACTGAAGCATTAATGATGCAGGAGCATCTAGGGTCTTTGGCAATCTTGCATCAACCAAAAACATTTTCTGATTTCTATACCTGTTTGCTGTTGTTTTCTTTATATCTTTTCATTTTATAGTTTCATGGTGTACAAAGCTTACATCATGTTGGGGACCTATTTGGGAACCTTCTCCTATGAGCACATAAAGTTTGGACGGACTATTTCAAAGTTACAGCTATTTTCCTTGCTGTCGGAACAGTGTTTTCCTACAGTTTTGGTGCTGATTGTTCATGTTGGTTCTCTTGATCCATAAGAAATATTATTTTGATCACTTAAGGGATTCAAGGGGACCTAAATTAATATCATTCCCCAAGAGCATAGCTTCCAATTCATTATGAGTCAAAAGTTATGGCCTTTTTGGCACAGGACCTATTTTCTGCCAGCTTTCACGTCTAAGCTGTTACTGTAGTTTTGGTGCTGATTGTTCATGTTGGTGACCTTGATCTATAAGGAATTTTATTTTGTGCACTTAGGACTTAAATTGGACCTGAAGTACTATCATTTCCCAAGAGCGCAAACTCCAATTCATTATGAGTAAAAAGTTATGCCTATTTTGCCTCAGGACCTATTTCCTGCCAGTTTTTGGGTGAAACATGTGGTGTTTCTTCTTGCGATGTTCCGTGTGCTCATATGGGACCTTGTGCACTTAAAGGCATGTTCTTGGGTCAAGTTAGGACCTAAATCCAAAGGTGCATCAATTTATATTCATTCTAGCATTAGTTTTGGTTTAAATCTTGAGACTGGACCTATATTGTAATTAAATGCCTGACTGGTCGACCTGTGGCTTAGCTGGCTATATAAGGGGTCTAGATTGATGTAGTAGATCATTAGGGGAGATCATGGGTGAGATATAGGAATGATTATCAAGATACATCATTGGAGAAAAATATAGGATGCAAGCTGTAATTCTGAATTCATAATTCTCATTGTATAAGGCCGAAACTCGAAAGGCCTCACAGCCGGGCATGTTGAAAGAAATAATATAATTCTCTGTTGTTGCTGCTAGTTGATTGTCTCATATCCATTGTGTTTCCATTTTTTTCATGTGATATTTATATTTCTTCCATTGTGTAACTTTGAGCAATGGCTTGTTGTGGATTCAAGTGGACTTAATTCTGCTTGATTCTGCTTGTATCTACCCTGCCCCTGCGTCAAGTGGTATCAGAGCGAGTTCTTTCTTGTGGATTGGATCATGGAGAACCTTATTGGATTTGGTTGTAGGGTGGTAGATCTAAGATCTGACCTATAACTTGTATAAGGTTACGATCTTGCTGGAACCTGATTGTCAAGATGGTTCGTGGTAGAGGAAATGATAATGCTATCATGGATATGTTGAGGCAAATTGCAACTAGGCTTGAAGCTATAGAGATAGCCCAGAGAAGAGGAGCACATCTTGAAGATGTTAGTGATGAAGAAGAAGAAGTAGCACCTAATGCTGAACCTGAAGTTGAACAAGATGAGGAAAGACTTTTGAGAGTTTTGTCTAAGGCTAACTCCAGACCTGTAGTTAAAGTTGCTTGCTATGATGGAAGACTTGAGACTGATACACTTTTGGATTGGATCTCTGAGATGGATAAATACTTTGAGTATGAAGGTACTCCTGATAATAAGAAGGTTAAGATAGCAGTCACAAAGTTGAAAGGGCATGCATCTCTTTGGTGGGATCATTTGCAAATTGAGAGACAGAAGAGAGGAAAAGAAAAGATCAAAACATGGATGGAGATGCTTGGAAAGATGAAGAAGAAGTTTCTTCCAGCTGACTACCAAGTTAGTCTGATGAGAAAGATGCAAAATCTGAGACAAAAGGACATGAGTGTGAAAGAATATACTGAGGAATTTTACAAATTGGATATCAGATCTGGACATGTGGATGATGAAGTTGAGAAGGTGGCTAGATATTTGAATGGCCTAAGGACATCTATTCAAGATTAGATTAGTTATGTGAAGATTGATAGTGTGGAAGAAGCATACCAATTTGCTTTGAAGGCTAAAGAAAGATTGACAAAAAGACATGATCAAAGACAAAGAGAAAGAGGTGGCAGATTTCAGAGAAGTAGAGGTAGATCTAATGGAGAAAGTAGCAGATTTGAAAATTCAGTGCAAGATAAAGGATGGAAAGATGAGCCTACTAAAAGAGGTAATTACTCTAGAGGTAGCTATACTAGTTACTCTAGGAATAACAATAATGGTAGAAGGGAAGAGAAATCTTGGTTTAAAGGTACTTGTTACAAATGTGGTGAAGAAGGACATAGAGCTTTTGAATGTACTAACTCTGGAAAGAAGACTGGAGGTAATGGTAGAAATAATTTGGCTTGTGAAGAAGTTGAGGAAATGTCTAATGAACCTGAACATGGTGAGAACTTGATGCTAAGAAGGATCTTGTGGAATGAAGAAGCTGATGAGGAACCTATTTTGAGGAAAAGTTTGTTTAGAACCAAATGTAAGATCGCTGATAAATGTTGCAAGGTAATCATTGATAGTAGAAGTTCTGATAATTTGGCATCTGAAGAGCTGGTTAGCAAATTGCAGTTGCAAAGATTGAAACATCCTAAGCCTTACCATATTGCTTGGATCTAGAAGGAGCATAAACTACTTGTAAGTGAACAATGCCTTGTTAAATTCAAAATTGGGAATTATCATGATGAAGTCTTGTGTGATATTATGCCTATGGATTATTGTCATATTCTTTTGGGTAGACCTTGGCAGTATGATAGGAAAGCTTTGCATGATGGTAGATTGAATCAATATACTATTTGGATGGATGGAAAGAAACAAGTGTTGTTTCTTTTGATAGAGAAGTTTGATGAAAGTCACTGTACCACAGTCAGAGTATGTTTGGTTGATGGTAAAAAGTTTGCAAGAGAAATGAAAGAACATAATGTTTGCTTTGCTTTTATTCCAAGAAAGACTGAGAAACAAGATGAGTTAGAACATGCACTTGAAGTTAAGCCTTTACTGAATGATTTTTATGACATCATTTCTGATAATGTACCTAATGGTTTACCACCTATGAGAAGTATAAGTCATTGTATGGATTTGATACCTAGAGCTAGTTTGCCTAATAAAGCACCACATAGGTTGACACCTGATGAGAAGACTGAATTGAATAGACAAGTGCAAGAATTACTTGAAAGAGGTTTGATTAGGGAAAGTCTGAGTCCTTGCGCAGTACCTACTGTATTAGCACCTAAAAAGAATGGAGAATGGAGAATGTGCACTGATTCCTGAGCTATAAACAAGATAATAGTAAAGTATAGATTTTCTTTGCCTAGGATGGATGACATAATGGACAGTTTAAGTGGAGCAAAGTATTTCACAAAGATTGATTTGAAAAGTGGATATCATCAGATAAGGATCAGAGAAGGGGATGAATGGAAAACTGCTTTTAAGACTACTGAATGTTTGTATGAATGGTTGGTTATGCCTTTTAGTTTGACTAATGCACCTAGTACTTTTATGAGGCTGATGAATGAAGTTCTGAAAAGATTCTTGGGTAAGTTTGTGATTGTAAATCTTGATGAAATTTTGATATTCAGTAAGAGTAAGGAGGAACATCTTGAACATATCAGACAAGTATTGTAGAGATTGAAGGAAGAAAAGTTGCTGATTAATTTGAAGAAATGTTCATTTATGAAAGAAGATATTGTGTACCTTGGTTTTGTAATTTTAGCTGATGGATTAAAGATGGATCCTAAGAAAGTGAGAGCTATACTTGATTGGCCTACACCAGAGAATGTTGGAGAGTATTTGGGAAGTCAAAATAAGTTAAATCAGAGACATATGAAGTGGGTTGAGTTCTTGCAGAATTTTTCCTTTTCATTGAAGCATAAGAGTGGACAGTCAAATAAGGTTGCTGATGCCTTGAGCAGAAGAAGAAATTTGCTGACAGAAATGAGAGTTGAAGTACTTGGTTTTGATGATTTGAAGTATTTGTATGAGGTTGACATTGACTTTTTAGAGCCTTGGAAAGCTTGTAAAGAACACACAATGAGTGATAAGTGGTCTGATTATTTCATTCAAGAAGACATGTTGTTTAAAGGAGTTCAATTGTGCATACCTAGAGGATCTATGAGAGAGAACATAATGAAGGAGAAACATAGTGGTGGACTTGTTGGACATTTTGGGATTGATAAGATAGTGAATTTGATTTCAGAAAGATATTTTTGGCCACAGATTTACAGAGATGTATAGAGAATGGTTAGAGGTTGCAAAATTTGCCAAACAGCAAAAGGAACTAGTCAAAATTCAGGATTGTATACACCTTTGCCTGTACCTGATAGACCTTGGGAAGATGTGAGTATGGACTTTGTTCTTAGATTGCCTAGAACTCAGAGAGGTAATGATTCTATTTTGGTAGTGGTTGATAGATTTTCTAAGATGGCTCATTTCATACCTTGTAAGAAGACATCTGATGCATTGCATGTAGTTGAATTATTCTTCAAGGAAGTGGTAAGATTGCATGGTTTGCCTAAATCTATTGTTTCAGATAGAGATACTAAGTTTACTGGTTATTTTTGGAGGAAACTTTGGAAGAAGATGAATATTGATTTGAAGTTTAGTTCTACATTTCACCCTTAGATAGATGGACAGACTGAAGTTGTGAATAGAAGTTTGGGAAACTTGTTGAGATGTTTAGTTGGAGAGAAACTTGCTAATTGGGATTTGATTTTGGCACAAGCAGAGTTTGCATATAATAGTTCAGTGAATAGAAGCACTAAGAAGACACCATTTGAGATTGTTAATGGATTTCATCCTAAGGGAACCATAGAGCTAAGAGATTTACCTACTGAGACCAGAAGAAGTGCTGACGTTGATCATTTTGCAGAATACATGAGAAATTTACATGATGAAGTTAAAAAGAATTTGGAGGATAGTAATCTAAAATATAAACAAAGAGAAGACAAGAGAAGGAGACATAATCTTTTGAAGTTGGAGATGAGGTTATGATTCATTTGAAGAAGAATAGATTTCCAGTTGGTACCTACAACAAGCTGAAAATGAAGAAGTTTGTACCTTGTAAGATTCTGAAGAAGTTTGACAGTGGAAATGCTTATGAAGTAGAATTGCCAGAGGACATGGATATATCACCTATATTTAACATTGCTGATATATTTGAGTACTTTGAATCAAATGAATATATAGGAGATGATCCATATTATCCTAAGAAAAATAAGGATAGCATTGAGAAGATCTTGAATAGCAGAGTTGGCAAGAGTACAAGAGGAAAAGACTACATGGAATATCTAGTTCAGTGGAAAGATAAGCTAGTTGAGGACAGTTCATGGATTACACAAGCTGAGTTGGATCTTTATGATTCAGGTTAGAATATGAGTAGTGCCTAATGTGGACATCAATTCTTTATTTACCCCAGGTGTCTAATGCAGAAGCATAATGGGTCTTTGGCAATCTTGCATCAACCAAAAACATTTTCTGATTTCTGTACCTGTTTGCTGTTGTTTTCTTTATATCTTTGCATTTGATAGTTTCATGTTGTGAAAAGCTTACATAATTTTGGGGACCTATTTTGGAACCTTCTCCTATGAGCACATAAAGTTTGGATGGACTGTTTCAAAGTTACAGCTATTTTCCTTGCCGTCGGAATAGTGTTTTCCTATAGTTTTGGTGCTGATTGTTCATGTTGGTTCTCTTGATCCATAAGGAATATTATTTTGAGAACTTAAGGGCTTCAAGGGGACCTAAATTAATATCATTCCCCAAGAGCACAACTTCCCATTCATTATGAGTCAAAAGTTATGACCTTTTTGGCACAGGACCTATTTTCTGCCAGCTTTCACATCTGAGCTGTTATTGCAGTTTTGGTACTGATTGTTCATGTTGGCGACCTTGATCTATAAAGAATTTTATTTTGTGCACTTAAGGACTTAAAGTGGACCTGAATTAATATAATTTCCCAAGAGTGAAAACTCCAATTCATTATGAGTAAAAAGTTATGCCTATTTTGCCTCAGGACCTATTTCTTGCCAGTTTTTGGGTGAAACGTGTGGTGTTTCTTCTTGCAATGTTCCGTGTGCTCATATGGGACCTTGTGCACTTAAAGGCATGTTATTGGGTCAAGTTAGGACCTAAATCCAAAGGCGCATCAATTTATATTCATTATAGCATTAGTTTTGGTTTAAATCTTGAGACTGGACCTATATTGTAATTAAATGCCTGACTGGCCGACCTGTGGCTTAGCTGGCTATATAAGGGGTCTAGATTGATGTAGTAGATCATCAAGGGAGATCATGGGTGAGATATAGGAAGGATTATCAAGATACATCATTGGATAAAAAGATAGGATGCAAGCTGTAATTCTGAATTCATAATTCTCATTGTATAAGGCCGAAACCCGGAAGGCCTCACAGCCGGGCATGTTGAAAGAAATAATATAATTCTTTGTTGTTGCTGCTAGTTGATTGTCTCATATCCATTGTGTTTCCATTGTGTTCATGTGATATTTTATTGCTTCCGTTGTGTAACTTTGAGCAAGGGCTTGTTGTGGATTCAAGTGGACTCAATTCTGCTTGATTCTACTTGTATCTACCTTGCCCCTACGTCAATTAAGTATGTGTATGCATGGGTGAAGTAGATGCTGGAAGAATAGTAAAGTTTTATTGACTGTATAAGCGAAAAGGCTGAAGGAAAAGTGTGGTGATTTCTTGAAGGAAAGTTCCGAGCAGATCAAAAGTGGAGATGGCAAAGTTTCAAAGTCAATAAACCAACATTTGTGTATGGAATTGGATCTGATATTTGCAAAGTGAGTTGTATGTTTTCAAATCAATACTACTGCTACTTTCTAACCATTGTAACAGTCAAAATCCTTTTAACAGAGGTTGACCTAACAATCATATGTTAAATCCTTTGAACAAGGTTGCGTTCTAATGGAGTGTATGTAAGTACTTTGACTAGGCTCACTTTTAACAGGGTGATTGAAATCCTTTAACCGGGTCACACTTGACAGTGTGTATTGTAACCTTTGATAGGGTTGGCTTTTAACCGAGCTCACTTCAAAAGAGTGAAAATAATAGTAGCATGTTACAAAGTGGTTTTTCCCATATTGGGTTTCCACTATAAATCCTAGTGTCAATACTTGTGTGAATGTTTTGGGTTTGAACATTTCTGTGTTTTACAAGTTAGATATAGCTGGGTAGTGGACTGTTGAGTTATATGTTTCTATTATTGAATCAGTGATGACCGAGTTTGTTTTGGTTGCTTGATCTGATTTAAAGAAAAGTTATTTTATACATCAGGACCTGAGAACAACTGATTCACCCCCCCCTCTCTATTGTTCTAAATCATATATATATATATATATATATATATATATATATATATATATATATATATATATATATATATATATATATATATATATATATATATATATATATATATATATATATATATAAGATTAATCTCTTATTCTTTTCATAAATTGAATTCAAATATAAATTTACCCAATCCATTTTCTAATTTCAATTTTGACATATTCACACAAATTTTTATCTAGAATTTAGATCAAACCCTAGTTGATTGAATTCTAAAGTTTTCTCAATTGTTTCAGTGCATAATTATGTTTCAAAGAGAGCTTAGGGTTTTCAACCAGATTTCAACATAGCCATAAAATCTCTTACACATAAAGCAACCATAATTATTTTCATTCAATTTTCACAAACAAGGAAAGACATGCATTCTAATTAACCCAAAAACAAAAACTATCTGGAAGACACGAAGAGAACAATCTTTTCAAAGAGAAAAAATATGCAAAGATTTTCAACCTCTACCTTGATCCCATTAGTTGAATCTGAAACACATGCAAATGCCAAAACACAAAATCCAATATACCTTCAAGATCCCAAGCTTTACAAAAAATTCCTTGAATTCCAATCTAGAGCCAAACTTATAAAAACCTCCCTAAAACCTGTGTCCCTAAGAATGACAAAAAATGATTCCAATATAGAAAACCCACCAAACTCCCCTCAAACATGCAACTCACAATCAGAAATAAGAACTCAACTATTAAAAATAATAAAACAATTGACTCAAAATCACATAAATCAGAACTCAACTCTAATCTCGTTAATATCAATTCTCCATTTAAAAGAATTATATATTTAATTAATAATTCAAATTCATGCAAATCACTCAACATTTAATCTTAAACTTATGTCTCAATTTTATTAATTGAATGTGTAAATTTAATTGCATAATAATATTTAATTAATAATTAATATTTTTAGCATATTAATAATATGCAAATTGATAATTAAATATCAATTTATTGATTTATTAAAAGAATTATAACTAATCCCTTAGTTAAGTTTCTTAACTCAACTTTCTAATTTAGAATTTATAAATCAATTCCTTTTAACTAGTGTGCATATAATCACATAATTATATTTTAATTATAATTAGTATCTTTAGCACCACTTAATAAGTAAATTGATAATTAATATATATTTATATTATTCAAACATTTAATTTAGATATTGTTTTAATATTTAATCAAATCTTTATTTTTATAATTGGACTTTTAACTAAGTCTTTTAAATAATCAATGGTATTTAATTAATTTTTATTAATTAAATGTCTATATATTTAATATTTCATATTCATAAGATATAATTATTTTATTCTCATAATTAATCTTAATTAAATCTTTAATGCAATAATAAATCAAAATTCACATCAAAATGTCTGACAACCGAACGTGAAGGAAAAACTGACTAAACTCATAAAGTAATAATCAAGCTCAAAGAAAGGGTTCACAAATGACGTCACCTTGATGAATTCGAAGAGTAGCAGATAAGATACTTGTCCACTACTTGAGGACAATAATTGGCTTAAGTTGGGATTTAGACCTGGATGGTATCTCCCTCTCTTACCATTGAGATAATGTGATAGGGCACGCTCATCCTGGCAATTCAGAAAAATTGATGTCTGGTACCTGAAATCTTGCATAAAAGACAAGCATGTACATACATGTATAAATATATAATAGACAATGATGGGGATCGGCTGATCATGTGGATCTCGCAAACAAGTAACTACGACTTCGTTCCTCAACCACATCAGACATGTCAAACAAAAAAGTAAAACATGCATGCCAACCATATACATGCAAGTATGGGGTTAGTAAAAACCATAACATAAGTAACATCATCATATGTGAATAATCATCATCTAACATGATATAAATCAAACAATTTAAAGTATCATAGAACTAAATCATTAAATGTAACCAAAGATCTAATATTCGTGAAAAGTGGTCTAAATGGATCAGCTTCATAAACATAAATGGCAGTAAAGGGGTGGGCATTACATAAGGTGTTAGACAAAGGAAGAGAACATCCCCCCTCGTATTAGGAAGATTATTCAAGATGAAAGAAACAATTAGGCGTGGGCTACCAAGATTAATTATTTACACCATTAGCATCCTTGTCGATGGTTGGTTTTAGTCCTTAAGGAAGATTAATAATATGGTTATTAAGTTCTGTGAGCTGAATAAAAAGAGTAGTTACCCTATTATTTGCAAAGGGTTGAAAATAAGGGATGTGGAAAGGGTTATGGTGCTAATAAAACTAATGCATATCGAAGGTTCTAAAAATTATATGTTTGTACGGTATAGCTTGACACCTCTACCATACCATTTAATTCAATAGTATTTTAAATGGAGAAAATGGCGCTCAAATACCATTTCAAATTAGTTTTTGCAAAGTCAGTGATTACCTGATGGAGGCCTTTGGGTATGTTTATTGGTGGAGGAACAGAGGTAAGGAGACAACGAGCAGGGAATGGAGGAAAAATATTGTTGTCAAAGTAATGGATTTTCGTTGTGCATGATAACGATATTGCCCCACAAGGGTCCCAAGGTGTTGACAGCAAACTAAGGATGGGCCTAAATGTCCACACTCTGGATTCAAGCACAGTAAAATCAGCATGTCAGAGCGATTTGTGCTAGCGCACATAAAGGTTCTTGGTGGTCTCATTAAGGACTTTGCCACATGGAAAAAGGAAAGATAGGAGAAAAGGTGCACTTAGTCAAGAGGGGAAACATTGTTGTATGCTTCTAGAATGCAAATTAATAGAATCCAATTGCTATACCACTAATTAGTATAAAAATCCTATTTTTCTACAAACACATTGAATGAAACATGAGGAAGTAAACAAAATGATCAAATTACCTTTTTACCGTACTCCTTGTAGTTTGATTTCATTGGCTTTCTCTCTTTGAATTTCCAGCAAGGTGATGAGATCTCATAACTTGTATCAACTTCCCAAAATGACTTCAAAGGATTGGAATAGTGGTGCTTAATGCAACTGGGGTGAATCTATCCTAAAATGCTAAAAACTATGAGGCAAGATAAATTGATAATGGATGGATAATAGATTGATGATGGTTTTAGATGCCTAATGTTGATAACTATGCTCCTAGATGATTCACTAATAAGCCGAAGGCACACCTTGATAATGCTAAATACTCACAAAATGCTCTTAAAATGCTATAAATCTCAAAACACTAAAATGTTAATTAGCTTCAAATGAAGGCCTAGGTGCTCCTTTTATAGGCTTTTGAAAACCAAAATGCCATGTGCAAGATCTAAGGGCTACGATTAAATCTTGGAGAAATCAATGGTTGAGGTTGAATTGGTTAAAGGAGTTGAGAATGAATAGGAATTAGTTGGATTGTGAGAAAGGAAATGGGGAGAATGTTCCTCCTACAATGGCAATGTGGAGGATCATGTGGGAAGGAGAGACTTGTCAAGTGTCTCTCCATGACTCTTGAGAGGAAGAAGGAAGAAAGTTTACAAGGTAGGACTCTTTGTACAATTGTCCATGTGAATCACCATTGACCCAGTGAGGTGGAGAGACAAGCCCCTAATTCGTAGGAAAGGTGCCATAGACTAAGTCATGTGAGGACATGTAGCCATGAGACTAAGTCTCATTAGGCCACATAGCCATTTGCTTCCCTTGTGAATAGGGACTTATAGTTGAGGATAAATAGGCTAATTTAAAAATAAACTAAATTAATTTCTTTAGCCTAGGGTGAGGCGGCAAATGAGGTGGAGTGAGAAGACCTAGTCATGTGATGATAGGGTAATTAAACATTTGTTTAAAATTATTTAATAATGGTATTTTGGACTTAGGTTTAGAAGAAATAGACTAAGATGAACTAGCTAAACAAATTAAAGGATTTATTTAGTAATAGTGGAAAGACTATTTTTAAATAATAAAAATTTAATTAATTTCTCAAGTCAAATTTTAGTGTATACAGCTGCAAATCGGGGGCCAAAACACCACCAATTGCCCTTTGAATCCGGCTGTCAAAGCACAGCCAAAGAAAGCTAGGTAGGCCAAAAACCTTGAACAAGAGATGGACATGGATAGCCTCGACTCCTACGTTCCAGGCAACTATGAGGGTTTGGCTGACTTGGGCTAGGAGGGGGATGATACTATCTCGCCCTACAAAGGTTGTTTAGGCTGCTTGAACCTGACAAAGAAAGTACAAATCCTTGAGGGTAAAGATGAGTTGGGAGATAACAGGGAGCCCCTGGACTTCTAACGTCAGGAGTGGCTGTGTCCTAAGTACTGCCAGACGTAGGCTAAGGGTCTAGGACTGTAAGTCTAGTCTTCTGTTTATCCTCTGTAAAAGTACTTACTTTGTTTACTGCTGTCCTAGTTTCGGTGTCTTAAGTTTCTTTTGAACTGGTTTAACTAGATGTACAGCCTAGCAGCTGCTGCTTTGTAAGGATCAGCACCCTTATTATGCTGCTTTTATTAATAAAAAAAAGATCAATGTGTATCTATTTCTTTACATTCTTTTATGGGAATAAAATTCCTGTGACAAGCTTGACCATCATATGTACAATAAATTGTGCTGTGCCGAAAATTCTACTACACTTCTATTTTCCCATTGTACGATTTGATTTGATTGTTAGCAGGCGTTTTTTTAATTTCTTTTGCCAGTCAATTCAACAATCTCGTAGGACCTGGGATCTTTCTACTTTTTAGCCTTTCAGCTTCATCTGTAAAT
This sequence comes from Chamaecyparis obtusa, assembly GCA_027943335.1. Taxonomy (NCBI): domain Eukaryota; kingdom Viridiplantae; phylum Streptophyta; class Pinopsida; order Cupressales; family Cupressaceae; genus Chamaecyparis; species Chamaecyparis obtusa. Next base: position 7,884,986 of record BSBK01002152.1, on the reverse strand, counting down.
AGTATGGTGTCTGTGGCTTTTGGTGGTGAACAAGGAGCGAAGGATGGTATCACTAAATTCCCACCCCCCAGACTATATTTAAATTGATGGTGCCCATGCCCACTCCATGCAACCATTTTTCGCTTCTCTCACACCACATTCACCAACAGCAATTTATAGCGGCTATCTCCAATGTAAAGGCCAAATATATAAAGGCAATGTCATCATCTGAAGCCCTCAACAAAGGATGAAGAGGAATGAGTACCCCCCCCAAACCATATTTAAATAGATGGTGCCCATACCCACTCCATGCAACCATTTGTTGCTTCTCTCACACCACATTCACCAACAGCAATTTATAGTAGCTATCTCCAATGTAAAGGCCGAATATATAAAGGCAATGTCATCATCTGATCCCATCAACAAAGGGATGAGGAGGAATGAGTTGTAGGTCAGTTAGGCAGAATGTGAGGTACATGGTGATGGTGTTGGCGAGTGTGGGTAGTGAGTTTGGTGCTAGTAACAAAGGTGTTGATCAGTGGCAATGACAAAGAGTTAACCTTGATCTCAGCGAGAGAGATATAGGTGGTACCTAAGGAAACCATCGTCTTCAAGAACAATGCAGGCTTTTTCCCCATAGCATCTTTAACAAGGATGAAGTGCCCAACAATGCCGACATCTCTATGCAGGAAGAAGACTAGCTAAACGCCCCCAGACTAACTTAAGACACCCTAGACAAGAAAGGCATCTACTACTTCTGCTCACCTCATTAGGGAATCAACATGGCCAAGAGAAGTCCCCATCAATTAATTTATCACAAAATTAGATAAATAAATAGTGATTTCTTTGTAGATAATGCTGTCACAATTTCATCAATCTTGATATAGGGGTTCTGTGTGATTTAGAGTCTTTCAATTCAAAGGAGTGTCACTGACGTATTGTCAAAATACAAATATCTGGGCCTAGAAATAGCACCCTCTAAATGTCTCCTAACCAGAAAAAAAATTGGATTATAATGATCGACTACTTGATGCCTCCTATATATTAGCATCAAAACTTTGTGTTATCCTTGAACAAAAGCAAAATCAAAGCAAATGGCACATGAACTCACTAAAGCTTACATTGAAACAAATATATAATCAAAGTAACCTGACACTTCTTGAATGCGCCTTCCATGATAAAAAAATTACTTGTGTATTTTTCTTAATAAAAGTTGAATAAATGTAACAATGTAACCACCTATAGGGATATATACCATCATTCAACACAAACAAAAGATTTCTTACTGCAGCTTTTTCATGCTAAATTTGACAATGTTACAACTCAACGAAACAAAATTTTGAAGTATTTCTGCCATATAAAATGTGCCTATAAAATAAGAAAAACTGCCGCACAATCTGAGGCATCTACCTGCAGAAAATGCATGATTGTACACTTTCCTGAATGGGATTGACATTAGCAACCTCTTTTATAGTACTTTAGTCCTCAAAAGCATATGAAGCAATCTCTTCTGTAACATCTAATACCTCTTCAGCTTCCACTTCTTCTGCTTCATATTCTTCTTCTTCATCACTGGGCTCTCCATCACGCAATGCTTGTCGAAGGAATCTCTCTTCTTCACGTAGACATTTCCATTCATTGACCCAGCCCTGCCATTCCTCCTGTAATTTCTTTCGTTTCTCCCTGTCTTGTTCACTTAGCAATAGTGAGACATCCTGATCCTCAGCCTCATATTTCTTACTATACTTTTTCAAATTCTTGGCAATCTCCTCTTCTTTTTCTAGACTTAATAGAGAGGGTGGCCTTGGGCGCCATAACAGCTGTGGATTACAGTAAAGGCATATATGAATACAGGGCTATAAAACCTCTACTTTTAACTAGTGCAGCATGGCTTTCAACATGATTTTTGGTTCTCACCTGGTAAAAATGGTCTCGAGAAACACGATATAATAGCTTTCCATTGAATGACCATATGTTGAAACTATTTTCCATTTCATGAACTGTTGTGACATAAGTTGCCACGTATCTGTAAATAGACAGCGTATCAGCAGCTGTCAGAAAAGCACAAAGCAGCAAATCAAAGGGATAATTATGTGATATTAGGAGGAAAAAAAAATTACCTTCCAGTAGGATCCCACTCAATGTCAGTTGCCATGAAATGCTCATCAGTTGCCATTGTCTCAAGCTCATCCACATTGTAAAATTCAAGCTGGCCATTGTGAGTTTTCAGCCCTGCCAAAATTAGAAAGCGCCCAATAGGAGACCAGAAAAGTGCATTTGCTGATCTTCCTTTAATAGTGGCGAGTTTTGAAACCCGACCAACATTATTAGGGCTCCTCATTGAATAGAAACTAACATCTGGCTTATTCCCATCTCCATGAATAATAGCAAATCTGTGCCCTTTGGGCTCCCAGGCAAATGCAACAATTCTGTCATTCTTGTTTTCTAATTCTAACACTTCTATAGGAATATCTCTTTCCTTGATACGGAAAATCTCAAAGCCAGTTTAGGTACTTTTCTTGGTTTTTGTATATCTGTCCACTTTCACTGCAAGGTAATCTCCATTGCTTTGCCAATACATCTTGCAGTCACTTACACTGAAGAGATTTTTCTGCCTCAGTTCTTCCCTTCCAGGAATTTGCACAAGACTAACCTGAGAAAAATGGCACTTATTTAAAGAAACTATCTAAACCTGGGCCCGATAAAGCATAGTAATTTTCTTCACTTGTTCAATGTTCTTAAATGGAATTTTCAACTAAAAGCATACAATATGATTATAAAATATAAACTGATAAATGAGGATTTGTCAAAGTAACAATGTTAAAAAGCTCACTCTTGCAGGTTGGTTTCCACCACCTCCTTCTGGCACAAACAGTGATAGTATTGGATCTGTTGGAGACCAACTGAAATCCATTACATTCTCAACTTTGAGCAATTTCTTGTCAAGGAGAGCCATTGTATCTGTTTCATAAATACTGATGGCATTTTTTCCAATCCTGGCAAAATATGTATCATCTCTGCCACCTGCCTATCTGGACAAATTTGGTTTGCACCAATTTAGAAAGTCACTGTTAAGTGAGAGATCAAGCAACAACAATACATTTGAAAAGAGGACAGCAAGGAGATCACATGGCTGGCTGCATGTTATTTCGCGCCTAAAAGCTCAAAATTTTACAAGAAGAGAAACTTAGATAACGAAGATCCTTTTGGAGCATTAAAGAGAGACATCTTAACTTTTAGTTCTACAGGAAACACGATCTTAATAGGAGATTTCAATACTAGGACAGCAGGTAACCAAGCTATTCAGCTAGGCAGGGATCCAGTAGAGGACAGTAATCCTTTGTGGCTAAAGGAAGGCAAAGATATTTCTAGTGAAAGAATTTCACAAAAGGGGAGGTGTGTCACACTTCGGTGCAGAGTTGTTGGGTATGTGTAGCCTTTATAGTCTGGTTATTTGCAATGGCATGAAATATTGGCCAAGAGCTAGTGGAATCACTTGTAAAACATACAATGGGCAAAGTGTGGTAGACTATGTGATATGCTCTCAATTGGCCACTCACAAATTAGTTGATTTCAGGATAGAAAGCTGCCCTATAGAATTAAACTCAGACCACATGCCTCTATTTATTAAATATGATGTTAGAGCAAGAAGTTCCAATGATGGGCAGACCCATAAAGGTAAAACAAAAGAGCATAAACTTGGTAAAATCCTCTTAAATTGCGAGAACAAGGAGATATTTCACCAAGCCCTTGAACAACAGATGCAAATAAGTGGGTACAACAGTAACTCCAAGGACAACAAGGAAGAGAATGAGCAGTTAAACAGCAGCAAGGTGGTCCCCTTAGTTTAGAATGCCTTAAAGGGATGTAAGAGGTCAAAACCGAGGAGGAGCAAATCAAACACCTTTCTGACTAACCCATGGTATGACCAAGAATGCAAGGCAGCAAAGAGATCTCTTAAAGGGAGAAACGAAAGCAAAGGAAACATAAAGGCCTACAAGCAATTAATAAAATTAGAAAAGGACAGCTATGTGATCACTAGAAGGAAAGAGTTAATCTTGTTAGAGAAACATAATCCTAAGGGTTTTTGGAAAGAGTTACAGCAGGCTAGAAAACAAGTGGAAAACAACATTACAGACACTCAATGGTTAGATTATGCAAAGCTATTATATGAGAGACCAAATGAAGAGACTCCCCCTGCTATACCTAACAATAACATAGAGTTATTTTCTATTGAGGACATTAAAATAGGTATAAAGAGGCTCGCAAGTGGAAAAGCCCAGGATATTGATGGGCTGCAAGCAGAATTTTTAAAGTGGGGGGCAGATCTCGTGGCCACACGTTAAGAATATCTTCAACAAGGTCATACAGGGCTGCTTTCCTATTGATTGGACCACTAGTGTGGTTATCCCCCTTCACAAGGGTGGGGACATCAACAATCCCTCCAATTACCAAACCATAATGGTGAACCCTCTGTTGGGCAAACTCTTTGGGAGCATGTTAGAGCGTAGAATCAGCGCTTGGGCAGAAAAAAAGAAGAAAAGAGCAAAAGGTCAGGCTGGGTTCAAACCAAAACATTCCACCATTGATCATTGCATCACACTAAGACACCTCATTGAGAGGGTGTGGGAAAAGCAAGGTGAAGAGGCTTTTTCTTGTTTTGTGGATTTTAAGAAGGCCTTTGACACCGTTTCTAGGGATAAACTATGGCACAGAATGGAAGAATTGGAGGTCCTAGAAGAGTACAGGACTGCTGTTCATAAATTGTATGAATGGGTTCAAGCAAAAATCAAAACTAAAGAGGGCATGTCAGAATGTTTTGGGAGTGACATTGGGGTCAAGCAGGGGTGCCCTTTGTCGCCTATTCTCTTTGGCCTATACATCGATAAATTGGAAGAGTGGCTAAACAAAGCCAATGGGGGAGGTGTGCAATTGTCATGTTATGTGATAAAATTACTCCTCTATGCTGATGACGTTATACTAATTGCAAAGAGTGCGCAAGATTTGAGAGAGCATTTGAAGAATCTTGAATCCTTTTGTTCAGAGGTTGGGATGGAAGTCAATATTGCTAAAACTAAAGTCATGATCTTCTCTTTGAAAAAGAAAAAACAGCAACACACTTTCATATTCAAGGGCAGCCCATTAGAAATGGTGGAGGAGTACAAATATCTCGGAATTGACTTCCAGTCTAGACTAAGTTGGGAGACATGCAAGTCAAAATGGATCCAGGGGGGATGGAAGGCCTCCTACCTTCTTCAAAATAGATGCAGGAAAGCGGAACTTTGGGATTGGAAAACTAGGAAGACCCTCTTTGGTCTTTTAGTGGTCCCGGTTATTCTTTACGGATGTGAGGTTTGAGGGAGCAGCATATCAAATCATAAGTGGAGACAAATAGAAAGAATCCATAAGCATCTCATCACTATTAACCTCAAGGTCAAGGCAACGGTCCCTTACGAGATCCTTTTGGCGGAGGCCGGTATGTTCCCAATCGAGGCCTCAGCGATTATCCGACTATTAGGTTATCTAAAAAAAGTGGGAAGTATGGATAAGCATCGCTGACCCAAATTGGTGGTTGAAGAGGAGTTAACACGTAGGAAAAGAACGTGGAAGAAACAAAACAACAAATGGTTGAACAAATGGAACATTACCCTCCAGGAGTGCCCAAACACCAATCCGGAAATAAAGAAATGGGTGTTAGAAAAATTCAGAACTGCCATGTGGACGAACTTGATTGGAAGAAAAAAGGCTTACTATGTTAAGGAATTTAATCACACATGGGATCATGAGGATAAAGCATATTTAGGGTCCACAATTAAAGGAAAGGCCAAGATTCTAATTGCTCAGTTAAGGACTAGCTCCCACCATCTACGATGTGAAACTGGTAGATGGATGGTCCCTAAAGAGAGGTGGAAAGAGAGAATTTGTGCTTTCTGCAGCAAGGGAGTGGTGGAAACAGAATGACATTTTATTAACGAATGTGGGGCGTATGAGGATATTCGCAGCGAGTACAGGGAGTGCCTGCAGGTGAGCAGCATGAAGGAACTTTTCGAAGAGGCAAGATTACACAAGACAGCTAGCTTCCTAATCCGGATTCACAACAAAAGGAACAGTTTGGAGAAATCGCAGCAGGATGCCTAACTTGTTTTTGGTCCCTTAGACCGGTGGTCTCGTGGACGTCATTAAAACCTTTCATTTCATTTCATTTCAACACTTAAAAAATTGCAAAGAATTACCTGAATACAGGCCAAGACACACCAGCAACTCCTCCAGTTCCACCAGTTGCAAAATCATCAGCACTTCCTTTAAATTCTCTGGCTACGATACCAGTCCTCATATCAAAGATGTTTAGAGTAACCCTCTTGAACAAAAGGTGCTCTAGTGTTAGAGAAAATTCACAAGACCTTTGCAAAGAAATATATTATAAAATGACCTTTACTTAGTATCTCAACCACGCTTTCCCATAAGAAGACGGTAATTTCCTGGAATATTTAATCATATAGTATCTCCCCTGCTGAAATACCTGTGTGTCTCTTGGGTTACTAGGCTCATGGCTGCTGTAAGTTACCAGGAATTTCTCTCCGGGTGATATATCAATCAATCTAACCTAAAAGAAGAAAAGAACATTGGAGATAAGTCATAATTATATCCTATATTTGACAAAAGAATTATTTCTATTAATATTTATGTGATATCAAAGACTCTCAACAGCACCAAAAAAATTTATTATAATACTTCACATCCACCCAAGTAAACTTCGTACAAAAAAACCTGTGTATGTGCAAAACACATCAATCTGGTAAATGTGGTAGCACAAAAAATAATTATATCAGTCATAATTATATCCTATATTTGACAAAAGAATTGTTTCTATTGATATTTATGTGATATTAAAGACTCTCAACAGCACAAAAAATTAATATTTTTTTATTATAAAGCTTCACAGCCACCCAAGTAAACTCTGTACAAAAAAAAACCCGTGTATGTGCAAAACGCATCAATCTGGTAAATGTGGTAGCACCTCCCCAAACAGCTGCTCCCTGCCTGTGCAGAGTTGCCAAATATGTTCCAAGCGGTGACCACTGAACAAAGCTTTCAGTCCAATGCTGCAAAAGAATAGGCCTTAAGCTTCAGGAGACTAGAAAACAAAATGAAGTCATTGTGTCACTCTTCACTTGATTAAACCATTCTGCAGCTTGAGCCACAATCTACTTAACTGTACGGCGGTAGACTAATTCGGGCTTCAATTGCCTAGCATCATTCCAGTAAACTTCAGTGTCTGACTGAGCACGAATGACAAATTGATCGCATCCTTTCTCATCCGCAAGCCACTGGCGTAAATTTTCCTGCAACATAATAATACTTCAATTGATAAATGCAAAATGAGATTGTTGAGAATTCCAGGAGATATAACACTACATTATCAAACTTGTTAGCAGATGGTTCACACTTATAACAAGCACAAGTCAATAGTTAAGTTTTTAAGGTGTAAATATTATAAATAAACATTCCAGTTAATAACTTAATTTTTAAGTGAATTGAACATTTCAAAATAAGCTATAATGTTGGCAACAAAAAACAGAAGTGGAGGATGAACTTGCCAGGCACAAATAGTAATATTTAATGATTCAATAAAGTGAATTTTCAGGTAGAACTTTTCCACAACTTCAAAATATATTTTGACCAGAGAAGAATCCAAACAAACTAAATTTGCCATATAAAAACAAATAATAAAAAGGAGTACATACAATGGGAGAATATGACTTGGTTTCGGGAGGAACCCATTCATTAGATACTTTCATGTATTTCTCAAAATCATCAAACATATTAACAGCAAAAATGTGTGCTTTGTCCAGCTTATATCCGTTTGTTTGATCTTTGCTGTTTGCGCCTCCTGCACCAATCAAAAAGCAAAATGATAAAATATTAGGTACAATAGTTACACTGGAAGAAAAGAGTGAAAGCATCAACACATTCTTCTTGATTAAAACAAAAATTAAAGATTTCATCTAGGATATAAAACATTTGAAAAGCTAGGCTGAAGATTGCAGTGGGCAAGTCAAGAACAAAATGATCTCTGCATATAAAAACAAACACTCTAAAATTATTGCAAATTTGAACTTCTATATATCATTATGTACATTGCAAAACTATCCAGTCTATTTGAAAAATGAGTCAATACAAAGGATTCATACCAATATGGAGATATATAAACCGTACCTGAGGAGTGTTGTACTCTATAAAACAATAACCTTTAGTCTTCTGTGTCTCAGGATCAATAGGCATCCACAGACCCCTGTCCCTGATTGTTCCGATCTGGCCAAAAATCTTACGAACAACACCTTCAAGTTTTTCAAACTTCTCAGGAGGCACAACAGGAAGATTGTCAACAACAATGACATTACCGAAACCTGTCTCAAACTCCAACGAGTCATCTTCTTCCTCTTCATCATCACTGCAATGAAAAGAAATAAAATGAACATTAGCAAATAGGGAAAGCTCTCTATATTTCCAAGAGAGCAATAATTCTCTGACATAGCCATTGCCATTTCAAACCATCTGCCAGGGTTCCATTCCACCTGTGGCCTGCTGACCTGTCCCACCCAAAAGAGAAAAAAATGTACGAAATCTTGTGCACATCTTAAGACAATATTAATGGAATAAATGGGTAAATTACTATAAATTATTTTGCAGGTTACAGCCTACTAATGAAAGCAACAGGTTTCTTTTAAAAGTAGAGGTTAATAGTTGGCAAAGACATAAGCATGACGAGAAATGAATCCGGGCAAAATAAGATAAACTTGAAGGACCTTAACATGACTTTTCTGTAAGGAAAGCTACGGTGCGGAAACGCTCTCCTAATGCCAATTTTGCAGAGGACGTAAGCAATAAAATCTTTCAACTTTTTAAATTTCTGAGTCTTAAGACGACTTAAAAACAAAAGAATAGAGCACAAATAAAGATCATACACAAAAATACAGAGTTTTTACGTGGGAAACTCTTTTGGTAAAAAACCCACCACCAAAAAACCCGAGCGTCTTCTTTGTATTACAGTAAACAATGTTACATACAATCAACAATGGATTTTTCACGAGCTCAGATTGGGTTACAATCAACCCAAGTTTTCACCATCACAATTTCTAACAAATCCTAGTGTTAAATTTTCATGATCGCTGCAAATGTAATAGCACTGCCGTAAAAGTATATGTTTTCCAAATGCATTGATCTCTTGAATATATACAAGGTAAAGACAAGAAGAGACATGTCCCTTCATGGGAAATGTCTATTCATTAATCTAATTTATTAATTTAACACTATAATCATTATAAGAATAAATAAAAGATTAACTTCATATATATATTATATATATATATTATATATATAATATATATATATATATATATATATATATATATATATATATATATATATATATATATATATATATAAAGTCAATTCTTAAAATAATTATATAATCAATTTTATTTATCTAACCGATGCTATATATATCAACACTCCCTCTTAGCTAGGGAAGATAAAATTCATCAAGGTAATAAATCATTAATTTTGAAAGAGAGGAGATATCGCCCCACTATGATATCAAGAGATATGGCATATGCAAGAATATTGAGTCACATGATGTTCACCATAGCTCATAAATATCCATGGTTTGTCTAATGACAATACGTCTCATGATGTATGTCATATGGATACTAAGTTTACGTAGAGACATGTCACTATGTGATATGTTTCACAGGGTCCAATCAATATGTAATACTAAGTTCATAAGGATCCTAATATGATTCATATGGATACTAAGAAATCATATATTACATAATTTGTGATATGAAGTATCACCTAACATGTGATACCAAGCCTAACATGTGATATCAAGTTTTACATATCACCTAATATGTGATATGAGGAATCACCTGACATGTGATACCCAGTTTTCAATATCACCTAACATGTGATATGAGGAATCACCTGACATGTGATACCCAGTTTTCATACCACCTTGATATGAGGAATCACCTTAGATTGTGATACCTAATTTTTATACCACCTTGATATGAGGAATCACCTTAGATCGTGATACCTAATTTTCATACCACCTTGATATGAGGAATCACCTTAGATTGTGATACCTAATTTTCATATCACCTCAGATCGTGATACAAGGATATAGTAAATAAGAACATTACATTCCATTTACATATAACCCTATTATAGTATGTGCACAAACATATAACTGTCTACCATAACGAATCTCCATTACAAGATCGCCACCTTGTAACATCAAATACAAGTGTTCATTGTCAAAAAGTCGTCACCTTTCTCCAATGTTCACAGGAGGGCCCATAAGTCTTGGAGTCACACACGTGAAATCCACCTTGACTCATGTCTAAGGGTGGATCCATCATGGCTCATCCCAAAGGGGTGGAAACAAGGGCTTTCACCTTAGACTTCTCTCTCAAGGAGAAGAATGCAATAACATACAAGATAATAGATGAAACTCCTTTTTCATCTAAAGCTTCATTCTCCAACATGCCAAGTTTATCTCGAAGGTACACAATCTTACCTCTAGCAAGAAACTTGGTGAGAATATCAGCCATATGTTCTGTAGGGATAATGTACCTTGAATTGTATATTTATGCACTATATCTCTTATATAGTTTGCATCACTCTAGGTGAACCCCAAGTTATGTAGGAGATAGCATAAAATCATTTTAGCCAGCACACATGAGACTCAGTCTCATGATCATAGTCTTCTGGATGCTTCCTTTAAGGTCTTGTAACAACCTCCTTACCTCCTCGTCCAAGGTTGTTTTAGATGAACTATTATACTCCCTTTGAATCTAATATCAACCTTCTGCGTGGAAGTCGTGTCTTTGTTCTTTAGTCTGCATTATGCTCTTTTCTTGAATTCCCAACCATCTATCTAGGAATATCATGACCTAGATATCTGCATAAAAGCCTTCTAGTTCACATACATGGAATTTCATCATTTGAATCACAATTCTTTTTCCTTTTATAGTTTCCTGGTCACTAGGGAAACCATCTTGATATGGTTTACTCCCTTCGTATCAATATGGCCAAGATCCTTGGAAATCAAATAAGGCATATCCTCTAGATGTTGTACTAACTCCCTTTGAATCAACATTTAACCTTCTCGTCCAAGCTTCATAAGACTTCCTCTGAATGTGATATCAACCTTTTGACCTTCTCGTCCAAGGTTGCTTTTAATGGATTCTCAGACTCCCTCTGAATTTGATATCAACTCTCAATTCCATAATTGCAGGCATTAAGTTCTTTCTCCCTTGAATGCAATCTCTTAGGCTTCTTCATCCTATCCTGAAAACATTTTAGATAGAGATTACAAATAATTCATAAAACTGAACTATCCCAAAGGGAAATACCAATGATAGAAGCATACAAGATTTACTATCTCAATGTTATAGCATGAATTAATGACTCAAAATATTCATGAACATTATTCAAGGGTATGAATTACTTATCTCTATATACATATGATACTCCTTGGTAATTCACAACAAACTCATGAAAACCAGTTGAGCACACCGCACCATTTAATGCCCCTGTTACAACTCGATTCTCATATGCTTTGTTTCTAAGATACAACTATACAAAATGCTTCACATTAGAAAAATCTTGGAACTGTATAATATACAGTCTTTGGAGACCAAGAGATTATTTCCACTCATGGCAATAAGGGACTTAAAAAAAAGCCAAACCCATTATGCTGGTAATATACCCCAATTCACATAATCTTAAGAACAACATTCTCACAACAATATTGATACATTTGTTTCTTCAATTTTCCACGTACTCCTCCAAACATTAGCTCTTTCAATACGAAGTCTTAACGATTGATCCATCTGATGAGTAATCAATGGATAGTCATTTTTCATAGTGCCTCAATCTTTTGTTGACTCCATAATTGCATTCCGCAACAATGTTTACAGTGTCACCATTCCTTGTATATCCAATAAGATATCTTAAGCATCTTTGCATTGTGTTAATTTAAGATGTGATTATGTCTTCAACAGAATGATAATATGAACTATAATCTCATACATCATACCATAGTGCAGCAAAAGAAATATTATTCCTTAGCTTAAGAGGTGCTAAGTATAAATTTTGTGGCAGTATAGATATATTTGTTCAACCCTTGCAAATTATTCTTCTAGTGCAAATGATGTCACTTGCATTATAGGCTCAATATTCCAACTCATGTAGGCTCAATATTCCAACTCTATGTAGACATAGCTTTCAGCTTTACACAGAGAAGATGAACTCTTAAGGCTTGTCATCACTATTGTATATGGCCTTCAGAATCTCTAAAGAATATCTTTAAAATAATCTGATTTTTCCACTCACTCTTTATTCCGTGTTCAACGATTTCAAATGTTCTTTTTCCACATATATCTTAGAGTAAATACAATAAACATGTAGGTAGTTTAGACTTGTGGGGAAGTTTCAAACTTC